>CM076581.1:1142762974-1143212648 GCA_034641835.2 Pinus albicaulis
TGAAGTTTTAAAACACAGCAGTGTAGTTTTTGAAGAGATAAAGTATTTTTTGTTTTTTAAACAGAGAACAGAGAGTGTTTGTTTTCTGGCACTGTGTCTTGTAACAATCCAGCATTTTGTAATCTCTCTTAGAGGAAGAATTTTTATTACAATAGATTTTTTTTCAGTAAATGGAACATAAGTTTTAAAGTGTTGAATCTCTATCTCCTGAAGCAAAAACAGAGCCTTTGTACATTCAAAACAAAGCTTTCATTTTTAAAAGAAAAACAGAGCATTTTGATTGTTGAACGCGGCAATTTGTTTTTATGTGAAGACCTGTGGTCCCCACTATTCTTTTGAATCACAATCACAAAGTCTTTTTTGTTGTTGCGATTAAGTGTCTTGTTGATATGGGAGATTGCGATGCGATCGCAATTGCAAGTCGCATATGTTACCACCGCTTTTTGTTATGCCACCATTGAAATGTTGCGATGCGATTGGCGCGATCGCGCAACCGCAATCGCAAATATTTTAATCGCCCTTCGCTCAAGCCAAGGTCGATGGGAGCAGTGGTCCCACAGACCAGGCGGCAACAATGTATTAAATCGCAAGTTTTATTTTTATGGCCCGATTGTATTGTTAAGTTCCGGACCTGACCACTTTTATAAGGCGGATTTGACTACGTGATGTCATTTTATCTACGTGATTTGATAAATCATCGTGTGCACATTTGATGACGTCAGGACTACATTTTTGTAACGCAAAATGGTTGAATGCATTTTGGTTAATTTTCTTTTCAAGTCCGGGCTCCACGGCGAAAGGTTTGATAAGTTGTGTTTGTAATGTTTTACATTATAAACGTTTTAAAGTTTGTTTTAATGTTTTATTGTTTTACATTGCGCGAAGGAGTATTGTTATAACATATATATGTTTTAACATACCAAGAAGCGAACCAAATCCAGCTAGTACCTCGTCTTAATAAATTGGAATGATAAGCATTTAATTGATAAGCCACAATTGAAGTGGAAATCCATGTCGGTTGGATTTGATGGTTTTAAATGGCGATAAGATTTTGGGATAAATAGTTCCATTATAAAATGGAGTCAAAGTTAAGGTGAGTCTTATAATAAGCATTCATACGAAAAATGATGAAGATGAAATATTAATCGAAGGTGTTTTAAACATTGTATGCCATAAAAAATAATGCAGGTTCAGAACTTCGTCATTCAATTGTACAACCTCCTCGTACAACCGCTGGCAGATTTTAAACCTTGCTCCATATCCAACAGCAGTCGCCTATTCAATAAATGAAAGGGCGTGAATTGCAATGCATTTTGCAATAACAAGTTGAAAATATTAACCAATGGAAAGCTAGAAAAACAAATTAAAATAATTAAAATAAATAAACAATAATAAATCTTATAGTTGAACCATGGCAAAAAAATAAAAAATAAAAAAATTCAAAACAAATTTCTAATCAAGGTGAATTAATGTCACAATCAGGTTTGTGCAATCGCAATCACTCAATCGAAACTTTCATTTGGTCGAGTTGAATTCCGGACCCGAAATGCTTATAGGGCAGATTTGATTTCCATATGGTTCATCGAGTGATGAAAGTATTTTATTAAGGTTTCATGATATAAACGTTTCATTGCTATTGCGCGAGGTTTTTAATCTTTGAACAATATCATGTTTTTATTTTATTTGGGCCGAGTGAACACTTGTGATGCGATTGTTTAAATCGCAATTGCAACTTTAAGTTATGCCCTCCGATTGTATTAATCGCAATTTTTATTTTTATTTTTTTATTTTTAATTTTTTAATTTTTAATTTTAATTTTAATTTTTATTTTTTAATTTATTTTTTATTATTTTATTATTATTATTATTATTTTTTTTTCAATCGCTCAATCGGAAGTTTCATTTGGTCGATTTGAATTCTGGACCCGAAATGCTTATAGGGCGGATTTGATTTTCATATCGTTGATCGCGCGACGGAAGTCTTTTATTAAGGTTTCATGATATAAACGTTTCATTGTTATTGCGTGAGGTTTTTAATCTTTGAACGATATATGTTTTAACATATACATATGTTATAACATATATGCGCTATTCGCATAGTGGGTCCCGTAGTCTTAATGTTAGGTCCATTTTATTTAATGAGTGCTTGACATTGGATCAACCCTGCACTATGAATGAAAGACTGCAATATCGTGTATATAGATAGACAACAACACAACATTGAATGTATATATGATAATGCATGCAATGTGTTGATGTAGGAGATAAACGAATGCTTTATTTTGTTGTCAATATATAACGAATACATTGAAGGAAAGGATGATAACACACTACATTATAAATGCATTGAAAAGGAAGTGATATTACATTGTAATGGAAATTATAACAGTGCATTGAAGAGAAGACTATTATAGTGTGAAGTTTTAAAACACAGCAGTGTAGTTTTTGAAGAGACAAAGTATTTTTTGTATTTTAAACAGAGAACAGAGAGTGTTTGTTTTCTGGCACTGTGTCTTGTAACAGTCTAGCATTTTGTAATCCCTCTTAGAGGAAGAAGTTTTATCGCAATAGATTTTTTTTTCAATAAATGGAATAGAAGTTTTAAAGTGTTGAATCTCTGTCTCCTGAAGCAAAAACAGAGCCTCTGTACATTCAAAACAAAACTTTCATTTTTAAAAGAAAAACAGAGCATTTTGATTGTTGAATGCGGCAGTTTGTTTTTATGTGAAGACCTATGGTCCCCACTAATCTTTTGAATCGCAATCGCAAAGTCTTTTTTGTTGTTGCGATTAAGTGTCTTGTTGATATGGGAGATTGCAATGCGATCGCAATCGCAAGTCGCATATGTTACCACCGCTTTTTGTTATGCTACCATTGAAATGTTGCGATGCGATTAGCGCGATCGCGTAATCGCAATCGCAAATATTTTAATCACCCTCTGCTCAAGCCAAGGTCCATGGGAGCAGTGGTCCCACAGACCAGGCGGCAGCAATGTAATAAATCGCAAGTTTTATTATTATGGCCCGATTGTATTGTTAAGTTCCGGACCCGACCTCTTTTATAAGGCAGATTTGATTACGCGATGTCATTTTATCCACTTGATTTGATAAATCATCACGTGCACATTTGATGACGTCAGGACTCCATGCCATAAAAATTAACGCAGGTTTAGAACTTCATAATTCAATTGTATAAGCTTTCAATTGTACAACCGCCTCGTACAACCGCTGACAGATTTTAAACCTTGCTCCATATCCAACAGCTCCATATCGAACAACAACCGCTTATTCAATAAATGAAACGACATGAATTGCAATGCATTTTGCAATAACAAGTTGAAAATATTAACCAATGAAAAGTTAGAAAAACAAATTAAAATAATTAAAATAAATAAACAATAATAAATCTTATAGTTGAACCATGGCAAAAATAATTTTTTTTTGAAAACATATGTCTAATCAAGGTGAATTAATGTCACAATCAGGAAAAACCAGATGCATAGTGACCTACAGCGGCAGGTACAATAATTTGTTAATTACATTAAGTCATTATATCTTAAAAAGTAGATGCAAGCTAAAAGTTGGATTTTATTAATAATTTATCAACGAAATTAAGTCACTTGGGTGGATTTTATTAATAAATTATTAACCAAATTAGGTCACTTTGTGTTAAGAAGTAAATGTATGCTAACCTAAGGTTTTATTGTATTTATTATTGACATTTAAGGTTGTTTTTTCCTTTTTCTTTAGATTTAGGAGAATTGGTAACTTGTTGGGATTATAAGACTAGGCTTATGTTTAAAGCCAGTTATGATCATTGTTTGTTAAATGGATCTCCTATGCAGATTTGTTAAAAAAGCAGAGTCAGTTCCTTTTCTTATTTGGAGGTTTTCTCCTCTGCAAAAAAATGTGACTGCATTGAAGGAAAGAGGGTTGATTGATAAGTTCAATGCCTTTGGCTCAATTATAATTAAGAATGGGTCTCTCTTGGGTAAATGAACAGTCTGTTGGTATTTTTTATTATGGAAACAATTATTATGCTCTTTTTTTTTTTAAACAAGGAGGATAGGGATCAAATCTATAGATTTGGACCTTATTTCATGGGAACGATAAGAATGTTTCTCACCCATTGGTATTTGGATTTCAATTCCATGATGGAAAAATTTATTATGCACCGGTGTGGATCAAATTGTCATATATTCCCCTTCTTAGTTGGGTTGAAGGTATTTTCAAGGCCATAGGAGATAAATTTAGCAAATTTATTTATAATAATATGGATAAGGAGAAAAAATTTTCTTATCCCAGAATTTGCATTGAAATGGATTTTTCAAAAGGCCTTCTTGAAGCGATTTAGCTTAACTTGGATGGTTGGTCACATATTTAAGCATTGGATTATGAACAGGTTCCCTGTAAGTGTAATTTGGTCATGAGTATGGGCACTTTACAAAAAGTTTCCCTAAGGCTCCAACTTCTCATCTTTCTTATAATCCTCCACCATCTTCTCATAATAATGATGAGCAAGGAGAATTCAAACCAATTACAAAGAAACACAAGAAGCATTTAACTAGGAGGTTGCATGCTAGCAAGCCTCAATTTAATCAACGTCCTCCCTCTAGTAATAGATATGAAGTTTTGAAATCCCTATAGGCATAAGTTATGGGTGATGAGACCAAGTTGAAAAGTTTTTCCTAGATCAACGTCTCCAGAGAATATTAATTCATCCATTGAGGAAAAGGCTTTGTTCAAGGATACTGACAAAATCCCTCTTACAGAAAAGAAAGAAGAATAAGAAGTTTGAACAGAGGAGGAGGAGGAGATCAAACCCCCCTCTTCTTCTCCTTCATATTCAGATGCGCTAAAAATAATTTATACTCTTCCCCTCATTGAACAAGAAGTAGGAAATATTGAAGCAAGAAAACCTTGAATTCTAGTGCCAAGAATTCTCTTAGCTCTTGTGGGTTTAGGGATGGGTCGATTTCTCCCAAATCTTAGAAATTTTAGATTTTGCATCATCCTATGCAAACAATTTGTAAGAATCTACTCATTTTCCCAGGAAGTAATAGGTACAATCTTTAGAAAGTCTAGTATTGGATCTCTACCCACCCCCCCCCCCCCCCTTCGTTTTGTTGGATGGAAGATGGTTTTCAACTCCTTTCTTTTTAGATTCATATAAGAAATTTTAGTTGTAATAGTCACTCTAATGTACATGTTGTGTGTTTTGGGCATGGATTTTTATTAACACAAATTCACCTTATTGTTGAAAAAAAAAGAGGCTTATGTCCAAAGCCAATGATTGTCGCTATAATCCCTAGAATAGTGCTAGTAGCTCACAAACCAATGGCTAACCCCTAGGCTAGTGCCAGTGGTCCACAAGAGCCAATGCCTAACAAGTAACCTATAACTTAGCAAAGGCCCAAACATCCTTTGTAGTGAGGTTGCTTGCCCTTGTAGCCTTATCACAAGAAGCCAACATGTCCCTTTGCAAGAATTGAATGAGGTGAAAAGGAGAATTGAAGTGTAGACAAATTGGTTTGAGTGGATTTTAGTCCCCACCAGGTCATAGGTTCAAATCAAATGGGGCGGGCTTAAGGATGGGAGCTACCTCTTAGGGAATTAAACTATCCCAAAGGGGCATCCAAGCTCAACCAAACTTCGCATAACCCTAGTGATAACACCCCACTGGTGGGCAGATCATTCTTCCATACAACATTGAGGTTGGCACTCACCTAGGCTCAACCTAATTCGAAAAATAAAAATAAAAAATACCATACTCCCAACAACCAAAGCTAAAACCTAAAACACTTCATTTTACTTATTGTATTAATAATTTATTGATAAAACTAAGTGAATATCTCTATGAAAAATAAAAGAAAAAAACATTATGTATTAAAAAATGGACATAGGCTGAAAAGTAATGGAGGTTTCGTTGCATTTATCATTTATAGATAAGTTTATTTATTTTTTGAATATTTTATTAATGAAATTAGGTTAATTTATTTTAATAATAATTTATTATTGAATTTAAGTTATTATATGATTTTTTTGTGTGAATTTTAGTTTGTATTGCCTCATAATATCAAAACATCAAATTACATTCGCCAACTATCCATGTTTTTTTTTTTTAATTCATCGCACATGGTCTCACTTTGCCACAAGGGAAATCAAATGCATTGACCACCTTCTTAGGAGACAAACATACCAATACCAAAACAATTGTTTAAAGTAAACCAAGTTATTAGCTATATAACTACAAAGTAAGGTGTCACTAAGGTACATAGTAGAAAATCAAGAGTTTGAGGAAGTCACTATAGCAGGATCTCTAGCACCAGAACTTAGAGGAGTTGGAGGTTTAATCTTGCACTATAGGTGCCTTTCCAAATGAGCTAGTCAGGAATCTAGACTCTCCAAGCACGAACATTGGAACATATGGGCACGCTTGATATCATTCAAGGTAGAAAATGTTTCATACTACTTCTCTTGCATCTCCTTCAAAACTATACCAAGGAGGGTTTCCAGCTTCGAGTGAAGGGTAATTGAATTAAGATATTGTGTCCATCTTCCTCTAGTATAGCAAATCCAATGGGAAATGTCTTCAAGGATGTCTGAGTCAGAGAAAACTTGAAGATCATCAATAAAAAGAGACTTAAGGTGACGAATCTTAGCATGGATATCATATGGCACAATAGATTGGTAAATGTTTACGACCTCCCATGCTTGTGCTTGGGCATGGGATCTACCCCGAGGCCCATGAGCACCCCCCTCCTCAATAGTTGCACATTTACTGCCAAGGCATGGAGCTCATAATATAATTATGCAAGGAGTAGAGGTCAAGAACTAGAATACCAGGGGGAAAAAGTGGAGCCAGAGTTTATCCTACAAACTACAAAGGGGATAACTAGTGGGAGGTCTAGAACAAAGTGAAGGCAACCGGTCGAGAAGGGAGGCAAGAGAAGACTAACAGTGCAAGACTTCAAACCATATTTAACGTGCCACAAGTCTTGGATCCATCATTCAACAGCTACAGACCACCCATCCAAGCTTAAGCCAACAATTATGCTATCAAATGAAAAAGGAACAAAGTCAATAGTCACAAAGAGTACCACCAATAATGAAACGCACAAATACCCAAGGTTTGAGACGTGGTGAATAATTGATGACGCAATTGCTACAATAGGAGGAAAAAATAGCTCCACAATAATCCACGACATCATAGACAGAGGTCCAACAACACAACCACTAGCACTCCTAAACTATCGACTCCACTATCATCGTTGTTGGAAACTAGATTACTACTAAGAGGCGGGGGGGGTGAATCAATAGTGTGAGCACTTATACAATTTTTCCTAATTATAAATCTTTCAAAACATGCATGAACTAAAAAACATAAACATAGATTAGAGCATCAAAATAAGCATGCAAGCATGAAAATCAATCAACACATGGAAACAAGTATTTCTAGTGGAAAAACCATCTCGGGAAAAAAACCACCTTGTTGTTGTTATGCTGCTCAATATTTCATTGTCTTCTAAAAAAATTATATATGGATGAGCTCACTCCTATGAGATGGAAGACTTGACTTCTTTCATAGTATATTGACACTATCAAATAGGAAATTGTTTCTATCATGAAT
Source organism: Pinus albicaulis (assembly GCA_034641835.2). NCBI lineage: Eukaryota > Viridiplantae > Streptophyta > Pinopsida > Pinales > Pinaceae > Pinus > Pinus albicaulis. The sequence goes on from CM076581.1 coordinate 1,142,770,603, forward strand.
CTATAGACTACCATCCATTGAAATCCACCACGATCAATGATCCTCGTCAGGTTACTTTTGAACTAAACATTCAACTCTACAGACTCCGATCTACTGGTACTATCATGACCAATGAGCCTCGCCCATTTTCTACCGAACTATCCAACCACCATTGTGTAGAAATTTTTGTTTCCCACCCCGGTTTTCAATTTCTCCTTATTTCTCCATATAGTTAAATGCCCATTCCCATAGCTATACATTCAACAAGCTGAAAAAAAAAAAAAAAAAAAAAAAAAAAAAAAAAAAAAAAAAAAAAAAAAAAAAAAAAAAAAAAAAAAAAAAAAAAAAAAAAAAAAAATAAATAAATAAAAAAAAAAAATAAAAAAAAAAAAAAAAAAAAATAAAAAATAAATAAAAAATAAAAAAAAAATAAAAAATAAAAAAAAAAATAAAAATAAATAAATAAATAAATAAATAAAAATAGAAAATAGAAAATAAATAAAAAAAATAAATAAATAAAAATTAAAAAAAATTAAAAAATTAAAAAAAAAAAAAAAAAAAAAATTGAAAACACAAATTCTGGAAATTGCAGAAATAAAACTCAGCAAAATAAATCAGCCACACACAGAAAATAGACACGCTGATTTTTGGTCAATGTGACCCTGGAAAAACCCCCTACAACTCTTGGGGAAAACCAGTTCGAAAGCTCTTCTTATTTTTGGAAAATGATTTTACAGTGAGAGAGAAATACTCAGAAAATTTCAGCAAGTAATAAATACAACTTATCTCGTTTTTGTGCTTAACCACTGCCTCGAAAAACTTGTACACAACAAAAACAAAAACAACAATAAATGTTGTACAGCCTCCTCGAATTTTGTGCCCATAATTTACAGCATTAAATTTTGTTGTACGGACTGCCTCGAAAACTGTAGAAACAACAATAAATGCTGTTGTACAAATTTATCGATTTTCGTGCAGAAAAACAGCGAAGCTACTGTATGATTTTCTGCCTCGATTCCCATGCACAAATATGCCTTGAAAAACGTGCTATAAAATCAGCAACCTGCTCCTCGAAATCTGTGCGAAACCTTGCTGTACGACCTCCTTGGAATACGTGCCAAATCTGTTGTACGGTCTGCCTTGAAACTCGTGCCCAAATCTGCCTCGAAATCTGTGCCTCTCCTTGTTGTACGGACTTGCTAAAGTGCTGCCTCGATTTGTGTGCCAAGTTCTGTCCTCCTTCTTTTCACTGCCTAGAAATCTCCTTTGCTCTCCTTCTCTCCTTCTCTCAATCTGCTCATGAAAGAATGAATGACCTTTTCCCTCCTTTTCCTTCTTTAACCTAACCCTAAGTGACTTTTGGAGAATCCCTAAATCTAATGGCTGAGATAGCTTTAGATCGAGGGCTGAGATTAAATGTTCACTTAAATCTCGCTTTCTATTTTTTAATTCACCCCACTTTAATAAAGACCCACTTAGTCATTTATTTCCAAAGTCACTTTTCCTTTCTAATTTCACATTGACTTTATTAAAGTCACTTTAAAATTAGACTTTAGTAACTTTATCACTTAAAGTCACTTTTAAATTAGATTTAACTTTATAACTTTATAAAATCACTTTAGGAGAAAAATTAAATTCTTTTGGACACTTTTCCCTAGGCCAAAGATCAAAGCCTTAGGGAACCACCTGTCCTCCGGTAACCAAATTTCAACACTCCCTCTTACCGAGGAATGTGTTCCTCACCACACCCATCTTATCTCTGAAGTAGACATGCTTGCCCTGTGGTAAGGCTTTGGTAAGAATATCTGCAACCTGCTCATCCTCTTCCTTCTACTGAATCCGCCAAGCCACTATATACTCAAAGCCTCCATGCCTCCACTTCCTCCATGCGAGCCTCGTTTCATGTATTTTAAGTCTGGACTCCTAAAACTTGCTCAACATGAGCATTGTAGCAACATAACATCAAATCTCAATCAAATAATAAATATGAAGCACGAGTTTCCATCAAAACTCCATACAAAAACTCCACACCAGCTGGAAAACAATCTCCGCAACTCACTACAAAAATCCACACTTCAACACTTCACTCATTGCATAAATATCATGGTTGAAACATACTTCAACTCACTGTTGTTACAACTGCAAACTTATTTAGAAATTATACACTAGACAACACATGCAACATGCAGGCTCTTCTCCAAGTTCTCACTCACTCCACACACTAATATAATCAACCATACTCACAATGAGCTTTATCCAATATGCAGATGAACTCAAGTATTCAATTCAATAATTACTCAGAACTACTAAGCATCACAACTTTGTTCATGTGCTTGATTTGATCCGGATTCAGCTCATTGACTCAATCAACCACTAACTCCATTAACTTTCTTGATTTTTTCAACTTTAATAAACTTCTGGAGGTTCCACGAACTTTTCCAACCATAAATTGAAAAGTTGTAATCAAGGATGTCACCAAAACACAAAAATTAGCTCAACAACGCAAGGAATGCAAAGCGATTTTAGTGAAAAAACCATAGTTGCTCCCTTAGCACTATCCTGCATGCGATTGGAGTTATAACTGCTCCCTTGGGCTTGCCCTACCAGCGACTGAAGCCTAAAACTTCTCCCTTGGACCATCATGCATGCAATTGGGGCTAAAACTGAAGGAAAGCATTATTTCTTCAGTACAGAACCTCTGAGACCTGTTGGAACACCTTCCTCGACTCTTGAACACTCCTGAAAGCCTCTGCAAATGATGAAATAAGCTAAGAACAAGTCTATGACATGCTAGACCTATTCTTCCAACTTTAGCACAAATACCAAACACCTCCAACTCCTCAAGCAACAACCACAACATCTCTAACACCTCCAACATCTGTAGCAGCATCTTTAACACCTACAACAACATCTCCACATCTTGCAGCATCGACAACTCTTGTAGCAACGACATCTAGTCATACAACTGCCTTCGTCACTAGTGGAAGCACCTACAGCACAAGCAACCACATCTCACACATGTAGACGCACTGCAATGTATCCAAGACATGTAGATACATATGTAGTCATCTAGAGTAACTCTCCAACTTCCTGCAGCAACAACATCTCCAACCAACACAACATGCCAACCTTAAACCAATCATCACATGTGGAATCCATCTCTACTTAGACTCCACTAGGTCTAGTAATAAGCGTGTTGACATCAACGCCAACTAATAAGACCATTAACCTCAAACATCCATCACCAAGCACTAATCACATCACACATGCATGTGACCAGCATCAGCTCCAACCTGTTGACATCAATTCTAACACTAAAATTCCAACAAACTCCCCGTTTGGCATTGATGCCAACCTCAATCCAACAAGTGAGACTGAAGCATAACCACTCAAATCTCCCCCATTTTCTCATCAATGGCAAAGGGCCATATCAACACTGAAGAACAATGCCAATAATGTGTTGGAAGAGAAGAGGCCCCCCCCTGTAATACACACACCATATTGATGCAACCGAAAGAAGTGTCTCCTCGAAGATAAGCATGTAGAACAAGGAAACCGACTGCCAACAAAATTATAACCAATGCCATGCCAACTCTAAAAATTGAACATGCCCTATAGAAATTTCTGAATCTTAATTCTTATGCAGAAATTATTTATGTTAATCCGGATAAGCTTCTCTTACTTATACAAGTTATCAACTGAATAAATTCAAGTTAACATCAAAGCAAAACACATAACAGATCTCTACCAATTTAGATCTAGAATAAGCACATGCACACATAGACAAAGTGACACAGTTATTTCTGGACAAACTATCCCCGGAAAAACCCAATGTGGGAAAACCGGTCTCTGGCTACTGAAGATTTCTATTATTAAGAAAATTTCTGAACAGACAACTCTGGGTTCCAGATCTGGAAAACCCTACAAAGAAAACTCTAGATCTGTAGCACTTGGTTGATCTAAGACCACAAATACTAACTGATCCACACCCTCAAACAGGATTTACAAAACTCAGCCAGATCTAGGCCTAGAAACCCCATATCTGCCCCTTTAAGACACTGCTGCTGATCCGGATTTATGCAGGAACGCAACAGAATACAGAAATAACCATGAACATAGAGATGCAGCGGAAATAATGCTTCATTTCATTAATATCAAATAACAGAAATATGCTTACAGGCATAATGGAAATAAAATAGCTAGGGTGCTGGTAGCGAATCTCTGAGAAGAGATGTGATGGCTACAGAACTCTGAACTGTGTTACAATGAGGCTCAAGGGTCTATTTATTATTGAGAAACAATGTAGAATCCAAAACGTCCAAAAACCTAACCGTAGGAGATGAGGCGCCAAAACTGTGGGCGCCCGTTTGGGTAAATTGGTGGTTCAACTTCTCGGGGGCATAACTTTGGCACCTGATCTCCGTTTGATGCGCTCAATAGCTCGTTAGAAAGATATATACGAGGACCACAACTTTCAAGGCGAATTTCAGTCCATGAAATTTGCTAGTAAAACAATGCCCAAAAAACGTTGTTTAGGGCCTCAAAACGGCTCCGGAAGTTCAGGACCCGAAAAGCTGCTAAAAATAGTAAGTTTTGTTGCAACTTTAAAACTGAAAGAACTGATGATGGGGGTTCAAATGGAATAGGTGGGTGGCCACCAATATCCACCTGTATCATTATGCCCCCAAAACGGCTCCGAGAGTGGAGGACCCGAAAACCTGCTAAAAATAGTAAGTTGTGCTGAATGTGAAAAGCTGCAAGAATTGATGGTGTTGGTCCAAATGGAATAGGTGGGTGGCCACCGATATCCACCTAGATCATTCCTCCCTCCTTAGGAAGCAATGGTCCCCATTGCGTTGAGATCCTCCATGAGATGAGGCAAATTCTGTTGAACTGAGTATTAGATGTGTTGAAGATGTCATGGACCTGCGGGTGGACATGCTGGATGCGTTTAGTAAATTTGGTTTCTTTATCAGCCTCATACATTACATGTTTGGATTCTGTATGTGTAGTTGCAGGATGTATGGCAACATCAGGTGGTGGTGCATTGGGAGTGAGATCAATGGAGTGCTTGTCCTGACAGTGTAGAGGAACCTCTATGAGTGAGGAGAAATTGTCATCGTATTCCTCCATGACTTTGTCCATCTGCTGCAGCCGTGAAAGGGAGCCCTGTTTCGAGGTTGTGGCCACAGTATTCTTCTTTCCCTGTGAGCGAGTCGTAAGGAAAATGAATTTCCTGGTCTGGGAAACAATCTTACTGCGTTGTTTTGCAGTAGTCAAAGAGATGGCAGGAGGCGGTACTACCTCCGGTATCATGTACAAGTTATTTCCCAAAGTAATAATAACAGCACGAGGCCTAGACTCATACACAGCATGTCGCCTCCACAAGTATGGTTGGCCCAATAATACATCAGCTACATCAAGAGGAACAACATCACACAATACCTCATCCGTGAATGGCTTGATACTGTATGGAAGTCGGCACTGTTGGCGGATGCGGAGATCTCTTCCATGGTGAAGCCACCCAATGGTATACGGATGCGGGTGTGCTATGGTCGGTAAGCCGAGCCGCTTCACGACCTCTACTGAAATGAGGTTCTTTTGGCTTCCGCTATCGACAAGGAATTGCAGTGGAGAACCTTTCACCCACATCTGTGAATAGAAGAGGCGCTCCCCCTCCTCTGGATCCTCTGGACCCTCCTTTTGGATCTTGGTGGTGGCAACAATGGCACTGGGATCCACATCAATGATCTGCTTCCTTTTGTCATTGCCTTTGTCTGGTTCTAACTCAGGATCAGAAAATGCATCTGATTCGGGTGCCTTTAGTTCAGCCACCAAAGACTGTTTGGCCCGACACTCGTTTGTGCTGTGAGTGGGGCTGTTATGAAATTCACACCACTTCCCTGTGTCCTTCTTTGGATTTGTGGTGTTGTTTTGAGTCGCATTGCTTTGGCCTTGCCCCTTGTTCTTCGGTTCGGGGGCACCTTTCGGATTCGCAGATCCAAAGTCTCGCTTCTTCTGCTTAAATTTCTGCTCGATCTTGGCGGCATAGCGATATGCCGTGCCAAGCAATGTAATGTCGAGGAACTCCATTTCCTCCTGAATGTGTTTGTGCAGACAGCCGCGGTACTTGAGCACCAAATGTCTCTCTGAATCTTTAATACCCAACTTTGTGCGTAGGGTATGGAACAGATTCGTCAGTTCGTGCACATCTTGATCCTTTTGTTGCCGCAGCGTGGTCCATTGGATGTGTTTGTCCTCATAGCTCCCCACAGGGTAATATTGTTCCTTGATGCCGTCTCGGAACGAATTCCAAGTGGGTGTGGTCGAGAACAGAGAGGGTTCCCCTTTTCCCTCTTGCTCACGGTAGGTTTCCCACCAGTCTTTGACATGGGGGGCGGCTTTGAGGAGTGCAAAAATAATCTTTTCTCGGTCAGAGAAGTCATGGACCGAGAAATACCCTTCCAACAAATTTAACCATCTGTCTACATCGTCTGCATCTATTTTTCCTTCAAATATAGGAATGTCAAAGTTTACCTGTACCTTGAAGGGAGTGGCGCCTCCAGAGTGGCTGTTGGATGCAGATGCGCCATATGTGGGCAGTCGTTGAAGGATTTGAGCAAAGTTATCCATCATCACGTTCCTTTGTTTCTCGAGAGCCTCCTCGAGCAGTATTTTGATAGGATCTCCTGCTCCCTCGTCTTTCTTTTCTTCCGCCATGGGAGGTCGTCGAGGTTTGCGAGGCTGATCTTGCAAGGGTTCAACCAGATCGAGCCCTAACTCCTTATACCCTGACCGCGTTGGGGACATGCAAAGAAAAACAAAGAAAGAGCAGACCCGCTCTGATACCACTGATCCGGATTTTATGCAGGAACACAACAGAATACATAAATAACCATGAACATAGAGATGCAGCGGAAATAATGCTTCATTTCATTAATATCAAATAACAGAAATATGCTTACAGGCATAATGGAAATAAAATAGCTAGGGTGATAGTAGCGAATCTCTGAGAAGAGATGTGATGGCTACAGACCTCTGAACTGTGTTACAATGAGGCTCGAGGGCCTATTTATTGTTGAGAAACAATGTAGAATCTGAAACGTCCAAAAACCTAACCGTAGGAGATGAGGCGCCAAGACTATGGGCGCCCGTTTGGGTAAATTGGTGGTTCAACTTCCCGGGGGCATAACTTTGGCACCCGATCTCCGTTTGACTCGTTCAATAGCTCGTTAGAAAGATCTATCCGAGGACTTCAATTTTTGAACGAGCAACATCGGTCCATGGACCCATGTTGCTCTCCGTTTTCCCAAAAAATGTCGTTTAGGGCCTCAAAACGGCGCCGGAAGTTCAGGACCCGAAAAACTGCTAAAAATAGTAAGTTTTGTTGCAACTTGAAAATTGCAAGAATTGAAGATGGGGGTTCAAATGGAATAGGTGGGTGGCCACCAATATCCACCTGTATCATTAAGCCCCCAAAACGGCTCCGAGAGTGGAGGACCCGAAAACCTGCTAAAAATAGTAAGTTGTGCTGAATGTGAAAATCTGCAAGAATTGATGGTGCTGGTCCAAATGGAATAGGTGGGTGGCCACCGATATCCACCTGGATCAGCTGCTGCTGCTGTCGCTGGTGCCTTTCTCTGCACTGTCCTTGCTGATCTCTTCTCTGCTTTTTGTGTATTCAAGACCCCGAGATTAGATCATCCCCTTGGTCTAAATCGCCTCTCTGCAACTGAAACACTTATGAGAATTCTTAGCAACCCCACCCCTAGAATCTCAGCTTAGCTTCAGTGCTCTGCCTCTATGTGTTTTACAAATGACCCCAAGCCTTTCCTTTATACTTTTCTCATTGAAAAATCAACGACCAAGATTAAATCTTTAATCAATGGCTAAGATTAAAAGAAAGCTTGATCCGTGTGACTTAAGACAATTTCATCACATGTTTAATTAAATTCACTTTAATTGTTTTATTTTACTAAGTTTTAACTTAGGAAATCCATTAAAATAATTAATTAATTTAATATCTCCTAAACCAGATGAAATTTCCCAAATCCATTTCTGGGTCTTGTAGATCAGGTGAACTCTAGTCCTTCCTCAAAATTTGGTACCTAGAGCACAACTGATGCTACCCAAAATACAAAAAATCTCAACACTCCCTCTTAGCATCAAGGGTGTGCTCTAGCAATGCATCACACTTATGCATTACATGATTTTGGGCATTGGTTCTGTGCTGCTGAAGCTTGGCCTCCTGCCACTCAACTCTGCACTGTTGCTGCCATTCTGTACTGCTGCCCAGGACTCTGCCACTGCCACTGCAACCACTGTACTACAACTCCCTCTCAATATGTTGCATCTATGCTGCTCATAGCACTGCCACTGCTCATCTGTTACACTGCAACTTCAGTTGTTGAGAGAAACAACTGAATCTCTTGCCCAATCTTTGACAAACAAGTCAAATGGGTTGCATCCTCATCACTGAAGCTCCATACACTATAGATATGTGTTGGCATCTAAATAACGATGCACAGCTACAACTCTGCCTACGTAATCGGACTCCCTCTGCACTACTGAAGTCACATCAACTCCTTGTGCTTAAATCTATCACGTTGTTGTTGCACTATGTTGTCCCTATGAAGCTCTCTGCGTTGTTGCAGCTCTGCATTGCATAAGCAACACTGCACTGTGCTGCTTAAGTCAGATCAACCTCTGCGCTGCTATTGCTTCTACACTGCTGCTACTCTGCCCTACGCTGCTCTTCCCAGCCTCCAGATCTGCCTCTGCCTCTGCTTCATCAGTGATCTATGCACCCATTGCTCCACTTGTCCTGCTACTGTCTTAAGGTTGTCGTAGCTCGCTTGCGATCCAAGAGATGAGCTGCTTAAGGATCCCGCCTTAGATTCTGTAGATCTTCTACAGATCCATGTCGCCCCACTTTCATGGTTCATGAGCACTCATGGCTACATCATCTCTGGACCCATCATCTGCCACTGTTGCTTTGGAAGAAGATGCTTCCTTGTCCTTCTTCTTTTCTGGACAATGGCTAGCAAAATGTCCCATTTCGCCACACTGGAAGCACTTGATCTTAGAAAGATCCTTCTTCTTCTTCGACTGCTTCTTTGATGCCAAGGCTGCATCTTCCTCCTCTTCATTCTTGACCTTTCTCAACGCAGGGTTGTGCTGCTTCTTGGTGAACCTTCATAGTTCTTCTTGCTACAGGATCGACCACAAGCTATCCCAATCTGGGAGGTCCGCTCTGCCCAAGATACTTTGGAAAAATGTTTCCCACTCATTCGTGACTGCATTGAAAGCAGTCCTGACTATCACTACATCATCTATGGTTGCATCCGTTGCAGTCAGCTGATCCCTGATTGACTGCAATCTGAAGAGGAAATGCTCGATGTCTTCTCCCTTGGTCATCATGAATGACCTCATTTGGGCCTCCAACAACATCTTTCTTTGGACTGATTTTCCCTCAAATAGGGAAGTCAAGGCCTTCCACATCTCATTAGCTGTCTTCTTCTCAGATATGTGTGGTACAATATGGTCCTTGATATTGTCCATTATCAGCCACTTGGCATGCCCAACAGCTTCTCTATGCTTTCGTAGGAGATCTGCATCTGTCGGTGTGGCCAAGGTCTGCTCTGCATGGTCTCTTAGACCATATGTCTCTAGGAAAATCAGGCTCCTAGCTTTCCATATCGAAAATTTTGAGAGGCCCTCTAGCCTATCCTGATTACGCAATCTATGAGGAGCCATCTGCTCAAAATGTGTCGGAGCTCCTCTTCTCTATGCTAGAGATCTTGGATCTAGGGTCCTTTTCGAACTGGGAACCCTCTGCTCCTTCTGACACTTGATTTCCCTCCTTGGAAATCTACGAAATCAACTATGTTTCAGCTTCTTCCTTGATCCTCTGACCAAACTGCAAGTTTCCTTTGAAAAGAAACTCTCTGAGAAGCTGATATCTTCCCAAATTTTGTCACTTGTGCTAAGGTTAAAAATCTGAAAACTTCAGAAGTTTAACCCCACCAGCTCTTTTGAATTTCTGCAACTTTTCTGCTGACTTCTTCTGGATCTAACAGATTCAGATCTGAATCACACTGGCTGGCTTCAGACCCAACCAACGCCGTTTCTGGGCTGCCTCTGCGCAATAATTGCGTGGGCTTACTAGGACATAGTGTTGGACAACGTCACCCTTTCCTCTGCGTGAATCTCCTCTTGAAAACTGCGCTGTCCCTTCAGATCTGCTTTTATGCTGCCTTTCTAGTTTCTTTTTGCAGCTAGATCCTTCAGATGCTTCAGCTGGTGACCTTTCTAGATCTACAATTCCTCTAATTCCATGTAGAAATTTATGAATCTTAATTCTTATGCAGAAATTATTCCTGTTAATCCGGATAAGCTTCTCCTACTTATACAAGTTATCAACTGAATAAATTCAAGTTAACATCAAAGTAAAACACATAATAGATCTCTACCAATTCAAATCTAGAATAAGCACATGCACAGATAGACAAAGTGACACAGTTGTTTCTGGACAAACTGTCCCTGGGAAAACTCAATGTGGGAAAACTGGTCTCTGGCTGCTGGAGGGCTCTATTAAGAATATTTCTGAATACACAACTCTGGGTTCCAAATCTAGAAAACCCTACAGAGAAAACTCTAGATCTGCAGCTCTTGGATGATCTAAGACCACAAAAACTAACTGATCCACACCCTCAAATGGGATTTACAGAACTCAGCCAGATCTAGGCCTAGAAACCCCATATTTGCCTTTGAAAGACACTGCTGCTACTGCTGTCGTCTGCTGCTGTTGCTACTGCCTTTCTCTGCGTTGTCCTTGCTAATCTTTTCTCTGCTTCTTGTGTATTCTAGACCCCGGGATCAGATCATCCCCTTGGTGTAAATTCCCCTCTCTACAACTGAAACGCTTCTGAGAATTCTTAGCAACCCTGCCCTAGAATCTTAGCTTAGCTTCAGTGCTCTGCCTCCATCTGTTTTACAAATGACCCCAAGCCTTTCCTTTATACTTTTCTCGTTGACAAATCAACGACCAAGATTAAATCTTTAATCAATGGCTAAGATTAAAAGAAAGCTTGATTCGTGTGACTTAAGACAATTTCATCACATGTTTAATTAAATTCACTTTAATTATTTTATTTTCCTAAGTTTTAACTTAAGGAAATACATTAAAATAATTAATTAATTTAATATCTCCTAAACCAGATGAAATTTCCCAAATCCATTTCTGGGTCTTGTAGATCAGGTGAACTCTAGTCCTTCCTCAAAATTTGGGACCTAGAGCACAATTGATGCTACCCCAAATACACAAAATCTCAACAGCCCTAAGCATGTAATTGAGTTGCAATCATACACTCTGCCTACATAAGCAACGCATATGCCTACTGCAATGAGCCTCCTTGCTAAGTGCAATATACTACTCCTCGTGGATCATGACTCTAACTTTACTTTGGACATGATATATAATACAATATAATGCTTCATGGAGCAAGTACATAGGACAGACATATGACTCCTCTACACCTATCACCGACCATGACTCTATGGTTCCAAGTTTACATCATGCACCCAAAGAAGTGGGGCTACATCAAATATATACAAAGTAATACATGACTTGGACATCCATTGACCCATACATAGTAAATGACAAGGTGTTCTAGACACCATGTGTCAGTCCATAAGCAATATGCCCAAAAGATGATACAATGATAGTAAATGGCTTTTACAATTACACACAAAGGTGGTCATCATGAATACATACCCAAAAACAGAAAGTAACATGAGTACATGGCAACAATGAGCATGAACATATGCTCCATATGACATCAACAATGCAATACATAACATATCCTAAAAGCCTCCAGAGCTATGACATAATGTTAGTCTAATTATCATTGATGCCAATATCTATGAAGGCAAGCATGATGATGACCAGCAAGCATAATGAAGGTAAGCATGACGAAGCAAAGTCAAAGGAATCAATGAAGAGGTCCTTCATTCTATTTTTGCACTCACAAAGGATCAGTCACATTAAAAATAATTTTCAGATAACATCGAGGCAAAATCATTTCATAAGACCTCCACCATCTGAAAGAGCATAATTTTAGCTTTCCAAAGAGCTATTACTCAGCCCAAAACTCCAAGTGGTTTGAGAGTTATTGAATTTTTAAGTTAAAACACAATTTCTGGTCTTGGAGCCGACTTGTTCCTGCCTACATATGTCGGCCTGCCTTGGGGACATAATTGTTCAACGTTTGAACCACTATAAATATAGTGATCCAATTTCATTTTCATTCATCCTTTTCGACAACAATCACATGAAATATAACAATTGTTCACAACTCGTGAACACAAGAGAAAAGGAGCATAAAACTTGAAAGAAGATAAGGGCATCTCAGATCCTCTCACACTTCAGGTCTCTGTGATTTTCGGGCTAACTCTGGAAACTTCTTCTCGACCTCCCTTTGATCAATATTTGTGGACTGTGCCATCTAACAACAGTGGCTCAAATTCTTTAACATTGGGTCGTATTCTTGGACAGGAGCTCGAATTGGTGTAGTGGCTTGGAGCTTCTCATATGATTGTATCATCACTAGGCCAAATTTTGTGATTCGGATTTCCTTTGTGGACAGTCACGAGATAATATTACCATCTCCTTTGCTCGGATTGTGGCTATAGTGTTCCTCTCTTCTAACTGTGTATTTCTTAGAGAAAATATCAGAACATAAACTTCTTGATGTGGACTGTGTCATCATTTTTGGATAAGATCTCCTTGTGGCTCAAACATACAACTGGTGCAAAAATCATCCTCCTATGATACTTCTTTTTGTAACCTTGGACTGTGACCTTCTGTGGCTCAGGATTATTCTCGGATTGTGGAGACCATGCCTAGTTTACGCTTCCAAACTCAGTTTTAAATTATGGTTGCAGCATATCAACAGTGAAGTCTAGCGGTGGAGCCAAGTGAAGTCAAGGACAAGTCAAGCACAACGTACAATGAATAAAGCACAAGTTTTTTTGGAGCTGATTGAAAATCTTAAAAGTTGAACAGTGAAGAATCTTGTTGACAATGAAGTAAGTACATCACGCATTTTCTATCAAAAGAAAACTGAAGGATTGGTGTCCTAGGGGTTGGTGCCTCTAAACACAAGGTTGGAGCTTTGGGAATGATGGGGTCGAAGCCCTAAAGGTTGGGAGCCTCACTAAAGTCCAAGTTGGTGCTTGGCAACAGGTTGGAGCCTGGAAGGTTGAAGGGTTGGTGCCCTTAAACATCATTGTACTCATTAATCTGTAAAAGGATCATTATCCTTCATTCTATAATAAAATTATTCATTTCTCTATTTTTAATTGTGAAGAATCTAACTGGTTAAACAACAATTGAAAAGAAATAATGATTCACCCGCCTCTTAGTATTTCCAACAATTGTTGTCAAAGCCATCTTCTTCACTATCAGCCTAACAGCTGGAAGAAGGATTCTTAACCACAATGAAGAATTAAGAAGTGACAGGAAAACTTCCTATGTTCGATGGAACAAACTTTGGTTTTTGGAAGAAGAGAATGTCCTACTATTTAATGTCCCTTGGACCCGAAGTTTGACACTTGATTTTGAATGGGTACAAAGTTCCCTCCACCCTTCCAACTGATCCCAATGAAAGGAAAGCTTACTTTGCTAATGCCAAAGCTCTAAATTCCATCACTAGTGGAATTTCTAACTGTGAATTTACAAAAGTGATGGATTGTTATACAACCAAAGAAACATGGGATAAGTTGGTTGCTTTATATGAAGGGGACTCCAAAGTTAAGAAGGCAAAACTTGAAACTCATAGAAGGAAATTTGAAAGTCTGAAAATGGAAGATGAAGAAGATATTGCATCATATCTTCTCCGAGTAGCTGAAGTGGTCAACTCTCTTAAAGGATTGGGAGAAAAAGTTGAGGAAAGCACGATTGTTCAAAAGGTCCTAAGATCTCTTACCGATAGATTTGACTCCAAAGTAAGTGCCATAGAGGAAATGACGGATCTAGATACTCTCAAGATGGACGAAATTCATGGAATCCTCGTTGCTTATGAGATGAGAAAAGGAATCCAAAGTTCCAAAGATGCAGCATTTAAGGCCTCAAAATCTAAAAAGGGAAAGGGATGGAATAACAACAGTGATGACTTCGATGCTGAAACCGAATCAGCACAATTTGTACGAAGACAAAAGAAGGGATCCAAACTAAAAGGTAAGTACCCTCTCATTTGTTTTGAATGTGGAAGATTAGGTCATTATGTTGCAAAATGTCCTCATAAACATAATAGTGATGATGAAAAGGATTCTAAAAGGATGGTGTACAAAAAGAAAGGGTTTAATAAAAATAACTTCTTCTCCAAACAAGATGAGTCTGATGAAGATGAATTTGTAGTCATCAAGAAAAAATCAACTAGAAATATCCCCAATCACAAAGGAAGTGGTGATGAATCAGATCAAGAAAATGCCTATGTTGGAAGCAAAGAAGTGTTATTCATGGCATTCACAAATGATGATGATTTAGAACTGGAAGATGAAGGAAATGTGGATGAATTACTAATAAGTTCCATCGAAGAAAATGTGAATTTACAAAAGAAGATCATTTCTCTCAAAGTAGAAAAGGAGGAAGCAAAAAGAAGGGAAGACTTCTTGAACAATAATCTAAAAGAGAAGGAAGATATATGTGAAAAATGCGAAGCTAAAATAATATCTCTAAGAAAGGAATTGGAGCAAGTCAAAAGATTTGGCAAAGCTCTCAAGTACTTGATAACATTCTTAATACTGAAAAACCTCAATATGACAAATCTGGGATTGGTTTCAAAGGAGAATCATCAAGTACGAAGAATATTGCAAGAAGTTATGCCGACATACTTTCTTGCCATCCAAACGAAGAAAATTCATCTCGCCAAGAACAAAGGCCCATCTCAAAACCAAGAAATGAAGGAAGAGCAACTCCAAGGAAGAATGTTGATTCAAGTTATGGCTATTACTACAGGGACCAAACTATCTTTCTTGGGTATTGTTACTATTGTAAAAACTTTGGTCATCACGCTAAACATTGCAAGGCTCATAAGAATGAAGCACCTAGATTGAAGGATCAAACAAACAAACTACATCGTCCCAAAGAGTAAGGACAAATCAAAACTTACAATTTTTTTGATCCTTTGGCTAGGTTTGATCCAACTTGCTCATTATGTAATAATTATGATCACAATGAACAAAATTTCCCACTCAAAAGAGACGAAGCTAAAAGGGTAAATTTCAATACGGATAAATGTGGCCTAGCTCTATGTGCTCATAGTGAATAAAATCATTGGTTCGTGGATAGTGGATGCTCAAGACATATGACAGGTGACCAAAAGAATTTTGTCTCATTGAACAAGAAAAATGGAAATGTATCCTTTGGAAGTGGGTATGCTAAAATCACTAGAAAATGAACTGCTACCCTCGTTAATGGACATGGAAAAGCTCAAAATACTTTGCTGGTAGAAGGGCTCAAACACAATCCCTTAAGTGTTAGCCAAAGTTGTGATAAAGGACATAATGTTGTCTTTAGTACTAAAAATTGTGAAATAAGAGACTCATCCTCAGGAGAAATTGTGGCAAAAGGAGTAAGAACACGAGATAATATTTACATTCTCAGCAAGATCTAAGGAAATAAATGTTACTTGAGTCAAACAGATGAATGTTGGTTATGGCACAAGCGATTGGGGCATACAAGTTCTGAGAAATTGATCAATATCAACAAAATTAATGCAGTAAGAGACATTCCAAAGATGTTCAAGCCAAATCAAGTTGTATGTGGCCCATGCCAATGCAGAAATCAAACTAGAACCAACGACAAAACTAAGGAGTTCTCAACATCAAAACCTCTAGAGATCATTCATGCAGATTTATGTGGGCCAACTAGAACTCTAGCTCTTAAAGGTGAAAAGTATTTTTCTTTATTTGTTGATTACTCTACTAGAATGATATCGATATATTTCATAAAATATAAATCTGAAGCATTTGAATATTTTGATATCGATATATTTCATAAAATATAAATCTGCAGCATTTGAATATTTTAAAAATCTTAAAGCTCTCATTGAAAATAAGAAAGATTATAAGATCAAATGTCTTAAAACAGATAAAAGAGAAGAATTCACCTCAAAATAATTTGATGAATTATGTAAAGTGCATGGAAAGAATGAAAGCGAGCTAGACATTGCAATTCAGAGTGCAAGCGGAAAGAATGGGATTCCTTCCAATCAACGCCACGGGGACACATATTATATATGTTGCTCCCCTCCCTTTCGCAGAGATTCATCGCAAGCATGTGGCAACAAGTCCAGAGGAAAAGGAAAAGTTAGTGATGAGTATGCTTTATATAGTCCTACATCCACACCTCTCACTTGGTCATCTGACCTTTATGTGAGAGAACTCTTAAATGTAAAAGAAAGGTTGGAAGTAGTAGAAGCTAAAGCGCTGGAAAGAGATTGTACAATCCATATAATAACAGTTGAAAATCAGGCTTTAGCAGAAAGCAACAAAGTTCTAAAGGAGCAAGTGTCATTACTGCAGGAAGCTCTCCGAATAGGGAAAACAGAATGGCAACGCATGAAAGCGGAGGTGCAAAACATGAAGAAATTTGCAGTGGAAAACACAGAGGTGATGAATGCGAAGCCACCCCAGGATAAGGGGAAAGCAGTTGCTCAAATAGACAACAATGAAGAAACATCAAGAGAAGTGAGGAAAGAAGATCCCACAAAACTTTCCAAAACTTGGGCTCAAGTTGTTGGCAATTCTGCTAAGAGGGAAGGAGAAACAAACATCCAGGTTAACAACATGCAAGATAGAGAAAGCAAGGAAAGACTGGATAGAGAAACAAACATAATTATTAAAGGGGTGAAAGAGTATGGTAAAAATGAATGTACTCTTGACCTTGCAAGAGACTTCTTGAAAGACAAACTCCAATGGCAAGGACAAGTATGTCAAGCATGGAGAGTAGGTAAGCTCAACGGTGAGAGAGCCAGGCCCATAAAAGTCATCTTGGCCAACTTGCATGATAAAGATATCATTCTGAGAAAGAAGCAACTCTTATGGGGTTCTCGGTTTTTTATAGAAGAAGATTTAACTGTAAGACAGCAAGAGGAAAGGAGGGATGAAATGACAAAAGTTAGGGCAGCAAGAGATGAGGGAAAAAGAGCATGGATCTATAAAGGTAAAGCCGTGATTGCGCAATTTGGACCTCCTTCCAAAACAATGCAACAAAATGATAACAAAGAAGAGGCAGCAAACTCTTTAGCAAGAAATGAGGAAGCAAGGTCATTATGGGCAAGCAGGGACAAAGACTCAACTGTGAGTCTTGCATGTAAAAACAAATAGCAATCAAGTCTTACCCAGGTTTCCTTAAGATTAGTTTGTTGGAACTGTAGGGGTTACCCATGGAGACGAGGACCTGGGTTAGGGCCTATTGCGGAAGGTAGAGACATAATTTTCCTCATAGAAACACATGAGCATGAAGGGTGTAAGACACCTTTGTTTGAAGGGTACTGGAAGATAGCAGTGTGGAACAAGGCAGCAGGGAATGGCAAAGGGCACGAGGGTATCATGGTATTAGTAAGAGAAAAAGAAGGTCGTTTCATTCAGCTAGAAAAAGAAGACCCAAATAAGCAATTTGTTTGGCTTAAAATATCAGAAAATGGAAATCACATTAGAATTGCAGCATGCTATTTTGCACCGCAAGTTTCAAAAATCTACAAAAGTAGAGGGCTTGACCACAAAGATCCCTTTGCAGCCCTAAAAACGGATATTGCAATATATTCTCAGCTAGGTGAAGTCCTTATAGTGGGGGATTTCAATGCTAGAATTGCAAGTGAACAAGCTAGCATTCTTTGTTGTAAAGAAGACAGTGACCCTATCTGGCTTACAGAAGAGAGTAATCATCAGTGGAAACGAATTTCAGAGGATAAAGGCTGCAATATCTTTGGAGAACAACTGCTTATGCTATGTGGGGCTTTCGATTTAGTCATTTGTAATGGGTTGACTAAATGGGAAAAGTCAGGTAATTTCACTTGCAATACTTACAATGGAGCAAGTGTAGTAGATTATGTAATTTGCTCGCATAGTTTGTGTGAGAAAATGGAGGAAGTGTTGATTGGAAATCAAATTTGGGACTTAAAATCAGATCACAAGCCAATCTATTTAAGTTTCTCTTGGACCGGAAAAAAGCAATTAGGGTCGAAAAATCAATGTGTTCAACAAAATCCCCCAAAGGGCAGAATTCTTTTGAATCCATAGAATTTTAATACCTTCAAAATAATGCTAGAGAGGCTCTTCAAAAAGGAGGAAATCCCATCTCATGGCCTTCATAGTCACAGATTAACACATTTAATTCAAAGCGCACTTGCTGAGTGCAAAAGAGCAAAAATTAAGAAGTCCGAAACAAATTGCTTTCCGGTTAATGCTTGGTTTGACGAGGAATGCAAAAAGGCAAGGAGAAGGTGGAAGGAATCAAACACGGATAACATAAAGCTCAAAACTTACAAGCAGTTAGTAAAAAAGAAAAAAGCCGATTTTATGGTTTCAAGGAGAGAAGAACTAATCTTCCTCGGGAAAAATAACCCCAAATTATTTTGGAAGGAGCTCCAATCGAAAAAGGTGCAAACTGAAAACAACATTACAGCTTCTAAATGGTTTGACTATGCAAGACACCTTTATGAGCAGGATCCCAAGGTTGACCCTCCTCCCTTGGTCAACACAGACACAAAACTCTTCACGGTGCAAGAGGTAGAGATGGGTATCAAGAAGTTGGGCGTTGGAAAAGCAAAAGACTTAGATGAACTCCAAGCAGAGTATCTAAAGTGGGGCTTAAAATTTCTTTCACCTCACATCACAAAAATTTTCAACAGCATCTTACAGCAGGGGTTCCCCACAGATTGGACAACTAGTATGGCAATACCTCTTTTCAAGAGTAGTGACGTCAATAATCCTTCCAATTATAGAACCATAATGATAAACCCCTTGTTTGCAAAGTTATTTGGAAGCATGTTGGAAAAGAAAATTAGCAAGTGGGCAGAAGAAAGAAATAAACGTGCTAAAGGGCAAGCAGGTTTTAGGCCTAAACATTCCACAGTGGATCATTGTATAACTTTAAGACACATCATTGAAAAAGGTTGGGAAAATAAGGAAGAAGTTTTTTGTTGCTTTGTTGATTTCAGAAAAGCCTTTGACACGGTTCCTAGGGATAAGCTTTGGGGCAGAATGGAGGAACTCGGGGTTCCCAAGCATTTGAGAGCAGCTGTGCATAGGTTGTACGAAGAGGTGAAAGTCAAAATCAGAACTTCAGCTGGCATTTCTGAAAGTTTTAGAAGTGATATCGGGGTCAAGCAAGGTTGCCCATTGTCTCCTACCCTTTTTGGGTTATATATTGACAAGCTTGAAGAGTGGCTAAATTCGCAAGGGGGTGACGGAATCCATTTGGGCAAGTTCGTTATCAGGCTTCTTTTGTACGCAGATGACCTTATATTGATTGCTAATTCGGCTCTTGGTTTGCAAGAGCATTTACATTCCCTTGAGCATTTTTGTAAAAGAGTTGGGATGCAAGTCAATATTAGCAAAACGAAAGTAGTGGTTTTCTCTAACAAAAGAAAGCATAACCAACATAAGTTCTATTTTGGAGGCAGTGTTTTGGAAGAAGTTGCAGATTATAAATACCTCGGAATTGACTTCAACAGAAATTTAAGTTGGGATGGTTGTAGAAAAAAAAGAACTTTAGGGGGTTGGAAAGCATTTTATGCTCTTCAAAACAGGTGTAGAGAGGCAGAGCTGTGGGACTGGAAAACCACCCTAACTCTTTTTGGGCTTCTAGTGATTCCGGTGATTCTTTATGGTTGTGAACTATGGGCCAGCAGCACAACCAAGATGCAATGGAAACAAATTGAGAAAATTCAGAAACGTTTGATTACAAACAAATTCAAAATTAAAAGTGCAGTTCCTTATGCTATCCTGTTAAGTGAAACAGGGGCTGCTCCTATTGAAGCAATTGCTATGGTGCGAGTCATAAGGTATCTGAAAAAAATGGAGCAAATGGAAGAGGATAGATGGCCTAAGGTTGTGTTTAGTGACAGATTGTGTAAAAGACAGAAGACTTGGATGCGGCAAAATAACAAATGGTTTAGTAAATGGGGTATTTGCTTGAGCATGTGTCCTACAAACAGTAAAGAGATAAAAACTTTTGTTATGGATAAATTCCATAAACATACTTGGAAGAAAAAGCTAGAGAGAAAGAAGAAGTACTACATAGAAGAGTTTAACCCCACACATAACCATCAACAAAAGGCATACATAGGGGCTGATATTTCTTGGAGATCTAAAATTCTTATTGCTCAATTAAGGACTAATTCTCATCAACTCCGTTGTGAAACAGGGCGCTGGAAAAGGCCAAAAGAAATGTGGGAAGAAAGAGTATGTATTTTTTGCTCCTCCGGAAAAGTGGAAGCAGAAAAACATTTCATTCTAGAATGTGAGGCCTTCAAGGACACCAGAGAAAACTATGCAGGTATTCTGGCAGCTAATTCTTGGGATAATCTATTCAGCGAAGAGTTTGTCGATAAGCTGGGAGTGCTCATTGTAAAACTTCACAGAAAAAGGGCCGAATACAAGAGTCAGATAGAGAAGCAATCTGTCCCATAGGCTATTTTTAGCCTCGTGGACATTAAAAATTCTTTCTTTCTTTCTTTCTTTCGCCTCGAATAGTAAATCGCCTGTTTTGTTTCGACTCCTTTTTAACTCTTACCAACTGCAAAAACCACGTGCGCCCCCTTTGATCACGTTGCTGCCATGTCACGATGTCATTATGATATCGATCTATGTCTGACTAGAGTAGAACGTCCAGTGTCCGCACTTCCTTGCTGTCCCAAAAACCACGTGCAGTCCTTTTCGATCAACTGGCTGCCATGACACGTTCCAGGATGGTATCCAGATATGGAGTGGATTAACCACAATTCCACCGTGTGCTAAAGAGTGACAGTCGGTATGGAATTTCGAATCCCAGCTTTATTTAAAACGAAAGTCCAGTAATGGTTGTGTTTTAGATTTTCTAATGATTGGATTACTCTGTTATTGTTATTTTTTATTCATAATTAGGTTTAATTATTTTATTGATAATTTATTATTTTTAGAATCTAAGTTTTTGTGATTTATCATATAAATTATAAAATTTCTTTCGGTAATAATCACATGCACTGGGACATTGTTATTCGAACCAACTAGTGTGATTCATCATCAAGACTACGTGAGAGATCAGATCCAGACATTAAATTTAGATAGATGTAGAGATGACCAAACTAACCAAATCCAGACATTAAGTTTAAATAGATATAGAGATGACCAAACTAACCGTTATGATAACGGCTAGTTTGACTTTTAAATTTATTTAGTTATTATTAAAATATTCTTTTATATATATATATTTCTTATTTTATTAAATTGATTTAATTATTTAATTATTAATTTATTTTTAATGGGCTAATTTGACTTTTAAAATATATATATATATATATATATATATATATAAAAGTTTCATTTTATTATTAAAAATAAATTTATTTATTTATTCAGTCAATTAACTGATTATTTAATTTATTAAGTCATTATTTAATATATATATATATATATCCTATATTAAGTTGATAATTTATTAATAAAATTAAGTCACTGTGTGCTAAAAAGTAGAGACAATTTTATTCACTTTCAATGAATTCATTATTTATACTTTACTCATTTTATTAATAATTTGTTAATTTTTATTTTTATTTTTATTTTATTTTTTTATTATTTATTTTTAATCGCTGCGCTGCTCTGCTGCCCTTGCGCTGAGCTTGATCGGGCTGCCACAGCTATGGAGGAGTCGGCCTCGTCTAGGGCTCCCCCACCTCCTCCCCCTCCGCTGTCTCCAGAAGCAGAAGCTTTCTGCTCTCTCATCGCTTCTCTTCCCAAGAAGAAGAAGGCTGCAAACTTGAAGTTTGTCAAATGACTTGAAGAAATGCTGGAGGTCACTCTTCCGCCTGACGACCCTATTCAGGTTGCCCTAACCATGACAGAACGTGCGCTTGTTGGTCAATTCACCAGCTTGTGGCCTTCCCCCAAAGCCACGGAAGCCTGGGTGATTAAGAACTAGAAAGCCCTGATAAGCCAAAATGTTACTTCCTATTTCATGGGCAGAGGCTATTTTTTGTTCGAGTTCTCCTCTAAAGAGGATAAGGAACTGATCTTTAGAAATGGGCCTTATTTTATGGGACCGCAAGGGCTGTATCTGAACAAGTGGACTCCGGATTTAAACCCAGTAGAGGACATTCCCTCAGCTGTGCCTGTATGGGTCAGATTGCCCAATCTCCCAATCCACTGCTAGAATTGGACCTCCCTAAAGCACATAGGGGACTCCTTGGGCAAATTCATCGACAGAGCAAACAATAAGGATCAATATGACTATGCTCGCATCTGTGTGGAGGTGGATCTGGAATTGGGCTGCCAGAAGCCATAAAAATTAAAGTTGGAAGCTGGTCTCATATCCAAAAACTGGACTACGAACAACTTCCTTTCAAATGCCGGGGGTGTCACGAATACGGGCATTTCGCTAGAAACTGTCCAAAGAAGAACGAGGAGGAGAAGGAGAAGGATAAAGAAGAAGGCTGGAAGCAGGTCAAGAAATCCAAAGCGAACCCCAAGATTTCTAAGCCGGCAAATCAAGATAAGAGCAAAGGGAAGCAACCTAAAGGCATTAGTGATTCTCAACAAACCCTTCCTATGAATGATTCGGGGAACATGTTTGGGCCTCTTGGAACCGAAATGCAAGAAATACATGAAAAGGACTCGCTTAAGAAGGCAGTAGTGGAGATAGTAAGGTTGGAAGACAAAGAAGATAATGAGATTGCAGCGGAAAATGTGGCAAGACAAGGGGTTGGAGAAACAAGAAAACCTCAAGACAAGCACATTGAGAGCGAGGCAGACAGTCAAGGCTCAGAAGAATATGAAGAGGAAGGAGAGATAGGAGACTCTCAGTCCTCGGTAAGAAGGTCGGCAAGAGGAAGAATGTCCTCCAAGGAAAAAGGAGACAAAGAAACATACAAAGACAAAGTTCAAGGAAGCCAGCCTACACTGGAAAAGCTTTTGGGCAAAATACAAAGGTGGAAAGAAATCAGGGACAAGGCCCCAAGGGTGGCCCACACTCTCACAAAAATAAATAATGAAGGTGATATCCTGGAATTGCAGAGGATTGGGGAGCAAGAAGAAAGAAGAAGCCATGAGGATCTTAAGTATGGCAGAAAACCCAGACATAATGCTTGTCCAGGAGACAAAATTGGAGGAAAATGAGTTACTTCAAAGGAGCAAGAAATTTTGGAACAAGGGAGGGAATTTGGCTGTCTCAGCCAGAGGAGCCTCGAGAGGCTTGGGCACTCTCTGGAACTCCTCCAAGCTCAGGTTGACGGTGAAAAAGGAACATGCTCACTGGCTATTTACAAAACTTCAACACCAAGAATCAATGGAGACTTTTAGTCTCTTCAATGTGTATGTCCCAGCTAGTAGCAAGGAAAAAGAAACTTGCTGGGAGTCCCTGAGAAACATGGTAGAAGAAGAGGATCTGGAAAATATTCTTATTGCTGGAGATCTTAACATTACTCTAAGTCATGAAGAAAAGCGTGGAGGATGCATTGTGAGGGATCCGGCCAGGGAATGGGTGGAGGACCTTATCCATGAATGGGATTTGATCGACCTCAAGCCGTGCCATGGTAAGTTCACTTGGTCAAATAAAAGGGCTGGCCTTGGGCATATTGCCACTAGGCTTGATAGGTTTCTTATTCAAAGTTCCTATTTGCTTTTGGGTCTAGATGCCAAGATGAGTATTCTTACTAGTAGTACTTCGGATCATAAATCGATAATGTTGTCCTTATCTTCCCAGTCAAATCTTGGCCCTATCCCCTTTCGTTTTTGTCCTCTATGGATAAACCAAAAGGACTTCATGGAGAGGGTTTCGGAAATTTGGATAAGACTTGTCACGGGTTCCCCTTTTTTTGTTTGGGAGGAGAAGCTGAGAAGGGTAAAAATCGAGTTAAAGGGTTGGGCCAAAAACATTCCCAGTCTAGCAGAAGAAAGGAAGAAAGCCCAAGCAGCCCTCGAATCCCATCAAACCCTGATGGAAGAAGCGGAAATAGAAAGGGAGTCTCTAAGTATTGAGGAAGATCTACAACACAAGTTCCATATTGCTTGCAGACAGGAAGAGGAATGTTGGAGGCAAAAATCCAGAAGCCTCTGGCTGAAATCTGGAGACAGAAATACAGCTTACTTCCACAAGCAAGCCCAAGCTAGGAGAGGGTTCAACTCTATCACTGAAATTAATGATGGGAACCAATCTTATGGAGACTTCCCAAGCATCAAGAAGGCTGCATTCACTCACTTCCAAAACCTTTTCAGTGAAGGCGAGGAGCAGGGGCATAGTGATAGAATTTTAGAAGAGATCCAGCTCAAAATATCTGTTAGAATGAATCAGATCCTAGAAGCTAAGGTTACCAGGAAGGAGATAAAGGAGGCCTTGTTTTCCATGAACCCGGATAAAGCCCCAGGCTCGGATGGGTTCACGGCAAAATTTTGTCAAGTTTGTTGGAAGATTATTAAAAAAGACCTTCATAGAATGGTTCTGAAATCCCAAGGCTGTAAGAAGATTGGGGGTAGCACAAACTCAACCTTCTTAGCTCTCATTCCCAAAGAAAAGGGGGCTAATTATTTTAGTAGGTTTTGACCCATCTCTTTATGTAATATTGGGTATAAAATCATCACCAAGGTGATTGCTAGCAGATTGAAGAGAATCCTTCCTGATATCATTTCGAAGAACCAAGGGTGATTTATTCAAGGAAGACAAATAGCGGACAACATTATTCTTGTCTAGGAGGCGGTTCACTCAAGTCTGAAGAGGAGAGAAAAAGATATGATAGTAAAGCTTGACTTTGTAAATGCGTTTGACAGCGTTAGGCATTCCTTTCTCTATAAAGTTTTGGAAAAATTTGGCTTTGGATCCGATTTTATTAGGTGGATCAAAGCCTGTATCTCTGAGTTTTGGATTGCCCTGCTGGTAAATGGAAGAGCTGCGGCGTTTTTTAAAGCATCGAGAGGGCTGAGGAAAGGCTGCCCTCTCTCTCCATTGTTGTTTGTTCTCCATGCCTCGGCTTTAAGTTTTCTTCTGGAAAAAAGAAGGCTTGATCAGGACATAATGCGAATCCAAATTGCAAGAGGGATCAAAGCGATAAATCATGCCCTCTTTGCTGATGACTCGCTTCTTATGGGGGCTGCTACTGTTCATATCGCCAAGCAGTTTAAATTGGTTGTAGATGATTTCTGTGATGCCTCTGGTTGCAGTCTGAATACAGGGAAATGTCACATTTTTGGATGGAATGTGACCCAATGTGAGATGAATGCAATTTCTAGAAGTTGGGGATTTTCCGGATCTATTAGATGGAACTCTTTAAAGTATCTTGGACTACCGATTTTTCAAAAAAATCCTCTAGGCAAGGATTGGATCCCTCTTCTTGACAAGTTCAAATCCAAAATGGAAGCTTGGGGCTTCTCTTGGCTTAATCTGGCAGGGAAAATTGTGCTTATAAAATCAGTCTTGATCAGCCTCCCTATTTTCCAAGCCTTGCTTATGCTTGCTCCTCTTGGAGTCCTAAAAAAAATGGAAAGCTGTATAAGAAATTTATTTTGGAAAGGTGGAAAGCAAAACAGGAACAGAATGTCGCTCATCAATTGGGATAAAGTCATCAAACCCTTCTTGGAAGGTGGACTGAATTTCAAAGATTTAAGAAAGCAGAACTTAGCTTTGGGGGCTAAAATTCTCTAGAGGCAAGTTTCCCCTAAGGCCAGATGGGCTCAACAGGTCTTGTGGAAGAAATACTTTACAGGCCAAAGGAAGAGAAGCCTGGACAGGCCTTCTCTTGCCAAAAATAGGTCTCAGCTTTTTAAGCTGTGCATGCAAGCTCACTGTCTCATATAGGACAATTTATATTGGATACCGGGGAATGAGAATTCCATTGACATATGGGAGGACAGAGTAATGAATGTTGCGCCTCTTAAGGATGTCAACAAGTTAAAGGAGCTGTGAACTTGGATGAACAACGCAGGTCTGAGCTCACTATGGAGCATCTCCCAGTGGAAGGAGAATGTTTGGATGGGATGGAAAAGACCAAAGCTGCCCAGAGAGCTCGAGTATGCATGGCAGTAGCTATGCCACAATCTAAAAGGGAAGGCTCCGATCAGTGCAGTGAAGCACGATCAACGTGGATGGGGGTCGAATTCTGGAGCTTACACGGTGGCGCAAGGATACAAAAAGACCTGCGTAATTCCTTATGTCCCTCCTTGTCCGACGCTTTGGAAAGGGTTATGGAATGTGAAATCGATCCCTAAAATTGATTTGTTTAATTGGCTTCTTTGCCATAACCGTATCCTTACTGCTGACAACCTTAGAAAGAAAGGCTTCCACGGGCCTTCTCGTTTCCCACTTTGCTTATCATGTGAGGAGAATGCACAACACATTATGCTGGGTTGCAAATTTGCTAATGAGGTTTGGAAGAAGTGCTGATTTTGTGGATTAAGGCAATGACTATTCCTTCCTCCATTTTCGACTTGTTTTCTAGCTGGTCCAATCGTTTCCCTGGACATATTCCAAACAATGCTTGGTTCAAGGCTGGCTGGCTTGTTCTTCCAAAACTAATATGCTGGAATATCTGGTTGGAGAGAAATTGCAGAATTTTCCAGGGGAAAACACACAATGCTCAGGTTGTCACAGCTAGGATCAAAAGCATTCTTAAAGATTTTCTGTATGAAAATGTGGGAGTTATATCAGATGAGAATCTCTCCTCTCAAGAACTGGAGTGGCGTGAAATGCTTGGATTACAATACTCCCGTCCAGGTTTAAATGAGGAAAAGAAAAAAGATTGGAAGATCAGAATATCTGAAGTAGATTTTGACATATGGAACAAGACTTTGGCCAGCTACACAATGTTCTTCGACGGAGCAGCAAAAGGAAATCCGGGAAATGCAGGGGCAGGAGGAGTTATCAAGAACATAGAGGGCCATATCGAGCACAGATTTGCTTGGGGACTAGGCCAGGATACCAATTCTCAAGCAGAAGGGTTGGCTCTATTTCTAGGTCTCAAGATCCTGCAACATCTCGAAATCAAAGAGGCAACAATCATAGGGGACTCTCAAGCTATCATAAAAATGCTAGTAGAGAATACAAGCCCAAAGGATATTAGACTCCTTAGGTTGATGACGAGGATTAAAGATATTACTAGTTCCTTCCATAAGGTGAGCTTCTATCATGTATTGCATAACAACAATAAAGATGCAGATGTGGAAGCAAATAGAGCTGCCCGGCTCACTGCAGGCACTCTAGTTTGGAACGAGAAGACAAGTTGGGAATTAATTCCATAGCTGTGAATTATGATTTACTGTCTTTTACTCCATCAGTTTGTTTGTGTCTTTAAGTTAGGGGAAATCTCGTTGACGAAATGGCTTAAAGAATCCAGGAAGATCCATTTTGTCCGATCTAAAGATGGGTGGATACTGGTAATGGGGGAAGCTTGTGAGCTGTCCTAGAAAATTGAGTCTTTGTAAATGGGCAATTTGCTCGAAATTTTAATACAAAATATAACCGTTTCTGTCAAAAAATAAAAATAAATAATTTGTTAATTAAATTAAGTCATTATATCTTAAAAAGTAGATGCAAGCTAAAAGTTGGATTTTATTAATAGTTTATTAACGAAATTAAGTCACTTGAATTCTAAAACCTTGAAAGCTAAAACCTGAATTCTAGTGCCAAGAATTCTCTTAGCTCCTGTGGTTTAGGGATGGGTCGATTTCTCCCAAATCTTTGAAATTTTAGATTTTGCATCATCCTATGCAAACAATTTGTAAGAATCTACTCATTTTCTTAAGAAGCAGTAGGTGAAATCTTTAGAATGTCTAGTATTGGACCTCCAACCACACCCCCCCCCCCTTCTTTTTTTGGGTGGAGGATGGTTTTCAACCCTTTTTTTTTAGATTCATATAAGAAATTTTCTTTGTAATAGTCACTCCAATGTACATGTTGTGTGTTTTGGGAACATATTTTTATTAATACAAATTCACATTATTGTTGAAAAAAAAAGATGCTTATGTTCAAAGCCAATGATCGTCGCTATAATCCCTAGACTAGTGCCAGTAGCTCACAAACCAATGGCTAACCCCTAGGCTAGTGCCAGTGGTCCACAAGAGCCAATGCCTAACAGGTAACTTATATCTTAGCAAAGGCCCAAACATCCTTTGTGGTGGGGGTGCTTGCCCTTGTAGCCTTATGACAAGAAGCCAAGATGTCCCTTTGCAAGAATTGAACCAGGTGAAAAGGAGAATTGAAGTGTAGACAAATTGTTTTGAGTGGAGTTTAGTCCCCATCAAGTCATAGGTTCAAAACAAATGGGGCAAGATTGAGGATGGGAGCTACCTCTTAGGGAATTAAACTATCCCAAGGGGCATCCAAGCTCAACCAAACTTCGCACAATCCTGGTGATAACAGCCCACTGGTGGGCAAATCATTCTTCCATACAACATTGAGGTTGGCACTCGCTTAGGCTCAACCTCATTCGAAAACAAAACAAAAAAAATAAAAAAAATCACCATACTCCCAACAACCAGAACTAAAACCTAAACGACTTCATTTTACTTATTTTATTAATAATTTATTGATAAAATTAAGTGAATATCTCTATGAAAAAGAAAAAGAAAAACAACATTATGTATTAAAAAATGGACAAAGGCTAAAAGTAAACGAAGGTTTCGCTGCATTCATCATTTATAGTTAAGTTTATTTATTTTATGAATACTTTATTAATGAAATTAAGTAAATTTATTTTATTGATAATTTATTATCGAAATTAATTTATTATATGATTTTTCTTTTTCTTTTTGTGAATTTAAGTTTGTATTGCCTGATAATATCAATACATCAAATTACATTCGCCAACTATCCATGTTTTTTTTTTGAAATCACCGCAGGTGGTCCCACTCGGCCACAAGGGAAACCAAATTTATTGACCACCTTCTGAGGAGATAAAAATACCAATACCAAAACAACTGTTTAAAGTAAACCAAGTTATCAGCTATATAACTACAAAGTAAGGTGTCACTAAGGTACATAGTAGAAAATCAAGAGTCTGAGGAAGTCACTATAGCAGGATCTCTAGCACCAGAACTTGGAGGAGTTGGAGGTTTAATATTGCACTACAGGTGGCTCTCCAAATGAGCTAGTCGAGCATCCAGACTGTCCAAGCACGAACATTGGAACATATGGGCACGCTTGATATCATTCAGGGTAGAAAAGATGTCATACCACTCCTCTTGCATCTCCTTCAGAACTATACAAATGATGGTTTTTAGCTTCCAGTGAAGGGTAATTGAATTAAGATATTGTTTCCATCTTCCCCTAGTATAGCCAACCCAATGGGAGACGTCTTCAAGGATTTATGAGTCAAAGAAAAATTGATGATCATCAATAAAAATATACTTAAGGTGACAAATCTTTGCATGGATATCAGATGGCACAATAGATTGGTAAATGTTTACAACCTCCCATGCTTTAGCTTGGGCATAGGATCTACCCTGAGGCCCATGGGCACCCCCCTCCTCAGCGGTTGCACATGTGTTTCCAAGGCATGGAGATCATAATAGAATTATGCAGGGAGTAGAGGTTAAGAACTAGAATACCAAGGGAAAAAAATGGAGCCAAATTTATCCTGCAAACTACAAAGGGGATAACTATTGGGAGGTCTAGAACAAAGTAAAAGCAACAGATCAAGAAGGGAGGCAAGAGAAGACTAATAGTGCAAGATTTCAAATCATATTCAACATGCCACAAATATTGGAGCCATCATTCAACAACTACAAACCACCCATCCAAGCTTAAGCCAACAATTATGTTATCAAATGAAAAAGGAACAAAGTCAATAGTCACAAAGAGTACCACCAATACTGCAGCGCACAAAGACCCAAGGTTTGAGACGTGGTGAAAAATTGATGACACAACTGCTACAGTAGGAGGAAAAAATAGCTCCACAAGAATCCACAACATCACAGATAGAGGTCCAACAACACAACCACTAGCACTCCTAAAATATCGACTCCACTATCATCGTTGTTGGAAACTAGATCACTATTGGGGGGGGGGGGTGAGTCAGTAGTGTGAGTACTTATACATTTTTTCCTAATTATAAATATTTCAAAACATGCATGAACTAAAAAACATAAACATAGATCAAAGCGTCTAAATAAATATCCAAGCATGAAAATCAATCAACACATCGAAACTATTGTTTCTAGGGGAAAAGCCATCTCGGGCAAAAAACCACAATGTTGTTGTTGTGTTGCTTAATATTTCATTATCTTCTGAACAAATTATACATGGATGATCTCACTCCTATGAGATGGAAGACTTGAATTCTTTCATAGTATATTAACACTATCATATAGGAAATTGTTTCTGTCACTGATCTACGGACTACCATCCGCTGAAGGCCACCACGATCAATGATCCTCACCTGGTTACTTTTGAACTAAACATTCGACTCTACAGACTCCGATCTGCTAGTACTATCATGAACAATGAGCCTCACCCAGTTTCTAACAAAATATCCAACCACCATTGGGGTAGAAAACTATTCTTTCTACTGAATCTACCAAGTCACTATACACTCAAAGCCTCCATGCCCTCACTTCCTCCATGCGAGCCTCGTTTCATATATGTTAAGTCTGGACTCCTAAAACTTTCTCAACATGAGCATTGCAACAACATGACATCAAATATCATTCAAATAATAAATGTGCAGCGCAATTTTCCATCAAAACTCCATACGAAAACTCCACATCAGCTGGACAACAATCTCCACAACTCATTACAACAATCCACAATTCAACACTTCACTCATTGCATAAATATCATGGTTGAAACATAATTCAACTCACTGCTACTACAACTACAAACTGCTTTAGAAATTCTACACTAGACAACACATGCAACATGTTGGCTCTTCTCCAATTTCTCACTCACTCCACACACTAGTGTAATCAACCATACTCACAATGAGATTTCTCCAATATGTAGATGAACTCAAGTGCTCAACTTAATAATTACTCAGAACTACTGAGCATCACAACTATGTTCATATGCTTGATTTGATCCGGATTCAACTCATTGACTCAATAAACCACTAACTCCGTTAGCTTTCTTCACATTTTCAGCTTTAATCAACTTTTGGAGGTTCCACGAACTTTTCCGACAATAAACTGAAAATTTCTAATCTAGGATGTTGCCAAAACACAAAAAGTAGCTCAACAACGTAAGGAATGTAGAGCAATTTTAGTGAAAACACCATAGTCACTCCATTAGCACTATCCTACATGCGACTGGAGCTATAAGCACGCGCTTGGGCTTGCCCGACCAGTGACAGAACCCTAAAACTTCTCCCTTGAACCATCATGCATGCTACTGGGGACAAAACTAAAGGAAAGCATTAATTCTTCAGTCCAGGATCTTTTCCACCTATTGGAACACCTTCCTCGGCTCTTGAACACTCCTACAAGCCTCTGCAACTGATGAACTAGGCTAAGAACAAGTCTATGACATGCTAGACCTATTCTTCCAACTTTAGCACAAATACCAAACACCTCCAACTCCTTAAGAAACAACCACAACATCTCTAACACCTGCAACATTTGTAGCAACATATTTAACACCTACAACAACATCTCCAAGTCTTGCAGCATCAACAACTCTTGTAGCAACAACATCTAGTCATACAACTTCCTTCGTCACTAGTAGAAGAACCTACAACACAAGCAACCACATCTCAGACATGTAGAGGTATATGCAATGTATCCAAGACATGTATGTACATATGTAGTCATCTAGAGTAACTCTCCAACTTCCTCCAGCAACAACATCTCCAACCAACACAACATGTCAACCTTAAACCAATCATCAAATGTGGAATCCATCTCTACTCAGACTCCACTAGGTCTAGTTATAAGTGTGATGACATCAATGCCAAATAACAAGACCATCAACCTCAAATATCCATCACCAAGCACTAATCACACATCACACATGCATGTGACCAGCATCGCCTCCAGCCTGTTGACATCAATGCCAACACTAAAATTCCAACAAACTCCCCCTTTGCCATTAATGTGAACCTCAATCCAACAACTGAGACTGAAGCATAACCACTCAAATCTCCCCCCCCCCCCCCCCCCACTTTGTCATCAATGGAAAAGGGCCATATCAACACTGAAGAACAATTTCAATAATGCGCTGGAAGAGAAGAGGTCTCCCCCTGTATTACACAAGACCATATTGATGCAACCCAAAGAAGTGTCTCCTAGAATATAAGCATGTAGAACAAGGAAACTGATTGCCAACAAAATTATAACCAATGTCATGCCAAATCTGAAAAATGAACATGCCCCCCCTAAGCATGTAATTGAGTTGCAATCATACACTCTGCCTACATAAGCAACACATCTGCCTACTATAATGAGCCTCCTTGCTAAGTGCAAGAGACTACTCCTCGTGGACCACGACTCTAACTTGACTTTGGACATGAAATATAATACAATATAATGCTTCATGGAGAAAGTACATAGGACAAACATATGACTCCTCTACACCTATCACCAACCATGACTCTATGGATCCAAGTTTTAATCATGCACCCAATGAAGTGGGGCTACATCAAAGATATACAAAGTAATACATCACTTGGACATCCATTGACCCATACATAGTAAATAACAAGATGTTCTAGACACCATGGGTCACTCCATGAGCAATATGCCCAAAAGATGATACAATGATAGTACATGGATTTTAAAATTACACACAAAGGAGGTCATCATGAATACATGCCCAAAAACATAAAGTAACATGAGTACATGGCAACAATGAGCATCAACATATGCTCCATATGGCAGCAACAATGAAATACATGGCATATCCATCAAACATAAGGCCTCCAGAGTTATGACATAAGCTCTTCCAAAAGAAACAATATAATATCCTTGTGTAGCAACAACAAATATTAGCACTAACCAAAACATGAGCTAGTGCATGGTCACTCAACACTTTGGCCAACACCATCCCTCCAATGAACATCTTGTAGCAAAATCATGACAACCAATAGCAACCCCCACCATACTCTACATGTGCATCAACCAAAAAATCATCTGATAGTAGTAACATCGGAGTATGTCATAGAATATCAGCAAATACATCATCATCTCTTATCCATCCAACAACATATATCATCATCTTTCAGCCATCTAAATGCAAACCAACAACAACATGTATCATGCATCTAGAAGTAAAAGACATAAGCAATTATACATATACTCTAAATGTATCGCATCATTTGATATCCATTGCAGCTACACATGCATGACTATACATGACATAAATATGGTCTAGCAGTATGAATCAATCATCAAAATACCAACTATGTCATGCAAACCATACTATCTCATCCAACATGCAATGTGTGGCAGCAACAACAAAATTCTCCCCTGCATCAAATCACCATATAGGAACACAATGTCAACACTATGCTAATATATTAAGAAGCGACAATGCTCCCCCTGAATGTGTCATCCTCCATCAATATCCAAAAACATAGAGTTGCTCCATCTAAAATCAAACTGATAAGAGATAGATCTGAAAATGAATATGCACTTCAAAACTCATGAACTCCCCTAAACACATACATCTCTAAAAAATGCAGATTTATCTTTGCTAAACACTTTTTGATATGATTGCACAATTAAAAATTTGCATGCAACTCATTATACAATCATATGATCTCCCTGAGACCAAGCAGGCCTCAATTTTTGGTGGAAGTTCTTGGCTGCTCTTTTCTTCTCCAAACTTTCATTTGATGACCCTTCTTCTTCTTGTGTGGTTGACCTTGCATATTCTCCTCTCTCTAGATGGATCTCCTAAAACACATGGGAAACTTACAATCCTTAGCCTTATGGCCAATATTATCACATACAAAACATTGAATGTGACCAAGGAATAGAGGAATAAATTGATGTCTTCTATTGATATGATTTGTATTCCTTTCATGTGCCCTATATTCAATAGTCCTATGGCCAAAATCATTGCATGAGAAATAATAACCGTAGAATGGACTATTATACCTTACGGATGGAGATTTCCCTTGCATGCATTCTCAATGTAGTGTCTCCTTTGACTACTCTGTTTTATGAGAGAGATTAATCTCTCCATTTCTGCGAATTGCTATTATGTGACCACAAACTCCACAATTATAGCACTTTCCAATTCTATTCCTTTTCTTGTGTTGCTTCGTGCATGACTGGAAATTTTCATTATTTTTGTTGCAACTAGGTGCTACAAAAATTTCATATTTTCTTGTTGATGCTTGAGCACTAGTTTTGAATCTCTCTAAATCTTCTCTTGCAAAAATTGCTTCACCCTTCAATTTCTGGCATTTATCCTCCAACTCTATGTTTTCAGCCATGAACCTTTGAATCTTTGCTTCTAGTGCCATGATCCTGGATTGCACATCATTTTTGCAACTGATGCTCGATCTATCACTGTAATCACTAGTGCCTTCATCTTCTTGTGAGGAGGAATTATTAGTTACAACAATAAAAGTAGAATCCTTTGCATTTCTATCCATTTATGAAAAATGCAATTTTCCTCCAAGATACGAGTTCTACAACTTATCCAACATTTCCTTGGCAGTCTCACAATGCTTCACAAATTTGCTATCAGATTTTGCATTACTATTCAAAATTATATTTTTAGCTAATTCATTAGATTTATCTTTAACTCCATATTCAAATAATCGCAAAAAATATTCATCAACGGATAAAAAATATGAATCCAAATTTACTCTCCAAGTTGCAAATTTACCTTCATGAAGTAATTAAATACCTTGTTGATCCATTTCGTAAAATTTGCAAAAATTATGCCAAATTCTCCAAGATCCACTCTTCAACGATCAAGTTACAATTGAGATCCCCGCTCTGATACCAATTGTTGGAAACTACATCACTACTAAGGGCGGGGGAGGGGGGGTGAATCAGTAGTGTGAGCGCTTATACAAGTTTTACTAATTATTAATATTTCAAACCATGCTTGAATTGAAACACATAAACATAGATCAAAGCATCAAAATAAACATGCTAGCATGAAAATCAATCAACACATGGACACAAGTGTTTCTGGTGGAAACCCACCCTGGGAAAAAAACCACCCTGTTGCTGTGTTGCCTGATATTTCATTATCTTCGGAACAAATTATACATGGATGAACTCACTCCTATGAGCTGGAAGACTCGACTTATTTCACAATATACTAACATTATCAGACAAGAAACAGTTTCTCTCATGGATCTATGGACTGCCATCCGTTGAAGGCCACCACGATCAACGATCCTCGCCCGGTTACTCCTGAACTAAAAATTCGACTCTATAGACCTCGATCTGCTAGTACTATCATGAATAATGAGCCTTGCCCAATTTCTAGCGAACTATCCAACCACCATTGGACGAAGAAAACTCTTCCTTCTATTGAATCCACCAAGCCACTATATACTCAAAGCCTCCATGCCTTCACTTCCTCCATGTGAGCCTTGTTTAATATATTTCCATACTGGACTCCTAAAAATTGCTCAACATGAGCACTGTAGCAACATAACATCAAGTCCCAATCAAATAATAAATTTGCAGCACAAGCTACCATCAAAACTCCATTAAAAAAATCCACACCAGCTGGAAAACAATCTCCACAATTCTCTACAATAATCCACACTTCAACACTTCACTTATTGTTGCTACAACTACAAACTACTTCAGAAATTCTACACTAGACAACACATGCAACTTGCAGACTCTTCTCCAAGCTCTCACTCACTCCATAGACTAGTGTCATCAACCATACTCACAATGAGATTTCTACAATATGTAGATGAACACAAGTGCTCAACTCAATAGTTATTTAGAACCACTGAGCATCACAACTCTATCCATATGCTTGATTTGATCTGGATTAAGCTCATTGACTCAATCAACCACAAACTCCATTATCCCTTTTTATATTTTCAACTTTAATCAACTTCTAGAGGTCCCACAATTTTTTTCGACCATAAACATAAAATTTTCAATCAAGGATGTATCCAAAACACAAAAATTATCTCAACAACGCGAGGAATGTGAATTAATTTTATTGAAAACACCATTTTTTCTCCCTTAGCACTGTCATGCATGTGACTGGAGCTATAACTGCTCCCTTGGGTCTACCCTGCCAACACCTAGAGCCTAAAAATGCTCCCTTGACCCATCATGCATGAGATTGGGCTAGAACTGAAGGAAAACATTAGTTCTTCAATCCATAACCTCTGCCACATGTTGGGACATCTTCCTAAGCTCCTGAACACTCCTTCAAACCTCTACAATAGGTATGAAAGTGATGAAATAGGTTAAGAACAAGTTTATGACATGCTATACCTATTTTGCCAACTTTAGCACCAAGACCAAACACGTCCAGCTCCTCTAGCAGCAACCACAACATCTCTAACACCTCCAACATTTGTAGCAGCATCTCTGACACGTGAGGCAACATCTCCAATTCTTCTGCAACAACAACATAAATTCATACAACTATCTCCATCACTGGTAGAAGCACCTCCAACACAAGCAACCACATCTCACAAATGTAGAAGCATATGGAATGTCTCCAAGACATGTAGATACATATGCAGTCATCTAGAGCATCTCTCCAACCTCCTGCAACATCAACGCCTCCAACCAACACAACATGCCATCCTCAAACCAATTATCACATGTGGAATCCATCTCTACTCAGCCTCCACTAGGTCTAGTCATACGTGTGTTGACATCAATGCCAACTAACAAGACCATCAACCTCATATATCCATCACTAAGCACTCATCACACATCACACATGCACGTGACCAGCAACAACTCCAACCTGTTGACATTAATGCCAAGAACCGTAATTTCCTAGCCATGTGATAGATAATTCCAAAATCAAAGTGTATACGGAGAAATAACCCCATAATGCAACTGAATGGGGTGAATTGATCTAGGTCTAGAAAAATCTGAGGAAGAATCTCTAAGAAAACAAGATATTTTCCATTTAAAGGTCTCTTGATGTCGTAAGATTTTAGACAAAATCACACCTATATCGGGGAGGGAAGTGATTCACACCTTTTAACTCGTTGTAGTGGTTATTTGAAAATAGAATGTGGTTCGAAAGAGAAGCTTGCCACATTCATAATTGCAGAGAGGTATTTGCATGCATTTACATGTCAGGGGTAAGCCACACCATCACCGTCTTAAATGTTGCATGAGGTGGTGGTGTGGCGGGCTATCCCCCCAATGACTTGCCTCCCCTCATTCTCCACCCCGAATGGGGATAGTTATTATATGATTAAAAAGTATACATGGGGTTGGAATTTCAAATCTCATCTCTATAAAAATGAAAAAATGATATAATTATATATTTTAAATTTTGTAATAATATGGTTAACTAATGTGTTACACTTATTTTATCAATAATTATTAAGGGATAGTAAGTTGAAACTTTAGATTTCAATTCGAGTGGTGAGAATTCAATGAATATCAAATCCATTATAGTATGGAAGGGTTATTTGTACTAAATACCAATAAAATATTATGACAGATTATTCATAAGAATTTGTTAAAGACAACGAGTCTAAGAAAAAGAAAAAGAAAATCTATAAAATGTCAAATTCTAAGCTTGAGTGAAACCAAAAATAAAATAATATATATATATATATATATATATATATATATATATATATATATATATATATATATATATATATATATATATATATGTCTTTCGGATTAATCACATCATTAGTATATGGTCGACGTTTCGAACCATCTAATGTGGTTCATCATCAGGACAAGGTGACAATTATCTAAATTATGGATCAAAAAAGTCTTAGATCTAATATATATATTTTAATTATTATGAGATGAAGATGTATAACTTATAATTTGTTGTTGTTAAAGCGTTTTTAGAGAAACTATGTAGGGAGTTCAAAAATGTTTAATGTTTCAAGTTGACATTCAATTCATCATCAAAGATAATTAATGTAAAAGTACAAGAAACTTCCATAAACAAGGGAAAGGAAAATTTGAAGACTACCATTAAGGGAGAAAGCTTAATTTCAAAGAAAGGAGATAAATTTAAGTAGATAGAGTAATATAATTAATGATTTCATTGTTAGAAAATGTTTAGGAAATAATAAATATATATTAAATCAATAATTGTCAAATTCCTTGCCTTATGGCAAATCATACATTGGTCAAACTAGAAAATCATTCAACGCTTATATTGCTGAACATAACAACATCATCTCCAAATCAATGATTGCCAAGCTTTCCTTCAAATCTAAACACATTATTTGCTTTGACAAAACCAAAATACTTTTCTCAAACCCCTTTTACACCTCATGTATCACTAGGGAGGCTCTTGAAATTCAAAAACACCCTCATAAGTTTAATGGAAAAGATGACAATAAACTAAGAGAGTCTTTGAAACTCATTATTTAGTGCCTCAATTGTTGACCCTCTTTAATATTTAATTTATTCATTTAAATTTATCTTCTTCCTAAGCCTTGGCCTCCACTAGATTTTAATAATCTCG
This sequence comes from Pinus albicaulis, assembly GCA_034641835.2. NCBI lineage: Eukaryota > Viridiplantae > Streptophyta > Pinopsida > Pinales > Pinaceae > Pinus > Pinus albicaulis. The sequence goes on from CM076581.1 coordinate 1,142,809,388, forward strand.
ATTGATTTTCTCTTACATTTTTCTATCGTATTTTTCCCCTCCTTTTCTGATTCCCTTTTCACTATCATGACTTAATCCATTTATTGTTGGATCCTATATTGTTTCTTTGTTTCCACTCTTTATTTTGATAATCATTTCCTTTTTTTTTACATGTAAAACAGGTTCATTTCATGAAAGAAAAAATAAGACATATAGTTTGGTTTGCCCTAGTTCACCACTAGGGAAATTAGACTAGTGGCATAACTAGAGGTTTTTGAGCATCCAAAAATTGACAGTGGTTTGAGAGTTCAAAATTACAACACCGATACTATGAGGCCTATAGCCTTCCTGAGCTATCATACCCGTAAAACTAGAAAACAAACAATAAAAGTAAACAACAGGAGACTGGAAAAAATCCATCAATCTGTCTTGGGACAGTTTAATTCCTCGACAACAATGGGATCTTTGCTACTCCTTGGCAAGTATTTTAGATCTAGAGGGAGTCCTGGGTGGTCTTTGATATGTTGCATATGTTTATCTAGTATTTTAGTTATGTGTTGCAACTCATCTAACGTCAACAACAGTTTTTCCCAAGCTTTGTTTCTATGCAAAAGAACACCCCGAGCAACATTTTCATGTGCCAATAAATATCTATAATGTACATATACTAATTAATTCTTCCCCTTTAATTCCCAACAACCAATATCCAGTCGACAAAGTCACTTGCAATTTCCACATCCGACAAACATTCACATTCCACTATTATTCCCCTTTCCACCTTGGCTATTTCCTCTTGAATTTGAGGTGGAGTGTGGTCTCTAAAATGCCTTGTTGAGGAATTTGCACACAAATGAGCTCAAGAAAACATCTCACAGTAAAAATTCGCTTCTCTTCTGGACCTATCTTCTTGTATAGGCATGGATATCGACAAGTGGATATCAGATCAAAATTCAATTGGGGAGGGATAAGGCCATGAGGGAGGCGAGGGAAGGGGAGGGCTTGAAATCTAACCCTAGGAGGTGAGGAATGGATGTAAGGCTAGACTAGCGAGGCATGAGAGGTTAGATCAGGTTAGATCCAACCTAGGGGCACATCAAATAGAGGTGAAACAAGACTTGTCTTCACAACCAACCATATGCTAGTCCCAAAAGGAAGGTGAGGATTGAATAAGGTGGCCAGACTTGAACATGGAGAGGAAACAAATAAGGAGCAAACAAGTTCCTAACCTAGGGTGAAGGGACTCAAATATAAACTAAAAATCCATAGTGGAGCTTGGATCCAGATAGAAATAATGGACCAATGATGAATTACACCTCTAAGATGATAATTTAAACTATAATTCCTTTCCGCCCTACAATTAAATTATTACGCAAGAATGTGAGTCCATAAATGTCATTGATTTACTAATGTAATTGAACTTGAATCAGAGCTTAGAAACCAAGTGTGCTCCACCTCATAGAATTACAAATTCTCACGGTGCACTAGATTTATAATGATAACTGAAGTAGGATTTGGAGGGTTCTACTTGCATTTCCGCACTTTGAAATGAATGTCAAGTTTTGAGGCATTAAAACCCGACTGTGTATACCTTCTATCATTTTGCATGGAGTGTTGTGTAAACATGCATCAAGTATAGAGTATGATGCTTGATTGATTAACATGGGGGGAGGCTTATGCCACATCTCCCACATTTTATACTTGGTGGGGTAGTGACCATGCCCTCCCCGAGCTATCGCCTCCTTAACACCCAATAGATGGATTCAAAATCGTTTCCTTAATTGCTAATATAATTTTATAATTATTTATTTAAGATATATTTTTAATTTTCTAGCTGCTAAATCATTAATTATATAAATTTTGTTTCCTTTGTCTAATGGTAATCTTTCTCCACCAATGATATCTTTCTTGTTTTCCAAATTTTTTCCTTATTTATGCACTGCTCGCATACACTTTTTCTTTGTGGCTAGGTTGAGCCTAAGTGAAGGTCACTCCATTATTGGATGGAATAAAAATGATCAACCCATACTGGGATGTTATCACCATGATTGTGTGAGGCTCGGTCAAGCGTGGATACCCCTTGAGATAATTTACTTCCCATAATGTGGCTTTTATCCTTTGTCTCTCCCCATGAGGTTTGAACCTGAGGCTCTTTTCAAACATTTTTATTTCAATTATTTATAATGATAGGTGGAGTGTCCACTTAAAAACATTGGGCATTCTAAACTCTTTTTTTTTTTTTTTAATCGTAAAACTCAAACAATATTATAATTAACTATGAAAACCTTTACACCCCACTGGGGATGGAAGACATGAAGAACTAGTTAGCATTGAGGAACAACTTTGCAACAAACCAAGTATTCCACTCGAGTCAGTCCAATCATTCCAAACACTATTGATATTTTCATGTCCTTTTGATGGCTTTAGTTAACTTATGTATTTTCTACTTCACTTGGAATTTACCAATATTGTGGTATATCATATTGCGTAATGATGTCTCAGTGAATAGATCTTTTCCTATGTATCCAGTTAGTATATAGATATTTAGGATAAAATATCCAACTTAACTCCATATCTATTAAGCGTCGAGAGTGATCAAATATCTCAAGGTGCAAACCTTTCCTCAAGTTTTGCACTCAAAAAATAGGTTTGCACCTTGACATATCTGATCCCTCTTGACACTTGATAGATCTAGAGTTAAGATGGATCTAGGCCAGTATATGAGTTAAACATATATACAATTTAAAATACATGTAAAAATATTCTTAACCACGGAGATCCACCCCTACTTCACCATGAAAATTCTCAACTTCTAAATAGCTTTTGTTACAATACCATGGCTTATCAATACCTCATGTCTAATGTGACATGTGTTGACATGAAATTTTCTTTAATTAATTACTTTGGAAGAAATTAATTAAAATGACATAACTAACCTGGAGATAAATCTTAACACTTAATCTCTAAACACTACTATGAATATTCATGCATATTCTATGAATATTTAATCTCTACCAACCACCTAATAATTATTAATAATTAAAGGTGTGTGGAGGTGGCGTAGTGTTAACGTCGCTCTTGTAAAGACGGATAGGTCCTGTGCTCGATCCTGAGCGAGGGCGTGGCTCGCCGCAAGAGATTAACCGATCCGGGCCAAGCCCACGACCTTTTATTTCCCATGGACTAATAATATTTTTTTTACTTTGCCCTCTGTCGGGCTTAGGGTTTCTGGTTTTGTGTCAAGGTGGTGCCGTTGGGGTGCTCGTCCTGGCTTGGGCTCAGCTCAATGGTAGATTCTCAGGACCCTCCTTCACCTTCGCCTCCCCCTCCCCTTCCTCCTCTTCCTCCTCCTCCTGAGATCGATGTGTTCAAGCTCCTGAACACTTCCCAACCAAAGAAGAAGACGCAACTCTCCTCCAAATTTGTCAAACGACTGAATGAGATCCCCTCGGTGGCACTCCCACTCGAGGGTCCGATGCGAGTGGCTCTTTCCCTTGTGGATTGAGCTCTGGTTGGTCAGTTCACGGGCTTATGGCCCTCACCAAAATCAACTGAGGCCTGGATCACTCACAAATGGAAGCCCCTTATTGCCAATATCGTCATCTCATACTTCTTGGGGCGGGGTTATTTCCTGTTCGAATTCAACATGAAGGAAGACAAGGATCTGATATTCAGAAGCAGACCCTATTTCATGGGACCTCAAGGGATGTACCTAAATCATTGGACTCCTGAATTCAATCCCTCAGAGGATGTCTAATTTGTTGTTCCAATCTAGGTCAAGCTCCAAACTTACCAGTGCACTACTGGAACTGGGAATCACTGTAGCAAATCGGCAATGCCCTTGGGGAAATTCATAGATAGAGAAAACAACAAGGAACAATATGACTGTGCCATAATCTGTGTGGAGGTGGATCTTGAATTTGGGCTACCATAAGCCATTAAGCTAACGATGGGGAATTGGTTCCATCTGCAGAAATTAGATTATGAACAATTGCCATTCAAATGTCGCGGATGTCATGAGTATGGCCACTTCGCCAAGAAATGTCCCAAAACTACAGCCCCATAAAAGGAGAAAGAAGAAGGATGGAAACAAGCCATGAAATCTAAAACGAGTCCTAAGTCAGGGAAAACAGAGAAAGGAGAGGGAAGCTCAGCTCCCATGGGGAGTATTCCTAAAGCCAAACCCACCTAGAAAGGCCAAGAGAATAGTTTTGCAGCCTTGAGCTCAGAGACAGAGGAAGTCCAAGAAATTGACCCACGAATCATGCAAAAGGATCTTCAAATGTAGGAAACCCTAGCACCACTAAATATTGGTGAATATCCTGGAGGAACGAAAGAGGATGTCTCCGAGGGGGAAGATCTGGATTTGAAGGAGTTGGAGGAAGAAGGAGAAATTGGGGACTGCCAAACTTCAGTTAGAAGATCTAAGAGGGGACGAAAATCCTCCAGGGAAAAAAAAGAAAAAGAAACCTATAAGGAGAAACTGCAGGGGACCCAGCCGATCCTAGAAAAGATGTTGGAAAAAAACCCTAAAGCACACAGAAATCAAAGTCAGGGCTCTAAGGGAGCCCTCTCAGCTCAAAAAAGGAAGTAATGAAGATCGTCTCCTGGAACTGCAGAGGGATGGGGAGCAACCTAAAATAAGAAGCAATGAAAAGTCTAGTAAGGTTGGAAAGGCCTGACATCCTTCTCATCCAGGAGACCAAAATGGAGGAAAAGGTTTTTCTCCATAAAAGCAAACAGTTATTGGGAAAAGGAGGAGGTGTCGCAGTCTCCTCTAGAGGCACCTCAGGAGGGCTGGGAATCCTATGGGACGAGACATGCTTTGAGAAAATTCTGGTTAAAATTAACCCAAACTGGATTTTTGCTCAGTTTTTGCATCTCCACACTAAAGAAACTGTGAGTCTGTTGAAAATTTCTGGTTCGGCCCTTCTGGTAGACAAAAAATCCTGTTGGGAATCTGTTAGGGACCTAGCAAATGAGATTCAGATGATTAATTTCATTCTCGCTGGAGACATGAACATTACTCTAAGCCAAGAGGAGAAGCGAGGGGGCAAAATTTTAAGGAATCCAACCAGGGAATGGGTGGAGGAGCTCATTCAAGATTGGGATCTGTTGGAAAGAAAGCCTCCCAAGGGAAAATATACATGGAACAATATAAGAACGCGTCCAGGCCACATCGCTGCAAGGTTAGATTGCTTTCTCATTCAAAGCTCCTTCTTTCTCTAAGGTCTTGATGTTTGTTCTGCTATTATTTCTTCATCGGTCTCTGATCACAAGCCCATTAGGCTTGATTTTAAGCCACACATGAATCTAGGGCCTATTCCCTTCCATTTCAGTGCCCTCTGGGTGCAGCAACCCGAATTTTTGGACAAAGTTGAGGAAGTATGGAAACAACCTATTAGCGGTTCCCCCTTCTTTGTGTGGGAAGAAAAACACAGGAGAGTGAAGAGAACTCTCAAAAGATGGGCTAAAGCCCTCCCCTCTCCATCTGAGTCAAGGCAGGCTACCCAGGCCTGTTTGGAGAACCACCAAAAACAAATGGAAGATATGGACATCTCGAAGGACAACCTTATCTTGGAAGAGGAGCTCCAGGCTAATCTCCATAAGGCCTGTATCCAGGAGGAGGAATTTTGGAGACTTAAATCTTGCAGTCTGTGGCTACAAGCTGGGGATAGAAACACCTCCTTCTTTCATAAGCAATCTCAAGCCAGAAGAAACTTTAACTCCATAGTGGAGATAAAATTTGGAGATCAATCCTACTCCAACCCTACCAACATCAAACAAGCTTCCCATCAGCACTTCAAAGAATTGTGCTCAGAGGACAAGCGAGAAAATCTCAGCTCCAATCTGCTTGAGTTGGTCCCTCCAAAGATCAATGCCAAATGAATGCCATGCTGACTGCTCCTGTCACCATCAATGAAATCAAGCAATCCCTTGATGATATGGATCCGAACAAGGCTCCTGGGCCAGATGGATTCACTACTCAATTCATCAAAACTTGTTGGAACATTGTCACTAAGGATCTCTAAAAAATGATCTTAAAGTCCCAGACCTACCACAAGCTTGGGGGCAATGCCAACTCGGCCTTCTTGGCTCTGATTCCAAAAGATAAAGGTGCAAACTCTTTCAACAAATTCAGGCCAATTTCTCTCTGCAATATTGGATACAAGCTTATCACTAAAGTCATGGCCAACAGACTTAAAGGTCTTCTTCCGGATATCATTCCTGACAATCAAGGGGGATTTGTGAAAGGTAGGCAAATAACAGATAATTTCATTCTAGTTCACAAAGCGATCCATTCAAGTATCCAAAGGAGAGAAAGAGGTATGGCTATCAAGCTAGACCTGGCTAGTGCTTTTGACAGAGTTAGGCACAAATTTCTTTTTAGGGTCATGCAGCAATTTGGGTTTTACTGCCGATTTATAAGCTGGGTCAAGGCTTGCATTGCGGAACCGTGGATTTCTCCTCTCGTCAATGGGCGTGCTGCGGACTTCTTCAAGGCTAGTCGTGGGATAAAACAGGGATTCCCTTTATCCCCTCTTCTCTTTGTTATTCAAGCCTCTATCCTCAGTTTTATGCTGGAGAAAAGACAAATCGAGCAAGAGCTTATGGGTCTTCGGATCGCCAGGGGAGTAAGAGACATAAATCATGCTCTATTTGATGATGACTCCATTCTCCTGGGGGGTGCTTCCACCGTCTTGACCTCCCGCTTAAAACTGGAGTTGGATCGCTACTGCCTCGATTCTGGGAGTGAACTTAATACGGGAAAATGCTTCATCTATGACTTGAAACTCTCTAGCCTCGAGCTAAGCATAATCACTAGGATTTTGGGTTTCAAAGGATCCACAAAATGGGGGTCTTTCAAATATCTTAGGCTTCTGATATTTCAAGGACGTTTGAGTGGGAGAGACTGGCTCCCCTTGTTGGATAAATTCAAGCTCAAATCACAAGCTTGGGGCACGTCGTGGCTCAATCTGGTAGGTAAGACCGTCCTTATTAAGTCTGTACTTAACAATGTTCCAATTTTTCATATGTCTGTATTGTTGGCTCTTGTGGGCATCCTTCGCAAGATGGAGAAAGCCATTCGTTCCTTCTTCTAGAAGGGAGGGAAGAACAACAATAAGATAATTCCGCTGATCAATTGGAATAAGTCGCTTTGCCACTGCTGAGGTGGCCCTCACATAAAAGATCTCAAGGAGCACAACATAGCCCTGGGAGCCAAGATCTTATAGCGGCAGGTTGCAAGGAACACTGGATGGGAAAAAATATCTTTGTGTAAAAAATATAGTTTTGGAAGGCGTCTTCGCAGTCTGGAAAACTTCCAAACTAATTTTTAGGGCTCCAAGATTCATCAACTGTGTAAATGTGCCCTCCCGCTCCTTCGTGACCACCGGTTTTGGATTCCATGAAATGGGAAGCAGATCAAACAGTGGGAGGACAGAATCATGAACGCAAAAGCAATTGGGGAGGATCCGGAGTTGCTGTAACTAAAAACATGGATGATCGTAGATGGTTGTAGCACATTGTGGGACATCTCAAATTGGGAAAAAAACAACTAGGTAGGTTGGCAGAAAATAGAGATACCTGCTCATCTAGAGAAAGCTTGGGCCAAATTCATGGTGGCCCTCTAAACGCCAGGAAAAAAGATAGAAGGGGTTGGGTTTCCTCGAAGGGATGCTGCTCCGCAGATGAAAGTTACAGATGTCTTAAAGCCATCCCCTCTGTTCCCTGCAACCCTGTGATTTGAAAAGGGAATTGACGGGTCAAAAGCATCCCGAAGATCAACATGCTCACCTGGAAGCTAAGGCACATTAACATCCTCACTGCTGAAAATTTGCAGTGCCGCGGCTTCCATGACTCCTCTCGGTACCCACTCTGTCAACAGCAGGAGGAATCCTCAGTTCACATATTCCTTGATTGTAGCTATGCTCGGGACATATGGAACGAAATTCTTCTGATCTGGAACAACAACCCCAACCTCCCTTCCAACAACATGAACTTGCTGTCTTTTTGGGGAGACCTGTTCCCTAAGTCCTTCCCCGGGCAAGGTTGGTCGTTCATGGGATGGATGATTATTCCAAAGCTTATTTGCTGGAAGATATGGCCTGAAAGAAACAATGGGATATTTCAAGGGAAGGCCCTAAGTTAGCAGCATACCGATGTAAAAATTAAAATCCTCTTCAAAGAAATAATGCAGGCCAAGGTGAACCAGAAGCGGACTGGTGGCTTAAATCAACAATGCAGGGAGTGGTGTCAGCAGTTGGGGATAAATCTTCCCACAGGAAAAAATATGGAGAAGGGCAGAGAAGAATGGAAAATCAGGTAGAGGATGAGGAATTCAAAAAATGGAGAAGCAGATCAGATATCCACACTATGTTTTTTGACGGTGTAGCAAAGGGGAATCCAGGGAAGGCCGAAGGCGGAGGAATTATCCGTTGCCCTTCAGACCAAATCATCTCCCATTTTTCCTGGGGATTGGGGCTCTCCTCGAACAATCAAGTGGAAGCCATGGCCCTCCTCCAAGGCTTGAGACAGCTGCAAAAACATGGTATCAATGAGGCTCAAGTCATTAGAGATTCACAAAATCTCATTGGCCCGATTGTGACAAAATCGGTCCCTAAAGACCTCCACTTGCAACGGCTGTTCGATCGTATTAAGAAGCTAATCGGGTCATTTGAAAGAATTCAGTTCTTTCATGTCCTTCGGAAAAATAACACATAAGCGGATCTTGAGGCCAACATTGTTGTCTCTTTGCATGCGGGTTCCCTCCTCTACGATGAGGGGGAATCATGGGACCCTCTGCCTTAGCCTGTCGTGTATTTTTGCCTCTTGCTGCAGCAATTTTTTTGTATTAGAAGGTTTGTTAGTCATTGGGAAATTGCTATACTGAATGTAAGAAATAGAGTAGGTGAATTTTCTTGTTCGGAAACACCCTATACATTGGGTCCCCAGCTATACAACCACCGAGCATAAACCTCAGATCCTTTTTAATTAATGTAAACATACCCGTTTCTGTAATTTTTTTTTTTATTAATAATTAAAATTAAAATTATGTAAGACTTATTATGAAATAGATACACCTATTATCATAATTAATTAATAATAATAATAATAAATTATATATAAAAAATATAATACTCAAAATAAAACTTTTCTAACATGACAACGAGAACTTCTTGAACATTGTGTGATCTCGTTGAGGTGTCCAATGTTTTGGGTGAACACTTCACACATATTCATCAATCTGATATTTTTTTCCCTGAAGATGGGTGAAGCATTCACGTGAAACGTGAGACACCTCAACGAGATCATCCAATGTTCCAAAATTTCTTAACATCATATTATCAAGTGTGAAAATATACATACTAGTTTTTTTATTATTATAATATTTAACATAAATATTTACACAATTGCAACACTATCCATACCATTGTCAAGAAATCCCCCTCTCGACTTCCTAATTCTTTTTGCTCACGCTACACTACTTTAAAACTATGATGAATGAACACATCACATAGTAAACTAAATAATACATAAATGATATTGCTATAGTTGGCTTGCCAACCCCCTAGTAAACTTATTAATACAACTTTGGTCCTCACTACATTGGAAATTTATAAGCAATTTAAGAATGATCATTGAGGTGCCATTGTACTTATCCTGGAACCAACTACTTGCACCAAATGACAAACATGACTTTGATCGTGACAATGACCTTAATTGTTGTCAATTGGATATGTTTTATCTTTTTCTTGTGTACATTAATGACAAGATTTATAATTCTTTTTGCTTGTATGTTGTATACAATAGCATAGATCCATCTTAACTTTGAATCTACCAAGTGTCGAGACAGATCAAATCTCTCAAGATGCAAACCTCATTCTGAATGAAACACTTGAGGAAAGTTTTGAACCTAAATAGATTTGATTCCTCCTGGCTCTTGGTAAATCTGGGATTAAAATGGATCTATGTTGGTTTTCAACAACATACTAACAAAATGTTTTAGCTATAAGAATTTTGTTTTTATTTTCACTTGTATTATGTAATATAATTTTTTTGTCGGTTAATATTTTTTCATTAATTTTTCAGAAAAAAAAAAGTTTAGTACATCATAAGTCCCTTCACCAGCTTGTTTGTCAATTTGCACATAACTTCTGAAGCATGGGTGGGATAACCAGTTTCTACAAAATTTCATACTAAGAACCAGGCATAAATTACTAAAAAAAACACTGAAAAAAGGGTTGACATCGTTCATCATCATATAAAAAACTAAGGAGGGGGGTGCATAGTTGTCCCAGTTTCACCATGAGGTAGTAGACTCGAGTGTACATGGTACTCCAAGTGACTCAATCTGGCCTCAAGCTCATCAAAGTGCTGCAGTAACCAGCGCTGGCCGTGTCTAGTTGAAGCAATCTGATCCATTATTTCTTCCTATGTGTTATGTATATCGTTGATATATGTTATCCATTCAAGCCTATCATCATGCCTATTTTGGTGGAGGTGATCCAAGGATGTCCTAATGTCTGTAATCTACTTAGATAGGGGATCAAAAGAGGGGACCTGATCAACATGCCCATCATCCTCCTCCTGTCCTTGCATCTCTTCCATTTCACCTTCTGCATCCTTCTTGATCTGAAATTAATTATTAGTTAATGTTGTGCTAATATCAATTTTAGAATTAACATGAAAGTGCTTTGGTTTGCTTATCATACAAAGGTTTATACATGTGTTTATGATTGACAATTCATTGAACTTGGTAAGATTAAGTGTATTTCATGAAATTAAAACCATGGAATCTCATTGCTGAATAGTATCATAATAAAACACCGCAATCACAAATAACAGAGACAAATACACAAGTTTTTGATGAAGGAGTTCACCCCTCTTGGACTACATCTCCTTGGTCCAACTTCATAGTGTGGGCCTTTGTATTAGCTTCAATTGTGAAAAATTGTTGTTTACAGTCTCCTGTTGCCTCTGCAACCTGCTCCAATGGCTCCAAAACATCAAAACCTACCAAGATTGACTCTTCCTAAGCCTAAATTGGTCAAAAATTGCCTCAATTATGGCAAAACCAATTTTTCCTAGTTTTTTCTCCACTAAATCTCGATGTCCGCCAGTTAACTCCACTAAATGTGGAAGTCCTGAATCTAGCGGGTCCGCCAAAGGTGTTGCCAAGATAATAAGTATTTGATTAATGTTAAGATAAGTGGTGTTTAAGTGGGGTTAAGCGCGTTTAGCGCTAACCCACACTTATCGTTAAACTTTGGATTATTGTGATAAAACCCACGTATTATCATATTAAAACTTGGCTTAACCACATTTGAATCTTCGCAGATCACATCACATCATAGTCACTTATCTTAGATCGCAACACAACACTTATCGAAGGTCACAGATCTGCTATAAAACATTCTATGTTTCCCACTCCATCTTGCGATTGCGATATCTCGTTGTGATATATCGCATCCCATTTCCGTCACCTTGTCAATGCTTTATGTTGACTGCTCCTAGACACCCCCGATGCGATTGGTAGGACCCACCTTATCACCACGTCACTTACCGTGAATCGAAAATCACAAATCATTTGTTGTTTCCTTATGTCCTCCGCTCCTAAACTACCGATGCAAGATGGTTGATTCCAAACTTAGGAAATAAGAGAAAAATTCAAGTTCCCCAAGAAACACTGGCAAATCTGGAGATGAAACTTATCACAGTGTCACTGGCTGAAATCTAGAGAATATTCCCTGAAGATTCATGAGGTGCTAATTGGACTTCCAAGTCATCAGTCTATCACTGTTATGCACAATCTTTACCTGTTTTGGGAAGACGAATAACAGACCATAACTCACTCATACGAACTCGGATTTTGATAAAAAAAGTTGCGTTGGAATCCTGGTGATAATCTCTATCCGGTCGTTCAGGTATGAAGCATTTCTGAGCACTTTCATTTTTTTAGCTAAATACCGAGCTCCTGATCATTCCTCCCCACTAGAAGCCTTTTGGACCCCAAAAGATACTATCAATTTTTCAACAGGTGAGGGTACAAATCCCTCATGTTGAGATTGCGACAAGATGATGAGCTTAGTGGAAAGAAGTCGCCTTCACTAAGTGGGCCCGCAGGCTATTTTTGGCGCAAAGTCTATTTTTAGAATATGTCTATTTTTAGACATATGGATCATGTTCTATGAGTTGCAGGGTGTTATGGTTGGTCAAGTCGGAAAAAATAGATGGACTTCTATTTTTAGACATACTGGGCGGAATCTATTTTTAGATTGCCAGTCTAAAAATAGATATGTCGAATATTATTAGCTCTTAATAATACTTGGACTATAAACACTATCTTATTCTCTTGGAGCACTTCAGTTAAGTGCACAAATGTGGCACAGGAGTTGACAGAAGGAATTACGCTATTCCTGAGGGTTATGTGGAGCTATTGCATGAAGACTTTAGTTAGAACTCATGTGAGAGAGTTTGGTGGAGTTGATTGAGGAAGTTAGTGGAGTTGTATTCAGTTTAACTAATCTAAACATAGTTGAGCTATTTGTATTCAGTTTAACTAATTGATACAATTAGTGAGAGTGGTGTGAATTAATTATTAATTAATTCACTAATTACAAACTCATTAATCAACTAAATAATGCATCAGTTAACTTCAGTGCATGGACAGTTTCAGTGGAGACCAGTGCAGAAATAGGTGAAAGAGCAGGTTAACTATCAGTTGTGACTATACTGTTGCTATTTGCAACACACAGATAGGTGGAGTAGCCCATGAGGATTGCGCAATTCAAGCCAGGTGGTTTATCTATTTAATGAAGCCATCCCATAGCATTAATTACGCAATAGAGGCTGGCTATCAAGTGGCAAAATATTGGAGCATGTGTTTTGCTAGATCTAGCTTGATAGTGTGTAGCAATTGAGGGTGTGCATGAGAGCTTGTGAGGAGCTTTTATACTATGATTGTTACATGATCTCCATGACATATAATATACAGATAGTTGGGGTTTTCAGCTTTAAGCTTTCCCATTAAATACTCTGTTCATATGTGTGATTGTTTGTGGTTTTAATGTATGCATGCAATTGATTTTATTTCCGCATGTGATGATCAATGGTAGAAGAGATTCTGTATTATGCATGAAGCTAAAATAGTGTGTGATCAGGAGAATCTTGGTGAATAATATCTCAGTTATTCAAAATTTCTACATGGTATCAGAGCGATATTGATCATTGGAGCAATTGCAAAACATTGAAGCGGTTGAGTTTTGTGCTGGTGGAATTCGAATTTGTAGCAGTGTTTTCTTGGTGTCAAAGTTGAGATGTCTTTCAACGGATTGCGATTGGAGTATGCCCTTGAGGGCAGCTCGAATTATATTGCATGGAAGGACAGGATGGAGGCGGTGCTGGATGACAATGGGTTGAAGGAGTTCATAGATGCAGAAACTCCAAAGCCTACTTCTAGTGATGCTGCCGTACTTGACGCATGGCAAAAGAAGATAGCAAAGTGTCGAAGGATTCTGTTGGAAGGTGTGAATGATCACATAGTATCCAGCCTTCATGGTAAGGCTTCTCCATTCTTGATGTGGAAAGCTTTGAAACATTTATTTTAAAGCAAGAGCGACCAGAGGAAGTTGGCGCTCAAGGACAAACTCAGGAACATAAAGATGGAGAAAGGCGATAGTATGCCCAAGTACCTCACGAAGTTCATCAAATGCATGGATGAGCTGGGAAGTGTGGGGGTGACTGTTGATGATGAGGACTTAGTGAGCTTGGCTCTCCTTGGGCTTCCAAAGAGTTGGCACTCCTATCAGGACTCTGTCAATGGTCGGGAGAAATTGCCAGGATGGGAGCGACTTTGGTCGGATCTTGTGCAAGAGGAGATAAGGCGGAGTACCAAGACGGATTTTCATCAAAGAACTTTGATGAAGAGAATTGCACTTTGGCTACCAAAGCAAAGAAGGGGAAGAGCAAGAAAGCTTCTCAATCCGGTGCGAAAGGCAAGAAGCAGGACATGTCCAAGGTGAAGTGCTTTCACTGTCACCAACACGGACATTACGCCACTCATTGTCCACAGAAGAAGAAAAATAAGCAGGCTGCTAGGACTGCAGCTGGAGAGGCCTTAGCCTCACAGTTTGAGCTAGATTTTTCGCTGATCGCATGCTTGGTCTCAAGTGTGATAGGTTCAGTGTGGTTTCTTGACAGTGGTGCGTCTTTTCACATGACAGGAGATCGAGATTTGTTTACTGATCTGGATGAGAAAGATCTTGGAGTGCACATCGAGATGGGTGATGATGGTAGATAAAGTGCGACCGGTATCGGTACCATTTCCTTTGAGAGGGAGTCTGGTAAACCCTTCGTATTGAAGGAAGTGATGCATGTTCCAGGATTGAAGAAGAATCTTATCTCTGTGGCGATGTTAGAAGACAAGGGATATGATGTTGTACTTCGCGAGGGAAAGGCTTTCCTGCGCAGTAAGGCAACTAGTGAGACCCGGAGGATAGGGGTTCAAGTTAAGAACCTTTATCAATTGTAGGTAGATGGCTGTGTAGCAATGGCAGGCAAGGCAGAAGGAGTGGTGAGCTGGGATGATGGCGAGTTGTGGCACCGAAGATTGGGCCACCTTCACCATGGAGCTTTGAAGATACTGCAACAGATTTCTACTGGGCTTCCTAAGGGTACTCTTGCGCAGTCAGATCAGTGCAAGGGATGTACCTTGGGAAAATTTGTGAAAGCCACCTTTCACGAGAAGGATAGTCGCGCCACGACGATCCTTGAGAGAATTCACACATACGTGTGTGGACCTTTCTCAGTAGCTTTGACAGCAAAGCACAGGTATTATGTGATATTTGTTGATGATTTTTCTCGTAAGTGCTGGATCTTCTTCATGCAGAAGAAGAGCGAGACATACTCAAAGTTCTGTGAGTTCAAGGCACTGGTTGAGAAAGAATCGGGGAAGCAGGTGAAGGCTCTTAAGAGCGACAATGGTGGTGAATTCATCTCTGGCGAATTCAAGGACTTTTGCAGCACAGAAGGAATTCGAAGAGAGCTCATAGCACCTCATAACCCACAGCAGAACGGGGTTGCTGAGCGGAAGAACAGAACGATCGTGGGTGCTGCACGGGCGATGTTGCATGATCAGGGCCTACCCATTCACTTGTGGGCGAAGGCATGCAATACTGCAGTATATGTGCAGAACCGTTGTCCTCACAAGATACTTGGCATGAGTACACCCGAGGAGGCGTTTTCTGGTAAGAGGCTTGATATTTCCCATTTGAGGATTTTTGGTTCACCTGTTTACATTCATGTGACGAAGGATGCCAGGAAGAAGCTGGAGCTGACCGCAGAGGTTGGGATATTTGTGGGATACACTGATACGCCCCACAACTATCATGTGTACTTTCCAGACATTTGCAAGACTGTTGTGCAACGAGATATCGAATTTTAGGAGGAGAAAGCCATGAAGTGTTCGCTTGAGAGGGAGCCACACTTGCATGCAGAGGAGGAGCTATTAGTTCCTAAGGATGAGCTTCAGGATGTGGATCAGCCACAAGAGGAAGTTCATGGAGTGGAAGAGACCACTCATGCAGCGCCAACCATCAGAGGGTGGAAGTGCACTACAGAAGCTGAGCGACTGGCTCAAGATGCAGAGAAGGTTGTAGGAGCACCTACATCACAGCGCAGACAGAGACAGTCACCTGACCGGTATACTGGATACATGGCTCTTATGAGCAAGTGTATTGTGACAGAGCCATCCTATTTCGAGGAAGCTGTGGAGGACCCCGTATGGGTAGATGCCATGGTGGAAGAGTATGATTCGATTGTCAGAAATAGTGCATGGGAGATTGTCCCGAGGTCGGAGGGGAAATCAGTGGTGGGTTCGAGATGGATCTACAAAGTGAAGCAGGCAGCTGACGGGAGTGTGGAGAAGTACAAGGCAAGATTTTTTGCCCGAGGCTTTTCACAGATAGAGGGGATCGATTATGAGGAGACCTTTGCACCTGTCGCAAGGTATTCTTCCATACGAACGATTCTTTCTCTCTCAGCGCAGATGGGGTGGCACATTCATCAGATGGATGTGAAGACTGCGTTCCTCAACGGAGTCATTGAGGAGGAGGTGTACATAGAGCAACCCAAAGGTTTTTAGATCTTCAGCAGCGAGTCGCATGTCTGCAGGATCAAGAGAGCGCTGTATGGGTTGAAACAAGCACCTCGTGCTTGGTACACACGGATAGACAGTTATTTCACCGGACTTGGATTCTCCAAGAGTGAGGCGGATCCTAACCTATACCAGATTGTGGTGGAGGGTAAGTTGCTGATCATTGTACTTTATGTAGATGATTTGATTTTGACAGGTGATGAGCTATTGATACACTCATGCAAGGATGATCTTGCAAAGGAGTTTGAGATGAAGGACTTGGGCCTCCTTCATTATTTTCTGGGATTGGAAATTTGGCAGCGCAGTGGTGGATTGTTTGTTTCTCAGGGTAAGTATGCCACGGAGATACTGGAGAAGTTCAACATGCATGGCTGCAAGCCTGTTGATACTCCTCTTCCTAGTGGATGGAGGAAGGAGGATGCTACTTCAGCGGAGGTAGTAGATGCCACTGTTTATCGACAGTTGGTGGGGTCGCTTATGTATCTGGTCGCTACACGACCCAACATATGCTATGCTGTGAACTAGCTTTCACAAGCTATGGTTAAGCCAACCAAGCTCTTCTGGAAGGCAGGCAAGCATGTATTGAGATATCTCAGAGGCACATCGGGATATGGATTATGGTACAGACAGTCGGATGAGGTGAAGCTGTGTGGCTTCACGGATGCAGATTGGGTAGGGAGCTCGACGGATAGAAAGAGCACATCTGGAGGGATTTTCAGTATCGGGTCGACAACAGTTTCTTGGTATAGCAGGAAGCAGAGATCCGTGGCACTCAGTTCAGTAGAGGCCGAGTATATGGCAGCAAGTTTGGCTGCATTTGAGGCTATATGGATGAGGAAGATCCTAGTCGGGTTGTTCGGTTCACACTTAGAGCCTACTGTGATTTATTGTGATAATCAGAGTTGCATCAAACTCTCGGTTAATCCAGTATTTCGTGATAGATCTAAACACATTGACATCCGGTATCATCATATCAGAGATTGTGTGCAGTGGAAGATCATGTTACTTTCATACATTCCTACGGAGGATCAGGATGCTAATATCTTGACGAAGGCGCTCACCAGGAGAAAATTCGAATACCACAGAGGCAGGATAGGGGTTGGAGATAATCCATATCTTGTTGAGAGGGAGTGTTGAGATTGCAACAAGATGATGAGCTTAGTGGAAAGGAGTCGCCTTCACTAAGTGGGCCCGCAGGGTATTTTTGGCGCAAAGTCTATTTTTAGACATATGGATCATGTTCTATGAGTTGCGGGATGCTATTTGTGGATGGTTGGTCAAGTCGGAAAAAATAGATGGACTTCTATTTTTAGACATACTGGGCGGAATCTATTTTTAGATTGCCAGTCTAAAAATAGATATGTCGAATATTATTAGCTCTTAATAATATTTGGACTATAAACCCTCTTCCTGAATGTTCTTTCCCCTTGCTTCAAGATGTGTGGCTTGCACACATACTTCATCTAAGTTGTTTGGGTTAAACATAAGGATAATATGTTTCAAGTAGGAATGTGAACCTGAAATATATTTCAAGAGTGTGTCTTGTGAATTCAAGTTTACTCCTAACAACAAAGCCTCCTTTCTAAACTCTTGTGTATACCCTTGAACAATTTGGCCTTTGAGTTGCCTAAAGTTTTGCCAACTCATTATTGCTTTTTTCATATAGGATAATGGATCAAACTGTATTTTAATGGAAGAAACGAATTCAACCCGAGAAATGGATATCTTACCATGGATTCACATTTCCTCTTGAGTATTTGCCTCCCACCAAACTAATGTTGCTCCTTCTAGCCTTAATGAAGCTAATTGGATCTTTATGTCACCCTCTTGTAGATTCTAAATTCTACAGTATACTTCAAATTGATGGATCCGATTGTCTAACTTTTCTGCATTTACCTCACCATTGTACATGGGAAGTTCAAACTTGATGTCCAACTTGAGTAATGGAGTTTTTCCTTTTGGGATTTTTGAATGAGTGTGGGTGGTTTTTGTGGTGGATGTGGAAGATGAAGATGTTGTTGAAGATGATGAGGATGAGGATGGTGGAGATGGAGGTGGCTTTCCTCCACTACCTTTCGAACTCTTCTCTTCATCCTTCTTAGCATCTGAAGATCCTTCTCCATGTGGAGGCTTTGAACCTTCTCCTGCTCTTTCTGCAGTGAATGCATCAAACATGATTTTAACCATTCTTTGTATGTATTTGAAGTCTCTCTTAACATCCTCTTCTTCTGAGTGTCTTTGAGTCTCTTCAACTCCTGACATAATGGCTAAGGATTCAAGCTCAACCTCTGATGCTTGTACCTTCTCAATCACTTCAGCCTCTTATGCAATTTGTACCTCTTTAATCTCAATGACTGGAGAAGGAACTTGAGGTGCTTAAAGTGCAGCTTTGGGTGGAAATTTGGGTGAAGATGATGCTTTCTCAGCTCTCTTTCTCCTTATCCTAATCTCACGACTAATAACAAATAACTTCCCTTCTCCTCTATGCAACTTCAACCTTGTAAGCATCACAAAATTTCAACTATTAAAACCCTTCTTGCACAATCTCAAGCAAAGCAAGCAATAAACCTTTAGCAACCTTGTGCTCTGATACCAACTTGATATGAAATTGATTGTTAGTTAATGCTATGCTAATATCAGTTTCATAATTAACAAGAAAGTGCTTTGGTTTGTTTATCATACAAGGGTTTATACATGTGTTTATGATTGCCAATTCATTAAACTTGGTGAGATTAAGTGTATTTCATGAACTTAAAAGAATGTAAACTCAACGCTGAACAACAACATAATAAAACACAACAAGCACAAATAACAGGGACAGATACACAAGTTTTTGATGAAGAAGTTCACCTCTCCTGGGCTACATCTCCTTGGTCCAGCTTCATAGTGTGGGCCTTTGTACTAGCTTCAATTCTGAAAAATTGTTGTTTACACTCTCCTATTGCCTCTGCAACATGCTCCAATGGCTCCAAAACATCAAAATATACCAAGAATGAACCTTCGTGAGCCTAAATTGATCAAAAATTTCCTCAATTATGGCAAAACCAAATTTTCCTAGTGTTTCTCCACTAAATCTTGATGTCCGCTAGTTAACTCCACTAAATGTGGAAGTCCACCGAATCTGGAGTGTCTGCCGAAGGTGCCGCCAAGATAAGTATGCAATTAATGTTAAGATAAGTGGTGTTTAAGTGGGTTTAAGCGCGTTTATCGCTAACCTGCACTTATCATTAAACTTTGGATTATCGTAATAAAACCCACATATTATCGTATTAAAACTTAGATTAACCGATTTTAAATCTCTACAGATCACATCACATCACAGTCACTTGTCATAGATCGCAGATCGCAAATTTTTCTATAAAACATTCTATGTTGTCTGCTCCATCTTGCGATTTCGATATCCAGATGCGATATACCGCATCGCAATTCTGCCACCTTGTTAACGCTTTATGTTGCTTGCTCCTAGACACCCCCGATGCGATTGGTAGGACCCACCTTATCGCCACGTCACTTACCGTGCAATTCCAAATTTCAAATCATTTGTTGTTGCTTTATGTCCTCCCCTCCTAAACTACCAATGCTAGAGGGTTGATTCCAAACTTAGGAAATAGGAGAAAAATTCTACTTCCCCAAGCAACATTGGTGAATCTGGAGATGACACTTGTCATAGTGTCACTGACTGAAATTTGGAGAATATTCCTTGAAGATTCCTAAGGTGTTGACTAGACTGCCAAGTCATCAGTCTATCATTGTTCTGCACAATTTTTACCTGTTTTGGGAAAACGAATAACAGACCATAACTCACTCATACGAACTCGAATTTTAATGAAACGATTTGCGTTGGAATCATGGTGACGAGCTCTATCCGGTCGTTCAGGTCTAAATCATTTCTGAGCACTTTCATTTTTTTAGCTAAATACTGAGCTCTTGATCACTCGTCCTGTTGCTATTGATGACGTCGATCACCCTCCTCTCTAGAAATTCTTTGCTTACCCTCTCCTTTGCATGGCCGACCCATTTTCTGTAACATATTCCCCCATAAGAGGTCACGCTCGATTGCCAAAACTTGTCCCCAAACTTTTACTCACCACCATCACCCAGGCTCACAAGAAATAAAAAAAAAATGGTAAATCACCACAAGAGTAAGGAGGTAGGCCCAACGCTTGGCCCTAGCCTCTGCCTTCACACTCCATGACTCCCAATTATTGTTAAACGATGACAACCACCACCCTCCCAACCCACATCGGAGCCTCCAATTCCCAGAAAGAGCTCGTCGACCCCTAATCTCCCACACCAGACAGTCAAAGCACTCAGACATGGAAGAGAGCCCACTCAACCAAGGAGGAGATCGAGTGAGAAAAAACAAAATTTCCCAATGTTTACCACCAACCTACCCAACCACACAACACCACAAACAACTAAAACCCAAACTATTCAACACATTTCTGCTACACTTAACTATAATCATCCCACATGAATCACTTCCGAGACGCAGATAAATAATGACAAAATTCCAAAACCATCGCCAGGCCTTGGAACGAACAGAATTCAACCAACTAGTAAAATTCACAACCAAACTCTCCATAATGGAAGACCACCATGAAATTAAGTAGTGAAGAAATTTCGTATAACAATCGTCATCCAAATCCATGTAATAAAGTTAATAAAGGTAAAATAAGATTATGGTCATGAGACACGTGTTCCAAGTTGAATGTTGGGCAAAAACATAGTGACAAAGATCACTTGTGATTAATTAATGGCTATGGAAATTGGCAAAGGTTTGGAAATGCAAAGTGGAATTTATTAGCGTTTTATTTATAAAAATAATGGAAATTAGGAGAAAAGAAAGGTGAAAGGTCACAGGTTGCATGTGAGGAGGAAATTGAAGGAAAATAATGAAAAATGAAGAAATTAGAGGCCTTATTAATAAAAAGGCTTCTGAGGACCATTTGTAAATTTTTTATTGGTTGAGACTTTTGTCAGTTCTATGGTGGAGCTCTCTTTCTCATTCCCTTGGACACTTGTAGTTTTGTTCTCTCTCTCTCTCTCTCTCTCTCTCTCTCTCTCTCATACTCTTGGACACTTAGAGTTCTCTCTGTCTATCTCTCTCTCTCTCTCTCTCATACTCTTGGACACTTAGAGTTCTCTCTTTATCTCTCTCTCTGACTCATACTCTTGGACACTTAGAGTTTTCTTGGAGCGCTCTTGGAGGAGTGTGGCATACTTTGGATTTGGAGCAAGAAGGCAAAGGAAGAACAAGAAAGCGCAAGAGGACATTGAGATTAGTAGATACAATGGGTTTTTCTTGCAAGCACTGAGTTGCATGTATGATTTCCTTGCTAGTTTTGGTATGCATGGTGCATGCATGTGGTTTTTCGGTTGTGATCTGCCATGGGAATGGAGGATTGCTTAGATTAACAATGGTTTTGCCTTCAACCTTTCCATTTCCCGGATAGCCATGGCATTATGGATTTTTTATTTTTATTTATTTTTGTTTAATTTATAATTTATAATTTTTACTTTTTAATTTTATTTATTTAAAAAAATAAATTAATTTAAAATTAATTTATTATTTATTAATTTATTTTTATTTTTTTTTATATATATATATATATATATATATATATATATATATATATATATATATATATATTCGTTTCTTTTCTGTTTGGTGCTCATGTTCCTTTGGTTATGGGTTGAGTTATTAGTTCCTGGAAGCCTTGGTTGGACAAACACTCTAGAATCCCTGTAACAACTTGGGTTGATTCACTAGTCCTGGAAGCCTTGGTTGGAAAAACATTCTAGAAGCCCTCAGTGGGTTGATTTGCTAGTCCTGGAAGCCCTGGTTGGAAAAACACTTTGGAACTCGACATGAACTGTGGGTTGAGTTACTAGTCCTGGAAGCGCTGGTTGGAACAAATTCTCTGGAGCCCTGGACAAGTTGGGTAGAGACTGATCTGGTGATGGTTAGTGATGTCCTGTCATGAGGAGGAATCACTGGTTGAGGGTTGAGGTGGTTTGGCCTATGGAAGCCCTAGTTTGGTTTTGTTTGGTTTATTCCATGAGATCCCACATTCATGCTTGGAATATGGCAGAAGGGTGATTGGTTGAAAGAAATATTTGGTTCAACCCAATCTATGGTTGGGTGGTACGTGGAAGTCCCAAAAATAGTTTCTTTTTGCATGTGTTAATAAGATATCTTTCCCTCTTGTATTTTATGGGTAAATATACTTATTCATATGTGATTTTATGGTTGTTATATCCTTGTTATTTCTATTGGTTATGAGTATGCTTTATGACAAACTTGATGTATGGTCCTCATCATGTTTTGATTAGAAACTGAATGAATAATGAATATATGACCTAATAGATTATAATGCAACTATTGTGATAATGCATCAATGCTTCTATTCAATTCTTAGATAAGTATGAGAATCCTATGCTCAGATATGTTTTTATGACATGTTGATACATATTTGTGACATGTTTGACGAAATTTCTGTCATGGCTAGTAGTAGTCAGATTAATTCCTTGATAAAATGTTTACATTAGTAACCTGGTGTTACACAACATTTTGTCACTGTCCTTGCAATCCCCAAATCGCACATTGGAGGGTCATTTCTGTGACTAATAAGAAGTGTCATGCCTTACAAAGACCATCATTGCATCCCTTTACATGAGAGCAATATTCCTTTTGTTGACAATTCCCTGAGCAGAACTTCAAAAACCCTTGTTTTTGCCTTGGCGCGACTAGCCAGTTCTATCCTCGCGCCGATGGAGAAGATTAACATTGGGCCCCGCGCCAGTTGGCGCTCTGTCCCAGTTAGACACCCGCGCCGAGCTGTTTATGGAATGTTTTTTAAAAATAGAGGCAAAGATTCCACTTCAAAAACTTCGAGGATGAGTCATTGGGAGTGGTTGGACTGAATAACCACGGAATCCCTCCTTTAGTTTATGGTTTCCACCTCCCATGAGAACCTCCTAAAGGATAGACCTCCCTTCCACCTTTGTAGGGATCCTAACCTCCTCCTTTTCCTCTTTAAAAAGAAGCTATCTCTCCTTGCATAAGCTAGCTGAACATGGAGAATTGAATTACTAGAGTTGAATTTCTGGAGAGACAGAACAAGAAGGAACTTCGTTGAGAGAGCTTAAGCCCATGCCCTCATCCCGTCCGAATCCCTTGACAAGTATCTGAGACGAGCTTCGGCTGAATGCCGCTGGAGGAGACTGCGGCGTCAAAGCTTTGGTTGTACCTCTTCCTTCTATCAATATATACGTGACTATTGTTTGGGTTGCCATTTTGTGTTATGTCTTTTGTTAAATGAAATATGCTTAGCCTTCTTTGACTGGCTAGTGATTACGAATGGAATTATTATGTTGTATGCTGCTCTTGTTCATTGCTCTATGTGTAGGTATCTGAGCATGACTGCAGAAGGATTGTGACTTGCCGAGGTAGGAGCGAGAGGCCACCACCACTACAGCCGTAACGACAACATTGGATTTCAGGTAGGTTGATCTACCGTGTCCTCTTTCATTATGTAATTAGGAACCTACACTCTGGCATGTCTCTTTGTTTCTAGACCCACTCTAGGGCTAGAGGGACTGTCTCTGTCCATAGAGAGGATTTACCTGCTTAACACCCGGTTTCAATGCCATTTACCATTTTTGGGAGTTTCATGAATTTCTGGACAGTGTCTTGAGACCTAGCCCTGAAAAAGTGGCTCGGAATCTGGGGTCATTGACACATAACTACCTAAAAAATTCCATAGTCGCTGGCAAGTCTTGTTGTGGGAGTGATTGGAAGGCATGAGTCGAATGCTTGGCTTGTCATGGGAGTGTCTTTGGGTTCAAACCAATAAAATGTCAAGTTGTCTCAGGAGTAGGTCTCC
Source organism: Pinus albicaulis (assembly GCA_034641835.2). Lineage (NCBI taxonomy): Eukaryota > Viridiplantae > Streptophyta > Pinopsida > Pinales > Pinaceae > Pinus > Pinus albicaulis. The sequence goes on from CM076581.1 coordinate 1,142,833,409, forward strand.
TGCAAGGGTTGGTTGGCTCCTAACGGTTTTGTAGCATGTGTGGAAGGTCAAATTGGTTGTGTCATGTCGGTTCCACTTCCTTAACTATACTTGGGAATTTTAATCATATCATAATGATTCCTCATCACATGTTTACCCTGGTGGACCGATTAGCTTAGGTAAATGTGAGAGGAGGTGTGTTACAAAGTGGTATAAGAGCATGGTTGCACTCTCTTTGAGTAATATCTGATACCACAGGGTGGTATCATAGCATGGTTTTGTTCTCCTTGGGTGATGTCTGGCTTCCGTTTTCCTTGGATGAATATGTTGTCATGTGTACATGTTGGTTGCATATGTGTCCTTATGTTTGGGGCCTATGTGCTTGTTGTGTATGCATGGTGGCGGTCATTGTTGTCGTGGTGATGCAAAAGTTGATGGTGTTGTTGTTGGGATGTGTCTGTCATGAATGCATGTCGGTTGTATATGCATTTGTTATGCATGTCAATGTCTAAATGTTGTTATTCATGCGTTATTATGGTCATGGTTGTCATGCATGAGGTCATTGTATGCATTTTAGGTCATCATGATGTTGATGTGTTGGCTGAGAAAGAGTAGGAGATGCAGATTATAAAAGCGAGATTTCAACATTGGACTTTAAGGTAAGCGAATATCGTCATACAAGTTTGTATGGTGGGAATGTAGTTATGTTGGTTAATGGTTGTTATAAGCATTAGGGTTACTTATATTCTTGTCATTTTATTGTTATTGTGGTTACATTTATGATAAATGTTAGTTAATTAGTGTGATAATATGTACATGCATCGGTTAGTCATGAAGGGTGGTAACTTGTTATATGAATTTTGGTCATAAGAATGATGGTTAGGGTCATTGTACTTAGGATCTTGATGTTATATGTATCATGCTAATTTGGATTGGCCTATGCGGATGGTTAGGGTTATGACATTCGTGTATGATTCGACCTATTTATGAGAGTGTGTTGTACCAACCTAAATTGACTGTGCATATGTTATTGTTATGCATGAATGACAATTGTTTATGAGTTTATGATGTGAACATGTTAGCTAGTTACTATTATGGACATCATGACCTTATTTATGTTTGAGTTGATATGTTGTGAAGTTGTATCGTGCTAATCTAGATTGATTGTGCAAACAAGATAGCCTCCCCTGAGATACATTAAGGTATGTGTTTACTTATGTCGTTAACTTGGTGCTTGAATGCTTGATTATGTTGTCTATTTTGTGTTTGAGTGTTTTTTGTCTATTACGTCATCTCTTTGTTGTTTGAATGTTTGATTATGTTGTCTATTTGGTGTTTGAGTGTTTGTTGTCTATTACGTCATCACTTTGTTGTTTGAGTGTTTGATTAATTGCATGATATGAGTATGTGTCTATAAGATTTCATGCATAATGGTCTTGTTTTAAGATGGTTGTACTAACACATTATATGCTGAGACAATTGATATGTACATGAATGAAATGGATGCTAGTTGTAGTAGTATGTCTTGTAAATGCGAGTTGATTATGACATGTTTGTTAGTATTGGTAAAGGTAGATTTTAGATTAATGGATATAATGTTTTGATCTATGGAATGTGTGACTTACATGTGTGAATAGTTACAGGGAAACATGCTTGGTATTAGCATGACAAGGTAATAGTTGATTTGTTTATATAACTAATAGGTGGGTGATGTGGTAGTAGATAACAAGATTCGATTGAAGCACGATAAAATAAAGGAATTGCGTGAGAATTCATTTGACTATGTTTGGAAAATACAACTCCAAACGAATGAGTGCTTTGCATACAGGAAGTATTCTTAACCTTGATTTGTCTGGCATTATGAGGATATGTGCTATATTCATGAACATGTATTTGACAGGTATATTTACTAGTTTATATTTATAGTTGGATTCGTCAAGGGAATTGGAGTCCCATGAGAGATATCATGAATGTGTTTAGATATAGGTCAACGTGTTTGGCACAACAAGGTAAGGTAACTAGTCTATTGTTATATTTACTTATACACTGACATTTATGTAGTTATGGCAGTATGATGTAGGGATTGAGTGGAAAAAGAGACTGCCATGAGATTTTGAAGAAGGCTCTGGTTGAGATTTCCCTTGGAAGCCATGGGAACCATGGGTATTGAGTCATGGTGTTGTTGCTAGTCATGTGCTTTTTGTCTTTTATGATTTGTTTTTCTTTATTTGTGGTCTTGATTGCGTCTAGTGCATGATCATGCCATTTTGTTGTGGTGTCATATTGCTATTGGTTTTCATGGTTTTCTTCTTGTTTGTTCTTGGTATTGTCTTTTATGTTGTGAGAGTCTTGGGAATTGGTTTGGGAAAGAGAAATTTAATGGAGTTCGGGAAGTGCTGGATGAAACCGAACATGTAATGTAAGACTTGGATGAAGCTCGATGCATGTATGAGGGAAGTGGAATGAAAGAGTATGACAACTAGTTGAATTGGTTGGGATTGGTGTAAATGAATAGTGGTAGGAAAATCATGAGAAAGGTAAATTAAAGATATTTGAGGCATTATATGCCTTAGCTATGTTGGGAACTGTTGTTCTCAAGGTTGTGCATGTGTTGCATGAATAAAGGAAGTTCTCTTAACCTAGACCTTACGATATCTAGTAATTGTGTTGTGATTATGATTATGTTGATGTTTATATATGCAGATATGTATGTATGTATGTACGTATGTCGTTGTTTGGTAGGGTCATCAAGGATCATTCTTGTGGAGGAATGATTGCTTATGCATGTGAATGGCATAAATAGGTTCCTGGTCTTATGAATAATCAAGTGGGATGAGTAGCCCTAGAAGATTTATGAGGTTAGTATCATGTGGATATGAATTGATATTATATGTTTGTACTATGCATATGTTTATGTTATGGATAGGTAATGCTGAGGGATACATCAGCGGAATGGAAGCAGTGTAATCTATGACATGTTGGGACAAGCATGAATAGTGGAAAGACACTAGAAGCAAGGTTTCTTGGTAGAGTCAGCGTGTGGTCCTTGGACATGTGGTACTACTATTGTATATATGTTGTACATGTTGCACTTGTGATGTTGTGTGCATGCAGTGTTGTGTATATATGGTATTGTGTACATGTTTCTTATGCAATGCTATGTACAGATGGTCTTGTGTACATGTTGTTTATGCAATGTTATGTACATGTTGTTTATTCAATGCTATATATAGATGGTGTTGTGTACTACATGTTGTCTATGCAGTGCGGTGTACAAATGGTGTTGTGTGCATGTTGGATATGTGATGTTGTATACATATGGTGTTGTGCACATGTTGGATATGTGGTGTTGTGTACATATGGTGTTGTGCACATGTTGGATATGTGGTGATGTGTACATATGGTGCTTTGTGCATGTTGCATATGAGGTGTTGTGTACATATGGCGTGGTGTGCATGTTGTAGATATGGTGCTATGTAGATGTGGTGTTGTGTGTATGATTGTACATGCGGTGTTGTGCGCACATGCTTTAGTGTACATGTTGTGCATGGGGTGTTGTGTGAAGGTGGTGTTGTGTAAATGTCATGCATGTGGTGCTGTGTACATGTCATTCATGTGGTGATGTGTACAGGTTGTGCAGGTGGTGTTGTGTAAACGTCGTGCATGTGGTGCTATGTAAATGTGGTGTTGTGTACATGTTGTGCAGGTGGTGCTGTGTACATGTTGTACATGTGGTATTGTGTGCATGTCATTTTGTGTTGTGCACATGTGGTATTGTGTATGTGCATTGTGTAGTCATGGTATTGTGACATGTGTATTCGTTGTGTGGTACTTTGTGCATATATATATATATATATATATATATATATATATATATATATATATATATATATATATATATATACTGTGTTGTACATTGGGTGTAAGTGTATGTATTGTGTTGTGTTGTACACTAGGTGTAAGTGTATGTGTTGTGTCGTACGTCGAGTGTAGGTGTATGTGTTGTATATCAGGTATAGGTGCGTGTATTTTATGGTGTTGTATGTCATGTGTGGTTGTATGTGTGTGGTGTACACTATGTGCATGTGTACGTGATTGAAGAGAAGCGAAGACATTGGGTGCTTTTAGGGTGTGGAAATTGATCCAGTGTGTGTATGGAAGGATAAAGAAAAAAGGTAGAAGCTCATGATCGATTAAAGGATAAGTATCAGTATCTTATTTCGGTTTTAATTATGCATGTGATCTATGATTATGGTTTATGAAGGTTACATGTGATCTATGATTTTTATTATGATGGTTGCGTTTTGAGCTAACTGGATGTGATATATTTATACACGATGATTTGATCAAACAACTAGTTTGACTTGTTGTGACAGGAAGTGAACAAAATCACAAGTGTGCCTTATTGACGAGCCACCAATGAGGTATGATCTGAATTTATTTCAATTTATTTTGAATCTAATGGTAGTTATGTTCTTAGTATAGGAGAGCATGAAAATTCCGGGTTGGGTGGTTAGAACTGAATGCAAGAATTATTAGCAATGGCAAAAGGAATTGGAACAGGAAACATTATGCTGGTAAAGCACTTTAGGAGCAGGGCCATTGTGGGATACTGGTACCCAATAGTGTCCATTGATTTCCATGAGCATGCTATGACTGGTATGATGGTTTTGAGGCAGGGATATGCCCTGGATTTTGGACCTTCCGATGTGAGGAAACCTTGCCAAGGGAGGGGTCGCTTGAGGGACTATGTAGCAGAGAAGGGGATGCCCGCGAAACTTGGAAGGTGAGTGACTGCATGGAAGGGGGTGGCCAGATTGCTCGAGGGACTGTGTATCATAGAAGGGAAGGTTAGGGATGGATTTGTTTTGGTCATTAGCATCGCCAAATGGAATCAAATGCACATTAAAATTGTGCCCTGGAATAATGAGTCGGTAACTATTTGCTGAGAGAAAAAGTGGCGCAAGATTATAGCGCTAGAAATTGGATGCAGGTTTGACTTTGGCAGTGGATTCTGGACTTCCTGGGAAGGAGGTGAATCCTGGTATTGCTTTGAGGGTGGAGGTGTCAGCCTCTAGACTCCCTTGTTGCAGATGCAGACATCGTATCCTTTTATTTGTTGATTGAGAAAATGTGCATATGTGTATATTAATGTAAATATTGTATCGAGATGTATTTATAAAAATCCATAAATAGTATGGTTATTTGTTAGTTTAATCAAATGTGTATGAGTATATGTGGTTGCTATTGAAAATATCGTAATGAGTTGTGTTATAAAGCCCTTGTAAGCGGTATGTTGTTTTGTTTTCAATAGGATGTAATTATAAATCCTATAACGAGTTGTGTTATAAAGCTCCATGAGCAGTATGTTTTGAAGATGGACTCACTTAAGAAGTCCGAAACGTTAGGGTACTAAAAAAATTGAAACAAGTTATTCCTCTCTTCTAAAATTTCAATGACTTGTTGGTTTATAGGTGTCATTGAACACCGAGGACAGTGTTCCGCTAAGGGGGAGGGTTCTATAACATCCCTGGTCAAAATCCATGTAATAAAGTTAATAAAGTTAAAATAAGACCATGGTCATGGGACATGTATTTCGAGCTGAATGTTGTGCAAAAATATAGTGACAGGGATCACTTGTGATTAATTAATGGCTATGGAAATTGATAAAGGAAATGAAAAAGGTTTGGAAAGGAAAAGTGACATTTATTGGTATTTATTAATGAAAATAATGTAAATTAGGAGAAAACGAAGGTGAAAGATCACAGGTTGCATGTGAGGAGAAAATTGAAGGAAAATAATGGAAAATGAAGAAATTAGAGGCCTCATTAATAAAAAGTCTTATGAGGATCAGTTGGAAAGATTTTGTTGGTTGAGATTTTTGTCAGTTCTATGGTGGATCCATCTCTCTCTCTCTCATACTCTTGGACACTTAGAGTTTTCTTGGATCACTCTTGGAGGAGTGTGGCATACTTGGGATCTGGAGCAAGAAGGAAAAGGAAGAGCATGAAAATGAGAGAGGACATCAGTATGAATAACTACAACGAGTTTTTCTTGCATGTACCGAGTTGCATGTATGGTTTCCTTGCTAGTTTTGGCATGCATGACGCATGCATGTGGTTTCTTGGTTGTGATCTGTCATTGGCATGGAGGATTGCTTGGATTGACAATGGTTTTTCCTAGCCTTTCCATTTCCTGGATAACAATGGTGTTGTGGGTTTAGTTTTGTTTTCTGGTTGGTGCTCATGTTCTTTTGGTTGTGGGTTTAGTTATTAGTTCATGGAAGCCTTGGTTGGACAAACACACTAGAATCCTTGTAACAACTTGGGTTAAGTTACTAGTCCTAGAAGCCTTGGCTAGAAAAATGCTCTAGAAGACCTCGGTGGGTTGAGTTACTAGTTCTAGAAGCCCTGGTTGGACAAATTCTCTAGAAGCCCGACAAAAAATGTGGGATGAGTTACTAGACCTTGAAGCCCTGGTTGGAAAAAATGCTATGGAGCCCTGGACAACTTGGGTAGAGATTGGTCTGGTGATGGTTAGTGATATCTGACCGTGAGGTGGAATCACTGGTTGAGGTGGTTTGGTCTATGGAAGTCATGTTTTGGTTTTGTTTGGTTTAATCCACGAGATACCACATTCATGCTTGGAATATGGCATAAGGGTGATTGGTTGAAAGAAAGATTATGTTCAACCCAATCTATTGTCGGGTGGTATGTGGAAGTCCCAGACCTGGCTGCTTTTTGCATATGTTAATAAGAGCTCCTTCCCTCTTGTATTCGATGGGTAAATATACTTATTCATATTTGGTTTTATGGTTGTTATATACTAGTTATTTCTATTGTTTACATGCTGACAAACTTGATGTATGGCCCTCATCATGTTTCGATTAGAAATTGAATGAAAAATGAATATATGACCTAATAGATGATAATGAAACTATTGTGATAAGGTATCAATTCTTCTTATTGATTTTCAGATAAGTATGATACCCCTATGCTCATATATGTTGTTATGACCTGTAGATTACATATTTGTTACATGTTTGACGAAATGTCTGTCATGAGTAGCGTTGTCACTGGAATCAGCATTTGGACTGCAGCAAGTGCTTGACTAGACACATCCTAAACTCTAAGGCAATTTAATGATTTGTTTTATGATATTGGTAGGTGGTATAAACTTTGATTCACTAAAAATAGATTTCAATCAAATCCATAGTTCTACTAATGAGGGTATTGGAACTTGATATGGTAGCAAGGAGTGAGTTTGTAGCCTATGAGGAGAAGAAATAGTAAGGTAGGAGAAGAAACAATAGGTCTGCAAAGCAAAAATCTACTGCATTTGGTATAAATTAACAAAAGTTACAGTTTAACAATATTTCATCAAGAGAAAGCTATTCCTAGTCTTACAAGATTCTTACTGAAATATCATGAAGGATAACTATCATGAGTGATGCTCTTCCACTGTTATAACATATATTTTACCAGGAATTCTCACTATGTGAGACTAACAAAAATAGATAAAACTCATAACATGTTTAAGAGACTGATAAGAACACATAATAACATGATGGTTTGTAAAATGAAACTGAAAGAAATAAGATATGGGAACACAAGTAAAGTTGACAATACACGCAGCAGATTGGTAATAAGTCCTCAGTAGTATCATTCCATTTCATTCACAAAAAATATTACAAATCATATGAGTCAAATTATAAATCCACCAACCATTTATTCATATAAGTTTGGCATATATATACAAAATATGATACTGTCATCTCCACAGAAAAAGGTAAATATGTTTCAAAAGTTATTACAATTTCGTGCAAGAGATGAGGCTTATTTCTAAACTTAAATAGATAGTGCTATATTAAAAACAAGATAAATATCATGAAGGATGTCAATCCGAAATGGTTGTATGAGGTGGCAGCCAATTCTAAACCACTCTTCTATGCTGGTGCAACCAATCTTCAGCAAAAAGTGTAAAAATAGTGAGAGTGACATGTGGATGTCTCCTTCCATCGTGCAAAACAGAACCCTGGTATTTCGAAGAAGACTTGATACATGACACTTGGAAACATCCATTGCAACTGAAAACTCCTCTACTTCACCTGTTTGATGTCACCATCATGATAAAAAACCAAAAAGTAGCCCCTTTCCATCACATGCTGATATTTCAAAATAATTGCTACCTTCGTAGAAAAGGTAGCTATATCCGTAAAACATGGAACGTTAACCCAAAATTTTTCTCCAAGACAACCCTGATCTTTCATTCATCAGAGATCCATAATAGAGGTAAAAATCCTGATGGCCTCTGCTTTAGTCACCCTCTTATCTGAATTCTTTCTCTGAGCTTGACTCTTTGACTGAGTCTTTTTTCTTCCTTTCAATTTTGTCTTATGGGCTCTCCTCAATGTTGATAATTTCATCTCTTAATTTAGGATTAGCAATCAACTTGTTGTTCAACCTGAGTTTATTTTTGGGCCTAGTATGAGGTCTCTTGACATAGGGGTTAGGGATGAATTTGGACCTCTTACCTCCATGGATGGATCTACTAGACTCTTCCTCCTCATCTCCTGATTCTGTATACTCAGGGTCACTGTTGTCTTCATAGGCGAAATAGGAGTGTATCATAGTTTTCTTTCTCTTCTTGATCGAAGAACAAATGGAGGAAACTAATTTAGCCAAAGTATGCTCTTCTTCTATGACAGGCTCTGAAATTTTCTGTTTGCCTTTCTTAAGAGAAAGAAAAACCTGTGAGAGACTAGACTTTGTGAGAGAAGTACCACTACTTGGTTGTGCTTGATGAGATGACTTAGGAACATTTCTTGAACTTTTCATACCAGGGTTGACTTCCACTGGTGACAAAACAGGCTTAGGTGCAAGAAGTCCAGGGTTGAATTCCACTGGTTCTTCTGCCATGAAGAGCTTCTTCTTAGGTTGGCTCCGTGAAGAGGAGGCTATTTGCTCTTTGTCCTTTGACACAGGCTTCTTAGGAGACTTTGCATTTTTCTATTGTAGTTTCTTCTTGTATTCTTCCATGAAATACCTTAGGGTTTGAGGTTCACTAGGTGAGCTACTGACATGAACTTCATTAACTGGTGACACTATTGGCATAGGCATAGGATTTGCAGCCTTCCTAATCGAGCTTCCGATTGGCCTTTTGACTAAGATAGAAGTAGGGTCAACTTGGTAAAATACTGATGAATGTACAATGTTAGATGGTGAACTATGTGAAACAGGGGCAACACTGGTTCGCTCATGGGTATCTCTTTTCTTGGGCCTCCCTACCCTTCTCCTAGAATTTATGCTACCAAACCATTCTTCTCTTAAAAACCTATCCCAAGTAATTTTATTCTTTCTAAGATGATAGACAATTACAATTTTAATCAGCCCTCTGTGATACAAATTGTGGAAAGAGTATTTTTGGGTTTTCTGTATCTTTAGAGACATTTTGAGCAGAGATTTATATAGAAAATAGGGTAGGTTCAGAGGTTTATCTCCTGAAATGTGAGCAAGGAATCTTAACTGATAACGATGAATAGAAGAAAACCTACCCTCACATGTGATATATTTTTGGACCGAGGTGATAACATGCTGCCACTCGGCCTTAAAACAAGAAGTGTGAGTAGTTGGATTCCACTTAACATTAACATGTTTGGGCTTAAGGTAGGAACTTACTTCTTTAGGTAGCGTTTTAATTTTAAACTAGCGTTCACCAGTTGCAGAGGTTTGGGTAACACGGGCTATGATGGCCTCATAAATTTTGAATTTTTTGCTGTCTAACTTGACCTTTTCACCATTGAAAGTCTCGACAAAAAACTGAGCTAGAGCCGCATTCTCCCCAGAAAACTTTTGTAGGAATTTATACCAGCCAATGGATTTGAAATATGGTTTAGCCCTAACATACACGAATCTTGTATTAGGCGGCTCTGATATATTTACATTTCCTCCTTTCCCGATTATTCTAACATTTATACTGCTCATAAAAATAACTGTTCAATTCTGGTTGCAATACTCTCCACGAAGCCTTGATTTGCCTGCTTTGAAAACTGAAACTGCTTGTTGGAGGAATGGTTTCTGTTTACCTGTAGCCTGCACAGAGGACTTTGGTTGAGTGAACACTGAGCTCTATTCTCTAATGTCGTGCCTACACTTATGGCAAGGAGTAATGACATGTTTTGAAATAATTCAAAAACAAGCGCTAAGTCATCCCACTAGGCTTCACACTCCATATTATCATTAAATGTCAGATACCTCTTACTATGATTTCTGCTTGACTTATTTGAGGTAGCTATAGGTTAGCTGCATAGTTAAAATAACCATTCACTAATAATAATCCCCTTGGGTCAAATAATAATTAATATTAATTAAAAGAATAATCATATTCATAGCAAAGGGGTCTTCAATGATCTTCAAACATAAATGGTCCTTGCCTTTAAAATATTTTCCGCTGCTCCTATATGCTTGATGAATAACTTTCCTTACCTCTGAATTGAGATAACCAAAATCTCAGCAAAATAGCTATGCTTTTCACTGTGTGAATAATTTGAATTTCAATTCCGAGAAATAGCTACCCTTCACTATATTACTGTTTTGACAATAAAATTAAAACAAAGGTAGCTATTTTCCTAGACAAGGTGGCTGCAACTTTATTACCCAAAAGACGAGTAGCCTTCAGCACTAACATAAGTTAAAATAGTTATTTTAAATTATTTTATGACTCTAAAACACTAATGACACCTATTGACTTAAAAGTACCTTGATTTTGGGACTCTTTTTTGACCTTTATTGAAAATGACTCAAACTTCGACATGGACTAGGACATTAGAAAAAAATGAAAACAGTGACACAATGGTGCTTACACCATTAACATTTTCAGTGCTAATAGTGGCTCCTATTGGGGATGAAGTCCTCCCTATGAGGCTTCAGGGGCTGTAGACTCAGTGCCTTAAAAACCTTTGAAACTCAGAAGACTTCTTAAAAAATAAGGACTAGGACTGACCATTGACCGTCTGGACTCAAGATTGACCCTATATATAGACATAAGTACCATTGGGCATGGAGTTATTGACACAAAACACCGTATATTTACAATGAAATGACTCAACTGATTTACAGAACAAAGAACTTCTTAAGAAAATGACCATTGATTAGGCCTCCAGTCAGTTGATCATCATCCAAATGTTTGAGCAGAAAAGTATTGTTTTCCAAAAATTTAGCAATTTTAAATGGCCCAAACCGCAAATTGTCAAACTCACCATGCTTCCATGGTCTTCTCTCCTAACATACCAATGCAACACTAAATAATTTTCCTGAAACAACTGCTGATTTTCTCGTTTGTCAAAAATAGATTTGAATTTAGTCTGATACTTCTGCATTTTATCCAACAATGATTCTCTGATTTGGTGTGCCTCTATCAACTGGAGCATTCTCCTCTGGATTGGATTTTCATCATCAACTTCATCTTGTAGGAATTTCATCACAGGAAGAGCTAATTGCAAAGGCATTACAACATCAGTACCATATACAGGCTGAAATGGAGACATTCCAATTGATTTTTTACCACTTAGTCTCTTTTCCCACAGAGTATGTACCGGTTGAGTGTCCCAATTTCTCTTATTTTCAGGCAGCATTTTCTTAACGATCCTCACCAAAATTTTATTGGATGACTCGAATAATCCATTACCTCGAGGGTAATAAGGCGTGGAATGAGTCGATTCAATTCCATATTGCTGACAAAAGTTGTACATCTTAGCATATTTAAAGGCCATTGCATTATCAGTTATTAATTTCTGTGGACAACCAAATATTGACATAATGTTTTCCAACAGAAATTTGATAATTACCATATTAGTAGCATTCCTGGTTGGTAAAAATTCAATCAATTTAGTGAAATAGTCTGTAGCTGTGAGAATCCATCTATGCTGTCCTCATGAAGGTGGATGAATTTCACCGATAAAGTCTAACCCCCACTGCTGGAAAGGAACATCTGTTGAAATAGGAATGAAAGTTAATGGTAGCAATTTCTATTTACCAACAAATTTCTAACATTTGACATAGCTCCTGACTTTGGAAAAAACATTAGAGAAAAGAGTTGGCCAATAATAGCTAGCTCTTAAGATTTTTTTTTGCAGTGGCTCTCCAATACAAATGCCCTCCACACACTCCTGCATGTATCTCTTTCATAATCTCCTAGGATTCAACTTCATCTACACATCTTAATAAGACTCCAACAGGATCCTTCCAGTAAATATGGTCTTCCAAAATGCAATACTTCACAGCTCTCAATTTAAAAGCTCTTGTTTTAGACTTCTCCATTTTAGGTGGACAGTTGAAATTTAACAAAAAAATATACTATATCCTTGTACTAATCTGAATTAAATATTTTAGGATAATTAGCAATACCTTCTCCATATTCTCCTTCAGCTGCCTCTACATTCAGATTTAAAGCTTTGCAGTTAGATTCAGCTATCAGGCAAGCCAAGCCTTGACATTTTATCAATTTAGTTGGTCTAATCTCGACATCAAATTCAAGAATTTTGGTCAACCATCGTCCCCTTCTACCATCTGTATCTAGCTGCAACAACACATCTTTAACAGTGATATTGGGAACAAAAGCAACTATTTTTGAATGAAACACATAAACTTGAAAAGACTTCAAAGCCTTAACTAGTGCATATGCTTGTTTCTTAGTCAAGCTGTAATTTAATTCAACATCCCTTAAAGCACAACTGAGAAATGAAATAGGCTTCTCTAAACCTTCCTTGTTCTTCTGTAGTAAGACAACTGCAATTGTTTCTTCTGAAGCATATGAAAAAATTAGAAAATATTTTTCAAAATTAGGACTAATCAAAATTGGAGCTTCAGTAAAGGCAGATTTAATTACTGAAAAATAATTCTTTGCTTCATCTCGCTACTTAAATTCTGCATCTTTTTTTAGCAAGACATTTATGTGTTTGATCAACTCTGCAAAGTTAGGAACAAAACACCTAAGAAAATTGATCTTCCCTAAAAATGACTACAATTCTTTTTTATTCCTTGGCAAATCAATATTCTGAATAGCTTCTACTCTTCCCGGATCAATACAGATGCCACTTTATGTTACAATATGTCCCAATAATTTACCTTCTTGGACAACAAAGGATGAATTTTTGGGTTTAAGGACAAACCAAACTTTCTGCATTTGTCAAAAACTTGTTTCAAATGTTTCAAGTGGTCTTCATCAGATTTTGAATAAACTGTGATATCATCCAAATAGATGACTACAAATTTTTCCTTTTCTCCTGCAAAGGCAATATCCATTGCCCACTGAAAGGTTGCGCTTGCATTCATCAAACCAAATGGCATTTTTTTGTACATGAATGTACCCCAGGGTGTGGTAAATGCTGTCTCTTCTCTGTCTTGCTTGTCAACTGAAATCTAATTACAGCCTGAAAAGCCATCAATCAATGATAATCTCTTGGATCCTACAACCTTCTGCAAAATATAATCCATCTTAGGTAGTGGATATTTATCTTTCAATGAACACTAGTTCAGGTTGCGAAAATCAACACAAATTATTATATCTCCATTCTTTTTCCGAACCAAGACTATATTAGCTACCCAGTTAGAAAATCTCAAAGGCAAAATTATCTTTGCTTCCCATAATTTTCTGATTTCTTTCTCAATGATTGGGAGCAACATGGGATTGATATGTCTGATTTTTTGTGCTACAGGATTTGAATCTTTTTTCAAAGGAATCTTGTGCTCCATTATGCTTCTATCATAAGTTTTCAGCTCACTATAAGACCATGCAAAAATATCAGCAAATTCTTTCAGCAGTTTGACATATTTTGTTCTGGTTTCAAGTGAAAGGAATTTGGACACTTTGACTAATTTTGGCTGATCTTCTATGCCAATGTTACATTATATTGTACTTTCTCCATCAAATTTTCTTTCAGGATTGAGAAAAACATCATTATTATCAAACATTGTTTCTGAAGGAACTAAACCCTTAGGAATATAGTTAGTTTTTAGATCTATAATGTTCTTCCCAGCCATGGTTTTCTTAAAGGGTTGCTATTTTTGTTTTCAACAATGTCCTGCTCATCATCAATTTTTTATGTTTGCAAACTCTTCAACACACTCTAAAAATTTCTGAATTTCCTCATCATCCTCAAATACTTGCTAGTGTTTGATGTTATCAGGAATTGAAGGTCTATTTTTTATCGGAACATCATAGGCTGCCTTGACATCTAGAGGAACTTTGAAATTACTAGCAACAATAGCTAGTGAATCTGCAATTTGATTCTCTTCTCTAGTGACAAAATTTATATTAAATGCTGAAAAGTAATGCTCAATCAAATCCTAGACTTCATTCCTATAATTCTTCAATTTGGAAATTTTCACTTGGTAATTGTTTCTCACCTGCTTAATCACTAATTCCGAATCACCAAAAGCAATTAGTTGCTCTGCTCCCAAATCTTTCGTTGCTTCATACCCAACACAAGTGCTTCATACTCAACAGTGTTTTTAGTGGTAGAAAATTGCAATTTATATGATATAGTTACCTTCTGCTGAGTGGGAGAAATGAGGACTACCCTAGCTCCCGATCCTTCTCTTGATGAGCCACCATCAAAGTACAATTTCCAGATCTGTCTTCCTTCTAAATGCTGTTGATTTTCACCTTGAAAATGTTTTTTTTCACTTATTTTAGGTTGGAAATTGTTATCATCAGCAGCAAGGTGCAAAATTGATGACTCCAATTCCTTTTCTTTAGCATATATGGGATGGTTTAAAGGATTATGTTGATCACTGATGATGTAGGCCATTTGGGTTTCCCTATACAACCTTCTGAATTCTCCTCCAAACACTAGGATGGTGGCATATGGCATGTCCATCTGAAGGGTACCTCCCAATTTCTTAGACCAAGATTTGGAAAGTAACATCCCAAATCTAGAGGGAATGTCAGCAACTACAATGTCCATCACTAAGCTCTTCATAAGTAGTTGGGTAAGGGAAACAAACAAATCCTTAATCACTCCTAGACACTTGACTTTTTTGGAGTCAAAGGTGTAGAGGTCACGGTATTGCTTGGTGATCTCTAATCCTAATTCATCCATCACTTTCTTTGACATGAGATTGTGGGAAGCCCTAGAATCTAACACACAATTGTGTAGCAATTTTTCATGTATATTGAGTGACAAGTAGAAAGGCGGTGAGTTATCATCATTTTGGTCTTGGACATGACAACCTAGATAAATAAGGGGATGCTTATCCTCAAGGTTGACTGAATCAGGAGCGAGAGGAGGCTCTAGCAGACTTTTAAAAGACTCTTTATATGCTTGATTTTTCAATAATTCTAGAAGTGGGACTGAAATTTCGATTTTATTCAATTTAGATTTGAAACTGAAATAAACTGGAACTAATTCCTTATTTTCTGCAGTAATTTTAACAATTGGGGTAGAATTTTGAGGTGGAGGAACCTCCTTGACCTTGGCCTTTTGTTTAGCATCTTGTTTACCTGAATCTGATTTTTGTTGAGGTTGCTGAACAAGACCTTTGGACCCCAAAGGATAATTTCTGTTTTGAACTTCTTACTGTTTTTGATCATTTTGTGCATAAATTTGAGCATTCCAATCATCCGAAAACAAACAAATCCTTGATCGATCTTCATATTATTGCAATGCTAAACATGTTGAATTTGAAGTTTCTCCCACAAGGTTTATTTCTTCATTTTCTTATTCATTTCCTTGCTGCTCTTCTTAAGAAAAATTATTCAAAGGATGCTGAAAATTTTGATCACCAGCATATTTTCTTGAGTGTTGTAGGATTTTTTGAGGCTTAAAAGGCCTCCTAAAGGGAGCCTGATTTCTGTTGGCTTCATTTTGATTGGCTCTAGCAGCTGGTTTATTTTCAACCTCTAATTTTGTCATCTTAGAGGCAAGTTCCTTGATCAAATTGAACATTTGATCGATCTTTTCTTCTGCTGTAAGAGACTAAGAAGAAGAAGGTTTTTCTTCTTTCATCTTCTTTTTGTCTTTTGCTGTCTTTTCTTCCTCCATTTTTAATTTATTAGAAGCCATGAGGTTAGAGTGCACTCCAATTGAAGCCTCTTGCATACTTGTCAATGTTTGAGCTTTTTCAGCCCTCAACCATAAAGCAAACTCAGAATCTAAAGCATTTGCAAAATTTATCATAGCTGTGGTCTTAGTAGGTTTAATTTGTTAATGAATTTTCCGATAAATCTTATTAAACCTCTTAGTAAAATCGGCTAATGACTCATCTGTCTTCTTCTTCAGAGTTCCAAATTCTGTAAGATAATAGACATAGTCTCTCCTATCACCCCAATGCTTCACAAATATCTCCTCCAATTCATCAATTCATGTTATTGAGTTTGGAGGTAGAATTATAAACCATTTACGAGCTTCACCATCCAAGCTCTGAACAAAGAGTCTTGACCAAACATCTTTGTGTTCAATATTATGATTGTCAGCATAACTATAGAAAGGCACTAAATGTTCCTCAACATAAACTCCTTCTCCCTCCCTAGTGTATTTTGGAAGATATTTCAAGAAATCTCCTTGGGGAAGTGGATGCCAACGTTGAGGGAGAACAAGTGGTGCATATCTTGTAGCCACTATCTGTTGCATCCTTGTAAGGGTAGCCCGAGCCATATTTTTCTGATGTACAGTTGATGTAGATGTTTGGGAAATAGGAGTTACAATTGGTGAATTCTGATTCTGATTTAGGACAACAGAAAATTAGAAATATTGAGTTGATTTTTTAGGCTTTGGAACTAAAAAGAGTGGATTTTCAAAAATATGAACATAGGAAGTGTTGACTTCTCCTTCTGTAGAATAATTAGATTCTAAAGTTGTCTCTTGAGGGGATGGAGTTAATTCAGCTTTATTTTTCTGAGCAAGGAAATCAGATAAGTTGAAAGTAAGGCCTTCAGGAATAGTCTCTTCTAGTGGATGAGAAGAAGATGACCCAACAACTGGATTTGGAGAAAAAGGAAAATACTCTTGCTGAGGGGTGATAAGAGACTGGTATTCAAGATGAGTTTGAAGGAAATTTAAAATAGTCTTGAATTATTCTTCAATCAAAACATCCCTATCAAGAAAAGGTGCAATTGCCAATACTTGTTCTAATTCCCCTTCAGTCAGCACAAACTCTTCTGATTTCTTATCAACACTTAAAAAGTCATTTTCTTCTTCTTTGACTAGAACAATACTTATCTCAGATTTAGTAGGTGATGAGTGAGAAAAACTTTCAACTGAGCCTAGGTTAACAACATCCACTTTATTTTCTAGGGAAGTAGTTTCAGTTTGAGATTTTTCAGCAGAATCTTTTGAAACTAAAACTTCTTTTGATTCTAAAGTAGATGAAGGTACCTTTTGCTTTGGAATGTACTTTTTGTGTACCTTCTTCATTGACTTAGATGTGGCTTCAACTGATCTCTGTTTTCCTTTTGCATCTTTGATGATTTTCTCTGGGTCAACAACTAGAGTCATAGTTTGAGATCTCTGATTCCTCCTTGTAAAAGGAGGTCTTGAAACCCCTCTTCCTCTTTGTGGAGTCGCCAAGTGAACAAATTTGCAGTCTTCTTGAAGTCACCAGTTCTCATTCACCATCAAGAACTGATTATCAGCAATTCAAAACAAGAGACTCGGGAGAATACTTCGTTACAAGGCCTTTGTCTTCCGCTAGACGCACCAAAAGATGTTGGCGCTGGAATCAACACTTGGACTGCAACAAGCGCTTGACCATACACATCCTAAAATCTAAGGCAATTTAATGATTTGTTTTATGAGATTGGTAGGTGGTATAAAATCTGATTCACTAAAAAGATATTTCAGTCAAATCCATAGTTCTACTAATGAGGGTATTGGAACATGATATGGTAGCAAGGAGTGAGTTTGTAGCTTATGAGGAGAAGAAACAGTAAGGTAGGAGAAGAAACAGTAGATCTGCAAAGCAAAAATCTACTGCATTTGGTAGAAATTAGCAAAAGTTACAATTTAACAATATTTCATCAAGATAAAGCTATTCCTAGTCTTAGAAGATTCTTATTGAAATATCACGAAGGATAACTATCATGAGTAATGCTCTTCCACTGTTATAACATATATTTTAGCAGGAATGCTCACTGTGTGAGACTAACAAAAAATGCTAAAACTCATAACATGTTTAAGAGACTGATAAGAACACATAATAGCATGATGGTTTGTAAAATGAAACTGAAAGAAATAATATATGGGAACATAAATAAAGTTGACAATACACACAAAAGATTGGTAATAAGTCCTCAGTAGTATCATTCCATTTCATTCACAAAAATATTACAAATCATATGAGTCAAATTATAAAGCTACCAACCTTTTCTTCATATCAGTTTGGCATATATATACAAAATATGATACTGTCATCTCCACAGAAAAAGGTAATCTGTTTCAAAAGTTATTACAATTTCATGTAAGAGATGAGGCTTATTTCTAAACTTAAAAAAATAGTGCTATATTAAAAACAAGATAAACATCATGAAGGATGTCAATCCGAAATGGTTGTATGAGGTGGCAGCCTATTCGAAGACCACTCTTCTGTGTTGGTGCAACCAATATTCAACTAAAAGTGTAAAAACAATGAGAGTGACATGTGGCTGTCTCCTTCAATCGTGCAAAACAGAACCCTAGTATTTCGGAGAAGACTTGATACATGACACTTGGCAGCATCCATTGCAACTGAAAACTCCTCCACTTCACCTGTTTGATGTCACCATCATGATAGCAAACCAAAAAGTAGCCCCTTTCCATCACATGATGATATTTCAAAATAATTGCTACCTTCGCAGAAAAGGTAGTTATATCCGGAAAACATGGAACGTTAACCCAAAAAGTTTCTCCAAGACAACCCTGATCTTTCATTCATCAGAGGTCCAAAATAGAGGAAAAAATCCCGATGGCATCTACTTTAGTCACCCTCTTATCTAACTTCTTTATCTGAGATTGAATCTTTGATTGCATCTTTTTCTTCCTTTCAATTTTGTCTTATGGGCTCTCCTCAATGTTGATAATTTCATCTCTTAATTTAGGATTAGAAATCAACTTGCTGTTCAACCTGAGTTTATTTTTGGGCCTAGTATGAGGTCTCTTGACATAGGGGTTAGGGATGAATTTGGACCTCTTACCTCCATGGATGGATCTACTAGACTCTTCCTCCTCATCTTCTAATTATATGTACTCAGGGTCACTGTTGTCTTCATAGGAGGAATAGGAGTGTATCATAGTTTTCTTTCTCTTCTTGATTGAAGAAAAAATGGAGGAAACCAATTTAGCCAAAGTAGGATCTTCTTCTATGACAGGCTTTGGAATTTTTTGTTTGCCTTTCTTAAGAGAAAGAAAAACCTGTGAGAGAGTGGACTCTGTGAGAGAAGTACCACTACTTGGTTGTGCTTGATGAGATGACTCAGGAACATGGCTTGAAATTTTCATACCAGGGTTGACTTCCACTGGTTCTTCTGCCATGAAAAGCTTCTTCTTAGGTTGGCTCCGTGAAGAGGAGGCTATTTTCTCTTTGTCCTTTGACAAAATTCTTAGGATACTTTGCATTTTTCTATTGTAGTTTCTTCTTGTATTCTTCCATGAAAGACCTTAGGGTTTGAGGTTCCCTAGGTGAGCTAATAACATGAAATTAATTATCTAGTGACACTACTGGCATAAGCATAGGATTTGTAGTCTTCCTAATCGAGCTTCTGGTTGGCCTTTTGACTGAGATAGAAGTAGGGTTAACTTGGCAGAATATTGATGAATGTATGGAGTTAGATGGTGAACTGTGTGAAATAGGGGCAACAATGGTTTTCTCACGGGTATATCTTTTCTTGGGCCTCCCTACCCTTCTCCTAGAATTTATGCTACCAAATCCTTCTTCTCTTAAAAACCTATCCCAAGTAATCTTCTTCTTTCTAAGATGATAGGCAATTAGAATTTTAATCAGCCCTCTGTGATACAAATTGTGCAAAGCGTAGTTTTGGGTTTTCTTTAGCTTTAGAGACATTTTGAGCAAATATTATATAGAAAATAGGGCAGGTTCAGAGGTTTATCTCCTAAAATGTGAGTAAGGAATCTTAACTGATAACGATGAATAGAAGAAAACCTACCCTCGCATGTGATATATTTTTGGATTGAGGTGATAACATGCTGCCACTCGCCCTTAAAACAAGAAATGTGAGAAGTTGGATTCCACTTAACATTAACATGTTCGGGCTTAAGGTAGGAACTTACTTCTTTAGGCAGTGTTTTGCTTTTAAACCAGCATTCACCGGTTGCATAGGTTTGGGTAGCACGGGTTATGATGGTCTCGGAAATGTTGAATGTTTTGCTGCCTAACTTGACCTTTTCACCATTGAAAGTCTCAGCAAAAACCTGAGCTAGAGCCACATTCTCTCTAGAAAATTTTTGTAGGAATTTATACCAGCCAACGGATTTGAACTATGGTTTAGCCCTAGCATCCACGAATCTTGTATTAGCTGACTCTAATATATTTACATTTCCTCATTTCCCAATTATTCTAACAGCTAGACTGCTCATAAAAGCAACTTTTCAATTCTGATTGTAGTATTGTCCACAAAGCCTTGGTTTTCCTGCTTTGAAAACTGAAACTGCTTGCTCGAGGAACGGTTTCTGTTTACCTGTAGCTTGCACAGAGGAATTCGGTTGAGTGAAAACCGAGCTCTCTTCTCTAATTTTGTGCCTGCAATTATGGCAAGGAGTAATGACATGTTTTGAAATAATTCAAAAACAAGCACCAAGTCATCCCACTAGGCTTCACACTCCATATTATCATTAAATGTCAGATACCTTGTACTATGATTTCTGCTTGACTTAGTTGAGGTAGCTATAGGTTAGATGCATAGGTAAAATAGCCATTCACTAATAGCCATTCTCTTCATGGAGTCTGATATGATTTCTAAATAAACCATTCCAAATATCATTCTAATATTGTTTATATTCATCCACAAACCATTTCAATATTTTATATTCATCCACTATAACTATACCATGAGCTTTAACAACCCTTAATGCTATGTTCTTGTAGTCATAAGATCATCTATTATGAATTTTCCCATGCTATGTATATTGTAGATCATATTATTAGAAATGAAAACCTTATTCCCACATCCCATAATTGCATTTTTTCCAACTCTTACCCATTTGTCATCCCTAACTCTTTAAGACAAATAGGTCTACATAATTGGGAAAGTAAGGGTTAATGTTTTCCATTAATTGGACATATTAGTGGTATTTTTCCTCATTTTTAAACCATCTAGAAGGGTCAATGCACTCACAAAGACCAAAATCTTTATGTGGTTTTCCTAAAATAACAAACTTCTCCCTTAGGAGATGCTACAAAAAATAAAGAAGGCCCTAATATGTCTGTTCTGTAAATAAGTTGCAAAAACAACTACACAAATTTTCAAAGATTGCAATTTCACCCAATAATTTTAAAGGGATATGAAATTGTAATTCTGTTTCAATAACATATGGTCCACGATGTAACACCCCACCCCACATTTACCCACTTTAACATACTTACCATAGTAAAAATGAGTTGAGAGTAACTATGCATGACCCAAATTCCAAGATGCAGTTATGGAAAGGGGTCTAACTTACCTTGCACATGTTATTCATTTTTAGAAACATTTTGTGACCATGGCACCTGTAAGTCATGTATGCATAGTTTGTTCATTCTTTTCCTCATTTTCATCAGATGTTCACAAGGAAGGATTGTTTCCCCCTCTTACTAGCTGCAAAAACACATATTAGCTCATGCATTTATATAAAATAATCAAGAGTCTGTCAAACCATGGAATAGACCCATAACAAGAGCACATCATAAAATGAGAATTATACCATGCATGTAACCAACATTGAACTAGAATGAGACTATGACAAACCAGTCATAAAATCACACATAAACCAAAACGTGTGCTCGTAGATCATCATTAAAGAATAACACATAATAACATCGGCATAAAGCCAACCAAGTCAAGGACTTCTACGTACCACCCGACCATACATTGGGCTGAACCAATTTTTTCTTTCAACTAATCACCCACGTACCATATTCCAAGCATGAATGTGGGATCACATGGGATAAACTAAAACAAAGCCAACCAAGGAATATAGAGGCTACATAACCTCATTCCTAACCACATTGATTTCACCTCAATTGGTCTAGAAATCACTAACACCAAAGCAAGCTGGATGCCTCTGATTTCATTCATAAGCTCCAGAGGAATTTTCCTATCTCCACCCATCTGTAAAGAGTTTCAAGAGAAACACCATCTCCACCCTCGACCCTTGGGAATGTTCCTGAGACCACCTCAACAAGGATCCAAGTCTACCAGCCATCCAAAGCTTAACCAAAACAAAGAACCCACTATATCATTGCTATCTAGGAAATGACAAGGCAAAGCTGAAACCATTATCAATGCAAGAAAATCCCTTGCCAATGAAAGAAAAGTGACCAAATAACCAAATGTATGTACCATGCATTCAAATATCAGCAAGGAAATCACACATGGAACCTGTTACCTACAATTTTCTCCTATTGTAGCTACTTTTTCAACCTTCTCTTTTGTTTCCCATGAATTATTTGCTTTCTTGCTTGCTTTTGTCCAAGTTCTCTCCCTCTCCAAGTCCAGGTGACAATGCTACAATGTCCAAATGAATTGTAGAATGCTCCAAGAGTAACCAAGAAGTGATTAAGAGTGACTAGGAGTAGCTATGAGTTTCTAAGAGAGGCATACAAAGTCCTCCCTCTCCTTTTGCTTCCTTTTCCTTCAATTTCCTTCATTTTCCCTCGCATGCATATTCTTGTCTCTTCGTCTTCCTTTTCTCCTATTTTCCTTTATTTCTTATATTAAACTGCCATTTATTACCCCTCACCTTTTCCAATGCCAATTCTAATTTCCATAGCCAATAATAAACACAAGTGATGCCCACTTTAATGTTTTCCGCTCATTCAGCTTGGAATATGTGTACCATGACCTTGGTTTTATTTTTGTCTTTTTACATGGAAATATAACCCAGGGCTGTTACAAACCCCTTCCCCTTGGGGGAACACTGTCCTTGATGTCCCATGACACTTGTCACTAACAAAACATATTGCTTATGGAGCTTTATAACACAACTCAATGCAATATTTACAATGACAACTGCTGAAACATGGAAAACATAATGCTTATGGAGCTTTATAAACCTAGCTCGATGCAATATTTAGAATTAAAAGCACATATATTCTTATGCACATTTGCTTCAACCAACAAATAAAAATATTGTTTATGGAGCTTTATAAACACAACTCGATACAATATTTACAATAATATACACATATATACATATGCACATTTTCTTTAGCCAACAAATACAAGGATACAATTCCCGCATCAAAAACCAAGGAATCCAGAGGTTCACACCTCCACCCTCAAAAGTAGTACCAGGGATTCATCTCCTTCCTAGGAAGTCCATAATCCATTTCTAAGATCAACTTATACCTCCAATGTCCAGTGCTACATGTTCTCTCAATGAACAATTACTAACTCATTGTTTTTTTGCACACTCCCAATGTGCTTTTGATTCCAATAAGAAATGTTATTGACCAAAATAAATTTCTTCATCGACCTTCCCTTCTCTACTTCCTAGTCCCTCGGGAAATCTGGTCACCCATTTTTGTGTAGTCACTCACCTTCCAAGTTCCCCGACATCCCCTTCTCTACTTTCCAGTCCCTCGGGCGATCCTTCCCTTGGAAAGGTTTCCTCGCATAGAAAGGTGAAAAAACTAAGGCATACCTGTGCCTCAAAACCATCATACCAGTCATAGAATGCTTATGGAAATCAATGGACACTATTGGGTACCGGTGTCCCACAATCTCCCTCCTCCTAAAGGCATATTGCTACATGCTCCAATTCCTTTTATTGTGGTTGCTAACTCTCTTGCAGTCAGTTCTAACCACCTAAACTGGGAATTTTACATGCTTTCCTATACCAAGCACATAATTTCCATTAGAATCAAAAGGAATTGTAATAAATTTAAATCATAGCTCATTGGTAGCTAATCAATAAGGTGCACTTGAAATTCTGTTTGATTCCTATCATAATAAATTAATTTAGCTCCTTGATCAAATCATCATATATAAAAATATCACATCCAGTTAGCTCATAACTCAACCATCATAAATCATAATCTTAGATTATGTTCATAATTTTAGAAGTAAAAAATAAATAAAATATTGATACTTATTTTCAACTATTCTTCACTTCTGTTAGTGGTCCAACCAGTAAGAATAATGTGGCCTTTTCTCTTTCTTTACACACACTGGATTAGTTTCTAACCTCGTCATGTACCCAGTTCCTTCTCTTCTCTTCAACCATGAACACATACTGGATCAGTTTCCAAACGCGGTAAGCACCCAATGCCTTCTCTTCTCTTCCATACGTAGAATTAGTGTCCCAAAGCAACAAGGAGATCCATAGACTATACTGTCTCAACCCCAAATATCAATAAAAAAGGTGTCTAGAGACTATATCGCCTCTACCCTCAATATCAACCACTCATGATTGGTCTCTTCCTAATATTTCCAGTGTACTAGGGACACCTACCTCAACCCATAGCCTATAGGGAACTTAAGCTATTATAGAGATCCAACCCACAACCTCCAAGGAACCCAAGCTATTACAGGGTTCTAGAGATCCTATCCCAACGCACAGCCTCTAGGGAGCCCGAGAACCAATTCCTTGATCTTCCTGCATGTCCCAATACATTATACAACACACACACATACAAACAATACACAACATAACACATACACAGAATGCACAATAGAACACATACACATACACATACACACAATGCACAACGGAACACATACACATACACATACACATACACACAATACAACACAACGAATACACATTTTACAACACAACACATACACAATACACATGGTACAGTACAACACATACACAAAAAAACATGTACAAAAATAATATTACACATCCAAAGAACACATTGTCTCTACCAGTAAACCTTGCCTCTAGTGTCTTTCCCACACCTTACTACGTGCATCCACAACCCAAATCTCAGTTCTGTGGTTCCTTCCACTATCCATGCTTGTCCCAACATGCCACAAATCACATTGCTTTCATTCGATTGATGTATCATTCAACATGACCTATCCATAATGTAAAAATAGGCATAGTTATAAGCACATAATATCAAAATCATATCCACAAGATACTAACATCATAGTTCTTCCAAGGCTACTTTTCCCACTTAACTCCTCATAAAACCAATAATATTTTCATGCCATTCACCTGCATAAAACAATCATTCTTCCACAAGAATGACTCCGGATGACCCTGTTAGACAATGGCATATATATATAACAACGATTCCCAACTTAGCCAAGGCATCTGTTATCTCAAGCCCATTTACTTTACCTTTCCCTATTACCTTTTTCATGACCATCCTGTCATTGTCCATTCATCCCCATGGACCCAACCAACCCAACTTGTTGTCATATTCTTGCCTTTAGCTACCCTTTATTCATGGTTGGGGCTTCATTCGGGTCTTATATTGCATGTTAGGTTCCACTCAGCTCTCCCAGAGCTCCATTAGATTTCCTCCCCCGCTCCCCCCCCAACCAATTCTTAATACCCTCAAAACATAAAAGGAAAAAAAAAGAGAAAATATGAATAAAACCATAAATCCAAACCACAAAACAACACCACAGACAAAGTGGCATGGCCATGCAACAATAATAGTCAAAATCATAAATCAAGCACAAATAAATCATGAAACATCAAAAGCAAAAAACTTTCAACATAAACCATGACGCAATCCCCATGATTTACCAATTGTTACAAGGGTTCATAAATAAAAGCTCAGCTCGAGCCTTCTTCAATATTTTATGGCAGTATCTTTTGCCCTGTGATTACCTACATCACGCAACATTAGCTCATGCCTTTATAATGTTAGGAATCAGTCTCTTATCTCAAATATCATCCTTAAAAATGTTTATGAATATAACACATATCCACATAATGTCAAAAAAAATAAAGGTTAAGAAAACTTATTATACTCTTGCAAAGCACTCATTCATTTGGAATTGCGGTTTCCAAATTTAGCCAAAGGAAGTCTCACCCAATTCCTTTCTTTCACATTTTTACCTTGCTACAATTGAGTCTTATTATGTGCTATCACATTCACCCAATTTCTAGTTATGTAAACAAATCAACTGTTATCTTATCATGTTAATACCAAGTATGTTTCCCTACAACTGTTCACACATGTCAGATACATGTTCCAAAGATCAAGACATTGTGTCTATTAATTTGAGATCGACCTTTACAAAGAATAACAACCATGTCACAGTATACAATCAACTCATAGTCATTAGTCATAGTGATACAACTAGGACCCACTTGCACTCAAGTGGATATCAATTGTCTCAACATATGTTGTGTTAGTACAATTGTCTTAAAACAAGATCATTCCTTCATGTAATTTTATAGGCACATACTCATATCATGCACTTAATCAAACGTTCAAACAACCTGTAAACATACCCCCTTACTATCCATGGTCCACACTAAGGTAGAAGGAGTAAGCTACTATGATGGCCTAATCTCCAGTGCTCAATTATGAAAATGGTATCTCTAAAGCTCTACAAATTTAAGCACACTTTCCAAAAAGAAAAACATTGGACTTATTACACTTGAAAACACACCACTTTTCCATTCCTTTATATGAACTTTTCAAATTCCTTGCATGAAAATTTTCAAATTCCTTGCATGCAACTCTTCAAATTATTGGCATGAAAATATGAATAGATCAACTACAACAATATCACCACACAATAATACTATCCCATCCACAAAAAAAATCATTTTCTTCAAACAATTACCATACTATTACATTTTCTTCAAACAACCACTATACTATTACATTTTCATTTAAGCATTTCTTCAAACACTTTACATGAAAACTAATATGACAAATTATTTGCATAAAAATAAGCATATATTAGCTACAACGGTACTATCCCCAACCACAAACAACATACTCATTGGGGCATTTTATCAAACAATTTATATTCAATGAATCCTACCATTTAAGCATTTCATCAAACACTTTACATGCAAACTAATATAGTGAATGATTCAATGCATATATCCTAAATTATAGAAACACAAGTTATGGAAATTGAATCATATGATCAGGGGAGTTTCCCTCACTATGGTTCAAGTTTCAACTTCTGTAACCTCATATATGAAAAGTTATAACAAAATTACCAACACAATCCTATTTGGTGCATAATTCTAGGAGCATTCATAAAGCTTGACTTACATTGGTCATATATCCTAAAATATAGTGACCCAATATCTAAATCTTTTACCACAATATCAATGGGATTTCCCCTCACTGTGTAAAATTTTTTAGCTCTTGAGACCGCCCATAAAGAAAATTTATGACATAAATTCCAACATGGTTTGTTTGAGGCTTGATTTTAGGAGCATTCAAGAGGCTCAACTTCCTCTGCTCATATATCCTAAAATATTGTGACCCAATATTTAGAATTTTTACCACATTATCAACGATACTTACCCTCAACGTGGACATTTTTTTTCAGGTTTTGGAACCTTAGAAAAGATACGTTTTGGCAGAATTTCCAACATGGCCGATTTAAAGATGCATTCAAAAAGGTCATCTTTCTCATATCATAATTCCTAAAATATTGTGAACCAGTATTTGAGATTTTAACCACATTATCAGTGGGAATTAACCTAAATGTGAACAATTTTCCAGCTTCTGAAACTCTAGAAAAGAAATTATATAACAAAAATGAAATCGATTGTACTCATTGATCCTTGCATGTCCACAGACACGTATTAACTTACAAATTCCTGCATTTGAAACAATTACTATAAAAATTCAACAAACAATAACCACTTGCACCCAACAACAAATCATTCTTAAAATAACACAAAGATCCAAATTATAATCTCCAAAGGTCTAGTGTAAAACCTTTTCTCTTCATTTCATCTATGATAGAGCCCATCTAATCCAAGTGTTTGAACCTGGAAGCTCTGATACCACTTTGTAACACCCGACTCCACTTTTACCCACTTTAACATACTTACCAGGGTAAACATGAGTTGAGAGTTACTATGCATGACCCAACTTCCAAGATTTAATTATGGAAATGGGGTCTAACTTTCCCTGCACATGTTATTCATTTTTACAAACATTTTGCAACCATGGTACCTCTAAGTCATGGATGCATAGTTTGTTCATTGTTTTCATTAGTTTTATCAGACATTCATCAAGAAGGCTTGTTTCCATTTCTTACTAGTTGCAAAAAACACATATTAGCTCATTAATTCATATAAAATAACCAAGAGCCTATTAAACCATGGAATAGACCCTTAACAAGAGCACATCATTTAATGAGAATTATACCATGCATGTAACCAACATTGAACTAGAATGAGACCATGAAAAACCAATCATAAAATCGCACATAAAACTGACATTATACTCATAGATCAACATTAAATAATAACACATAATAACATAGACATAAAGCCAACAAAGTTAGGGACTTCCATGTACCACCTGACCATAGATTGGGTTGAACCGATTCTTTCTTTCAACCAATCATCCCCATGCCATATTCCAATCATGAATGTGGTATCACATGGGATAAAACAAAACAAAACCAACTAGGGAATCTAGAGGCTACACCACCTCATTCCCAACCACAATGATTTCACCTCAATCGGTCTAGAAATCACTAACACCAAAGTAAGCTTGGATGCCTCCGATTTCCTTCATAAGCTCCAGAGGTATTTTCCTATCTCCACCCATCTGTCAAGAGTTCCAGGAGAAACAACATCTCAACCCTCAACCCTTGTTAATATTTCCAAGACCACCTCAACCAGGATCCAAGTTTACTAGTCATCCAAAACTCAACCAAAACATAGAACTCACTACATCATGGTTATCTAGGAAATGGACGGGCAAGGTTGAAACCACTATCAAGCTAGGAAAATCCCATGCCAATGAAAACAAAGTGACCATATAACCAAATTCATGTATCATGCATTCAAATATTAGCAAGGAAATCACACATGCAACATGTTACCTGCAATGTTCTCCTGTTGTAGCTACTTTTCCAACCTTCTTTTTTGCTGCCCATGAATTCCTTTGCTTGCTTTCTTTCTTCTGTCCAAGTCCAAGTGAGAATGTCTCAATGTCCAAGTGAATGCTAGAATGATCCAAGAGTAACCAAGAAGTGACCAAGAGTGACTAGGTTTAGCTAAGAGTGTTTAAGAGATGCATAAAATGTTTTCCCTCTCTTTTTGTTTCCTTTTAATTCAATTTCCTTCATTTTCCATTGCATGCACATTCTTGTCTCTTCATCTTCCTTTTATGTTATTTCCCTTTACTTCTTATATTAAATTACCATTTATTTCCCCTCACATTTTCCATTTCCAATTTCCATAGCCAATAATAACCACAAGCGATGCCCACTTTAATATTTTTCCCTCATTCAACTTCGAATACATGTCCCATGACCTTGGTTTTATTTTTTCCTTTTTACATGGAAATATAACCCGACGGTGTTGGTGAGCCCTGGTATTGCACCAAGAGTGCTGCAACTCCTAGGGGCTGTGCTACTTTACTTTATCAACCCGGAATTCGTACAAACTTGGAGGTGACAATGCTATATACACAATAGATGCATTCTACTCATGTTATCCTCTTCCACTCTACGGGTGATACTTCTAGGGGTTCTCAGTGAAGTCTATCACACTTTAATGAAACAAAACTAAATTTCAGAAAGGAAATGACAAAAGGAAACTAAATTAAATTGCTGAAAAGAAATGACAGGAAGGAAACTAAACTAAATTGCTGAAAGGAAATAACAGGAATGAAACTAATTTAATTTACAGAAAAGAAAATGGAAGAAATGAAACTAATTTAAATTGCACTTAACTTGGGCAATCGATTAAACACACCCTACTTAATTCAGCTAAGCTATCCATGACTTAATTCTAATTTAAAAAGTGTTGATTTGCATCTTGGAGAAGAAAGGGCTAAAGGTGCTAATGGAGGGATAAACACATGAAACCAGGCTTAGAAGTGGAAAGCGGGTTTAAACCTTATTAGAGCTTTATTATAGCGCAAAAATTCTTTGGAGCAGAATGATTTGAAAAGTGAGATGGCGGAGTTACGATGGAGGAAGGATGTGCAATATGTGATATCACAAAGTTGGAGGGATAGCGGATGTGTTGTTCGGGAGCAGGAGAGAAATGCGAAATGCGATGAGGTAAAAACTGTGAAGTGCGAAATGCGCTGGGTGACGTGGTGATGGGACCGGCGATAGAGTATGGAGAATATCACAATTGGTGTCGGGATCAATAAGTATTAACATGAACCAAATGAAAACTGCGATTTGCGATGAGGATAAAAACTGCGAAATGCGATTTGCGATAGGGATGACATGGCAGAATGCTACAGTGATGTCACACTAGGCAGTTGGGAGCGGTAAGTGTTAAAGGAACCAAATAAAAATTGTGATTTAAGATTTGAAATATCATAATATTGCAATATCGCAAGGTTGGCGGAGAAGCGATAATGCAGTTGGGAGGAGAGTGAGAAGTGCGAAATGCGATAGCAGGAATTCCGAGGAGCAAATGCTGAGGTTAAAGTGTTTGGAGGGTTTTCAAGTTAAAATGGTTATGATAGTTGTGCAAAGCGAAAATAAGGGCTAGAAGGAGAAATTTAAGGTTTTGGGGGAGCTTTCGAGAATAAAAAGGGTGCAGTAGCTGCGATGAGGGAAAAGGAAGGAATAGAAAGCGTAACCACTATGCATAGGGGCATAACATAGTGTACCAGAGCATAACAACAGAGATGGAAGGAAGATGGAAGATGAAGCGAGAGGTGTCGGAGAACTTCCCCTGGGCGAAAATTATTGTACTTGCAATCAACCCTGCCTACTTATGCAAAACAAACAGACAATATGTTCATGAAAATACATGCGCTGATCTAATCTATTTCTAAGAAATCATAAGCGAGAAAGCATTTTTTGGTTTGTGGGGAAAGGTCTACCCTCCTCGAGCTCTATTGAATTAGTTGAGAGGGGAAGGCTGGCCTCATAGCTTTATGGAGTTTATTAACTATTCTACCACTCTGTAAGCAGATTAAATCTACAACAAAAGACAACAGGAAGCAAACTAAAACATCAATAAAAATACCAACAAACTAGTTAAATGTTCAAAAGAAAAACTAGCTAAATGACATGAAAGAAAATAATGGAAACAATAGAGGAGCTGAGGTACATGGATTGGGCCCTAACCCATAAGCCTCGCTCCTTGAAACTAGATCAGTAAACTAACATCTGATTACTCATTGCATTACAAAAATATAGTCTTATTACATCCCGAAGGTCTTAAACAACAAAAGCCTAATAGAATGGAAAATGAATGAAATGGGAAGGACTGGAATGGAATGGACCAGAATCCACTAGAATCCCTCGGAATCAACCCTAATTAGCTCTTTATCACCTTTATTTATCCTCAAGGGAAGCTACCAACAACTCCCTAAAAAATAGGTAATAAGTTCACTTGACTCGAAGTGAAGTATGGATTGAGTGCACTTGGTTTTGAGTTGCTTGGCTGCCTCTGGAATTCGAATTGCTGGAGTGGATCTCATGAGGATCCTTTTGCTGCCTTTGAGAGTTAAGGAGGGTGGACAACCCCCTTGAGTCTCTCCAATATTTCTCGCTAATTTCCTGATATTGTGCTCATTTGTTCTTCACTCTTGATCTTCCAGTGGCAGGGAGAAAGTCCCTAAATTATCTCCTTCTCCAAATCTTCATAATATGCCCAATATTCTCACAATATTCTACAAAATTAGCCAATATTAGGCACAAATATGCAATTACCTTTACTGCACCACGTGGTTAAGTGGGGGGGTGAGCCCTGGTATTGCACCAAGAGTGCTGCAAATCCCAGGGGCTGCGCTACTTTACTTTATCAACCCGGGGCTCGTACAAACTTGGAGGTGACAGTGCTATATACACAACAGATGCATTCTACTCATGTCATCCTCTTCCGCTCTACGAAAGGGTGCTACTTCTAGGGGTTCTCAGTGAAGTCTCTCACACTTCAATGAAACTAAACTAAATTGCAGAAAGGAAATGACATAAGCAAACCAAATTAAATTGTTCAAAGGAAATGACAAGAAGGAAACTAAACTAAATTTTTGAAAGGAAATGACATGAATGAAACTAATTTAATTTACATAAAAGAAAATGACAGAAATGAAACTAATTTAAATCACTTAACTTATCCAATCGGCTAAACACACCCTACTTATCTTATGCTTTATCTACCATGCTTCTATCCATGCAGCTAAGCTATCCATGACTTAATTCTAATTGACAAAGTGTTGATTTTCTGCTTGGAGAAGAAAGGGCTAAAGGTGCTAATGGAGGGATAAAGACATGAAACCAGGCTTTGAAGTGGAAAGCGGGTTTAAACCTTATTAAAAATATATTATAGCACAAAAATGATTTGGAGTGGAATTATTTGAAAAGTGTGATGGTGGAGTTGCGATGGAGGATGGATGTGCGATATGCGATATCACAAAGTTGGAGGGATAGCAGAAGTGTTGTTCGGGATCAGGAGCGAAATGCGAAATGCGATGAGGTAAAAACAATGAAGTGCAAAATGCGCTGGGCGACAGGCGGTGGGACCAGCAGTAGAGTACGGAGAATATCGCAATCGGCGTCGGGAGCAATAAGTATTAACAAGAACCAAATGAAAACTGCGATTTGCGATAGGGATGACGTGGAAGAATGCTACAGTGATTTCGCAATCGGCGGTTATGAGCAATAAGTGTTAAAGGAACCAAATAAATTTTCAATTTGAGATATCACAATATCGCAAGGTTGGTGGATAAACGATAATGCAGTCGGGAGGAGAGTGCGAAGTGCGAAATGCGATAGCGGGAATTCCGAGGAGCAAAGGCGAAGGCCGAATTTTAAAGTGTTTGGAGGGTTTTCAAGTTAAAATGGTTGCGATAGCGGCGCAAAGCGAAAAGAAGGGATAGAAGGTGAAATTTAAGGTTTTGGGGGAGTTTTCGAGAATAAAAAGGGTACCGTAGCTGCGATAAGAGAAAAGGAAGGAATAGAAGGCGTAACCACTATGCACAGGGGCGTAACATAGTGTACCAGAGCGTAACAACAGAGATGGAAGGAAGATGGAAGATGAAGTGGGAGGTGTTGTATAACATCCCCCGGGCGAAGATTCTTGTACCTACAATCAACGCTGCCTACTTATGCAAAAAAGATAGACAATATGTTCATGGAAATACAAGCACTGATCTAATATATTTCCAAGAAATCATAAGTGAGAAAGCATTTTTTGGTTTGTGGGGAAAGGTCTACCCTCCTCGAGCTCTATTGATAGAGTTGAGAGGGGAAGGCTGGCCTCACAACTTTATGGAGTTTATCAACTATTCTACCACTCTGTAAGCATATAAAATCTACAACAAAAGACAATGGGAAGCAAACTAAAACATCAATAAAAATACCAGCAAACTAGCTAAATGTTCAAAATAAAAACTAGCTAAATGACATGAAAGAAAAGAATGGAAAGAACATAGGGGCTGAGGCACATGGATTGGGCCCTAACCCATGAGCCTCGTTCCCTGAAAATAGATCTGTAAAATAACATCTGATTACTCATTGCATTACAAAAATACAGTCTTATTACATCTTGAAGGTATTAAACAAAAAAAGCCTAATAGAATGGAAAATGAATTACATGGGATGGAATGGAATGCACTGCATCGAATGGACCAAAATCCACCAAAATTGACCTTAATTAGCTCTTGATTAGATTTATTTATCCTCAAGGGCAGTTACCAACAGCTCCCTAAAAAATAGGTAATGAGTCCACTTGACTCCAAGTGAAGTATGGCTTAAGTGCACTTGGTCTTGAGTTACTTGCTGCCTCTGGAATTCGAATTGCTGGAGGGGATCTCATGAGGATCCTTTGCCTGCCTTTGAGAGTTTAGGAGGGTGGAAAACCCCCTTAAATCTCTCCAAGATTTCTCCCTAATTTCCTGCTATTGTACTCATTTATTCTTCACTCTTGATCTTCCAGTGGCAGGGAGAAAGTCCCTAAATTATCTCCTTTTCCAAATATGCATAATCTGTCCAATATCCTCACAATATTCTACTAAATTAACCAATATTAGGCACAAATACGCAATTACCTTTAAAACTTCCTAAGAAAATATTAAATCATAAGAAAACATTATTAAGTGCAAAACGAGAGATTTAATATATCTTTTTATGTGCATAAGAAAGGTAGATGGGCCTAAGAAAGGTTAGATGGGCCTTAATTTATGTCTAATTTAGAGGCCCATTAGGTGTTACATAAGACTAATTTGGAAGAATCCCTTTAGATCTACGAGATACGAGAACTAAAGATATTTAAAACTATTCCTTACCTAATCTTTCGGGGTATCTGGAATGTATATAAAGACATACTTTTCTAGGATGGGACTATACCTACCTTTCAAAGTTCTACCCAAGGATCTACTATTTATCAACAATGCTAAATAATTTCAAAGGATAAATACTCCATCATTTGGGTGAAGTGCTAGTCAATAAGATAATGTAGTGGGACTATTTTGATGAAGCTTGTCAAGGTATTAATTCTACTAGCAACATGACAAGTATTGTATACATCATTGAAAATAATTACATACAATACAAATAAAACTTAGGACAAGGCACAAAT
The DNA here is from genome assembly GCA_034641835.2 of Pinus albicaulis. Classification (NCBI taxonomy): domain Eukaryota; kingdom Viridiplantae; phylum Streptophyta; class Pinopsida; order Pinales; family Pinaceae; genus Pinus; species Pinus albicaulis. The sequence goes on from CM076581.1 coordinate 1,142,868,249, forward strand.
AACTACAAATAATTTATGACAATAAAACAATTGATGTTGATTGCTTTCAAACTCAACTATAAATATAGATATTGCTCTTCTTCCTCTTGTATAAAAAATCAAGGAAAACATTATGTTTTTAATAGGTGAGATTTCACCCATGTATATAGTGTTGTGAACACTATAAATAATTCTTTATCTAAGTTGGACTAATAATACTTAAAAGACAACTACACTTAGAAGAGTCACTAATTGACTTTGATATTATAACCATATCTATTTTATAAATTGAATTCAACATGTATAGATGATGATAATTGCATACTTTGAAAATCTAAACTAATAGTGGATCATTGTAAATTATCACTAGCCTAGATCCATTTTAACTTCGTATCTACCGAGCGCCAAGAGGGATCAAATCTTTTGAGATAAAAACCTCTTTTAAAGTGAAAAGAGATTTGATCCCTCTTTGTGCTTGGTAGATCCAAAATTAAGATGGATATAGGTTTGCTTAATTATTAATTGTAATTAATTATGATTTTTATTTTTTATTTTTTTTAAAGTTCACCTCTTTATTATTGCAATAGAGTGTTACAAGAGATATTTCACTGTACTATTGGTATTCCTGCTCGTAAACTAGAACAATAGTATAGATAGATAATATTAAGATTGCAAATGTCTCTTTTCGACAATTTGGATGACAAACAAAAGACATGAACCTTGATGACATACATAGACTCGAGAGAAAAAAATTGGAAGCTCTGCTTGACAAAATAACTATAGCTAATCTGGTACAAAAAGGAGCAACCCATGACAGTGATGACTAAAAATGAAACTTAGCAAAAACCTAGAAGTGTTGCCCAAGAAGGCATTGGTGAAGAGAACCACCCCTGATTTGGATTGGGTGCAATGAGAGCCATTGGAGCCACACCAAACTCAAATGGATCCACATCACCTCCGCATTGTAAAATAACCAAGAGGCATATCTAGGAGAAGGAGTAATCAACACACATGGAAAGCTATGATAAGGGCATGCCATCCAATTTGCATGTTGAAAGAAATCAATGTGGAACCCTACATAAGCATACCTTTCAATGCGGAGTAGAGGCATAGCACTGTCAACAATTCACCACCATCAGCCCACCAAATCAACTCCTCTCTTAAATAGACAAAACATTAGCCACATGAGTCTTACAAACAACAAGGAGAAATCATTCTTGAAGCGGAGAGTTTCCATAAGTGTTGGAAATAGGCCTAAAGTTGTCTTAATTAACGGTGCCCCATTCACCATTTTGAGATTCCGCTTCCAGAGAGGAGAGCACCCTTGCTGAGAGCCATAATTATTACTACATACAAGAGGGAGACATTTAATTGTCTGCATACCTAGATCCAGGCTTATCATATGAAAATTCAATTCCACCACTGCTGGAGCTAGGTCTGTAGTTGTGAGCATATCCAACCTACATTGCGAGTGCCATTTTCTAACCATTAGAAAGTAGTCCGTGAGATGAATGACAGTCAAAATTGTCTGCTCACGACTATGAATTTGAGCATCCGTTGTGAAAGACGCACTGTGACGACCAAGAGAAGAGGATAGGATAGTTCCCACGATCCCCATACTATCAAAGGAGCAAGAAAGGTACATAAGACCACAACAATGTTGATTCTCCACCTTCGCATGGACCAGTGTAGACCAATGAAGGGATCCACCAACGAATGAAGGGAAACCAACATGAATGTGGGCAAGGAGAAAGGAGGACATGGAAATTGTAGAGCAGAGAGTCTTTCTTGTCTGTAAACATTTCCAACTTGCAAATATGATGAGGGAGGCGGATAGGCTGGCCATGACGTAACCCATAGACCACCTCTTTGAATGTCGACAATGAACCACCATGTTTTCTTTGTAAATGGCGAGGGAAAACTCGTACGAAGACTTTACCTAAAGGAGTACGCCCACTGTGATATATTGAATCCATTTGTGCCAGCCGACTACGAGAGTCACATGAGCCAGATGACTATCAAATCTATGAGTTATGTGCATGATCAATTCAAGTGGCATGAATTACAACATGCGGTGGGGGATAGTTAATTATGATTATAACTATTATTTTTTATGTAATTTGAACCAATCAAAATATTTTATTACTAATTATAATTATTAACTATTTTATTTCATTTTTTGTTTTTATTTTGATCTAGTCAAAATGTTGACAAAAAATTACATTATATTACAACATCTTTACCATACTGAGTTGGAGAGTTCCTCTCGATACAAAAACATTAATTTTTATCATTGATTTAATTTCCAATCTAGTAAACCACAACAATTTTTTTTTGATATTATATAATATAATATCATTTAAAAAAAACAAAAAAAATTAACTAACTAACTATGGTAAAAACCTTCACATTCATATTATAATTTGTAATAAATACATTTTAAAATAAATTGTTGTGAATGAAGTCAATCCACATCAATTAATGTTATACAAGTATCACATTTATTTTTTGTTTTTAATTAATTGATAACTACTCTATTCTAAGATGGTTTTGGATATTTTCATAAAATTATGTATCGTTATATATATATAATTTAAAAAGTTATGTTTTTAATAGATAAATTTATAATTATGTTATTTTATCTATAAGAAAATATTATATGTGTCTATACACGTGTATCAAATTTAATGAAATATATATATATATTTTATTTTTATTTTTTAAAAATGAATTTAATGCCCTCAAATATACCTACTTTAATTAGATTATGCAATACTAATATTTAATTTTTGTAATTTCATCAATTTAAAATTGTTCTGATTTCAAGCAAGAATAAATAGATATTTCATTATTCTGAATAATTTAAATAACCATGAAGAATGATGGAGCTTTGGCTTGCTTCGATGTGGCTAGGTTTTACATAACTGCCTACAACATTCTACACCACCAAGGCTAGTCCGTTCCCGACAGACAAATCTGTGTGACTGCCTCTTACGATATGTGGGAAGTAGATAACAAAGATATGCTACTAGCCTGTAGCCATGACATCTGCTTAATGGAAACCTCCTTCCATAAAGTTAAGAGTTTGTTCTTGGAAGCTACGAATAAGGTCATCGACGCCTCGCTTCAAGTGATAGGTTGAGCTTATTTAGTGTTGCCGTCGATGACTACTCGTGGTTTTTCCTGGGGGCTTGCTTGCTAGTGGTCATTGTGAGGGTTTCAAGGTTTTTTTGTTCAATGCATGCACAATGAGTGCCCTAAATAAATTCGTGAAGGTGAAATCAAACCCTTCTTTGGATTTGGATTTTTCCTCCTCAACAAAAAATAATGTGGTAATATTAAATTAAATAGGGTTATTGGGAAATTGTATTGGCATGTGGCCAAGTTATTAAGCCTGATTTGGCTTTTAACAACTGGGAAAATCACGAACCCAAGAGAATCTACTATTGTGGAAATGGGTATTATGCATTTCTTTTGAAACCGGGAAAATAAAGACTAGATGTATAAGTCATGTCCCTACTTCATGTGTACCAGAGGTTTGTTTCTCACTCATTGGTTTATGGAATTTAATCACATGATGGAAAATTTCATTTGCACTTGTGTGGATGTGATTGCCATTTATCTCTATTCTTTGTTGGGGTGAAGGCATTTTTAAGGCAATGGAGATAAACTGGGCAAATTTATTTCCAATGATATGGAACATGACAACATTTTTTTGTGTGCCAAAATTTGTATTGAAATGGATTTATCAAAAGGCCTCCCTAGGAAAATTCAACTAAATCTGGATGGTTGGTCTCATATTCGAGCTTTGGATTACAAACATGTTCCTTTGAAGTGTAATAAGTGTCACGAGTAATGACACTTCGTGAAAAGTTGTTGAAAGCTTCATTTTCTCAAAGCTCCCTAAATCCATTGCCTCCTCCTAAAGAAGAGCAAGGAGAAAATACAAAAGGATTTATTAATGTTAAAAGGAAACACAAGAAGCATGGAAGTAAAAAACAATAGACACGTAAGGCTAAATATAAGCATAAACCCCTTTCTAAAAATAGCTTTGAAGTCCTAAATGCTTTAGAGGAAGAATGTGAGAATCTTGAGGTTCAAGTGGACCAAACAAATAATCTTGTTCCAAAGGTCCCTCCTAATTTGAATGACGAAGAAGACTCAAATCATGACCCTCCAAAGAAAACTCTTGCAGTGGAAAAGTTTTCTCTAAATGTTTCTCTTGCATTGAAAGAGGAAGAAGCTAGTAAGGTGGCTGAGAAGAAGTTCAAGTCCTCTTCTTCTTCCCCTTCCTATTTAGATGTGTTTAAAAATCAATGTTCCTCCCTTAATAACAAGAAGCAAGAAAAATCATAATAGAAAGAACTTTAATCTTGACTCCCGCGAATTAAGCTTTGGACCATCTTCTAACAATTTATAGAAATATTTTGTTTTTGTATTTTCTTGTACAAGCAATTTATAAAATTTTACTCTCACTCAAAAAGCAGTAAGAATAAATATTCAAAGATTTATATTTGGACCTTTACCTCCTCTATTCTTATTGAGAAGAGGCTAGTTTTTAATTTTATAGAATTTTGTGAAATGAAAACAATATAATTCCTAATATACTTACCACATACCAATGTGGATTTTCAATACAATCTATATACTCATTCTTGTTTAAAAAAAATATAATTAAAAATAACCCATTCATACTCTTATAAATTAAGATCAAAGTTTTGTATTTAAATACAATTTTCTAATTAATTTTTTTAATTAAATATGGCAAAACTTTTGAATCACCACTTTAACATATCGACATATGAATTCTCTAGTGAGTTGTTTTGCACAATGGAAAACCATTTTTATTATTTTATTTTTTCAATCCATTGAATTGATGAGATGTTGATGGACATTCCAATAATTGTAATAAATTATATAGTTAGATTGGACAAGGGAATCAATTCTTTTTATTGATTTAACTTATTAAATTCATTCCTCCTCTTCGTCCTAAAAAACAAAAACTCAACAATATTTATTATTATTTTTACTATACCCCTAAAAGAACGTGTCATGCCATATCCATATTCATTATCAAATCCGAGTTCGACAAGGGTTACTCGTTTCTTTTCTTGCATCAGCAAAACTCAAAACTTTATATCTACGTAGGTGCCCTGTGAACAAACTTTACACTTGGAAGGTGTATTCTCGCTATCCATTTCTTCACTTCATTGAGAATAATAAACACTAAAGCAAGTATAAACCTTAAGGAAAAACAAAGCTACAAGGTAGCGACTACCTGCCGCTTAGTTTAAATATAGTAATGTTGCAATGTGATCTTGAAAATGTCTATGAGTAGCTATTACATGCTGCTTAATGTAATTATAGAAATGTTGCAATTTGAGTTTGAGCATGTCTATAAAGATTTGCTTTGTAATAAAGTAGTTAAATTAAATTAGAAATAATTGTTGCAATTTGAGTTTGAGTGAACAAGCTAAATGAATTATAGTTATTTAATCTTATAGTATTGATAATCCATAATATTGTAACAATTCTTATTTATAAATCAAGAATCTCCATGATAAAGTAAGAGTACATCTTTATAGTTAAAAATCTTGTTTTATATATATATATATATATATATATATATATATATATATTTAATTAATAATAACAATAATAACAATAATAATAATTTAAAATAAATTTACAATTTAGTTAATTTTTATAAATTTTTAAAATCTTAATAACATAAAATATATTATAAAATAAAATTGTATAGATCAACACTTAAGACTTTCCAACTATTCAAGTTTAACACTTTTGAACCATTCAAGTTATATGAATATGTTAGTTTATATAATTTATAATTTAATTAATTAGTTGAAAATTAATTAAAAACATTTCAATAATTTTGATATTAAAATATATTTTATTATTCATAAATTAAGTGAATTAAAAAGACAAATCTTTAAAGCTATTTAAATTATTGACAAAATTATAATTGATATTCTCATCTATCAAATAAAATTAGAAAATGATTTTATATCACATCTGTCGCATCCTAATAAAAATATTAATTATATATATATATATATATATATATATATATATATATATATATATATATTCAAAAAATATTCTTGGAAATTGAAAATTAAATAATTGACCCTTTTTTAAATTAATGCTATTACTTTTACGTAGCACAGTAAAAACAAAGTCATGTATGGAATTTTTGTCGTGTAACTCCTCAAGATTATTAAACCTTTTGTTGTATAACACTTCAGGATTTTTGAAAGAAAAACAGAGCATTCGTATGATAAATTTTGTGTTGTTTGTGCGCGGGAGTAGTGGTCCCCGCAGCCAGATCAGCGCAGGACACGTGGAGCAAAGGGATTGGATCAGTTTTTTATTTGGCTGCCTGCAGAGTTGAAATCCAGACACGATGTGCGTTATAAATGCGATTTGATAAGTTTATCGAGTGTTTGAATCGCAATCACAAAGTATTTTTTGTTGTTGCGATTAAGTGTTTTGTTGTTATGGGAGATTGCGTTGCGATCGCAATCGCAAGTCGCATATGTTACTACCGCTTTTTGTTATGCCACCATTGAAATGTTGCGATGCGATTGGCGCGATTGCGCAACCGCAATCGCAAATATTTTAATCGCCCTCCGCTCAAGCCAAGGTCCATGGGAGCAGTGGTCCCATAGACCAGGTGGCAACAATGTATTAAATCACAAGTTTTATTATTATGGCCCGATTGTATTATTAAGTTCTGGACCCGACCTCTTTTATAAGGCGGATTTGATTACACGATGTCATTTTATCCACGTGATTTGATAAATCATCGCGCGCACATTTGATGACGTCAAGACTCCATGCCATAAAAATTAACGCAGGTTCAAAACTTCGTCATTCAATTGTACAAGCATTCAATTGTACAACCGTTGGCAGATTTTAAACCTTGCTCCATATCCAACAACTCCATATTGAACAGCAACCGCCTATTCAATAAATGAAAGGGTGTGAATTGCAATGCATTTTGCAATAACAAGTTGAAAATATTAACCAATGAAAAGTTAGAAAAACAAATTAAAGTAATTAAAATAAATAAACAATAATAAATCTTATAGTTGAACCATGGCAAAAATAATTTTTTTTTGAAAACATATGTCTAATCAAGGTGAATTAATGTCACTCGATTGTATATTTGATCGCGTGTCCAATTGCTTATGTCAGCAGGGAGGAATTGTAACGCGAATTTTGTTTGAAATCGGGTTTAAACAGGTTTGAAGTCCGGGCGGAGTATTGTGTTTTAAACGTTTTGTTTTATTGTTTTAATATGGCGCGACTCAACCTTTTGTAATAGTCTACATATACATATGTTTTTAACATATTGGATATGTGCGCTATTGCTATTGTGGGCCCCCGAAAGTTTAAAATAGATTTCTTATATAAGTGTTTTGTATTATTAAAAGTTTTGGGCTATATTGTAATGTTGTTGTTTTATATACACAACAGATAGTGTATTGAAAAGGGCCATCGAACTGAAAATCTGGGCAAGTAAGAAGTTTGTAAGTGGATGCTTGTATATATAAAGGAGAATTTAGTTCTGAATTATGTGTGTCTTGATTGAGTTAAAGTCTGTTACCTGCTGCTTAGTTTAAATATAGTAATGTTGCAATGCAAGTACTGTGAAGAGTGAACGAACCAATTTATACAATGCAAGTACTGGACATCAAGTTAGTAAAATTCAATCAATGTATAATTAACAAATGTTATTTAACAAATTTTGACTATTAATTAAATAGAAGAATAGATGCCAGACATGGCAGATAGTAGCTGACGGCAGTAAGCTACACAATAATCTGCGATTTGAGATTGAATTGAGAATTTTACTACACTGCATGTCTATTTTGACAATGAATTTCAAGTGTGTTGAAGAGATAAAGTTAAAAAAATCAATAAATAAATAATTGTAAAATAACATCACAGCCAAGGCAAGTTAGTTCTAATTCGACAACAGTTAAATCAATTATTGTAGAAGAAAATCGTTGCTATTGGCATTATAAATACATTCAGGATATTTTTAAATAGATTTATAATATTTGTATATATAATGTCAGATTGTAAAGACAGGTTCTATTCATTAAACATATATGTATAAAATCTGAAAATATTTGTGAAGGCCTAATGGAAAAGCTATATTTCTTAAATATACATATATTAAGTCTGAGAGTATCTGCAAATAGGAAGAAGAAAGACTATAAATATAACTAGTGATTCTTGTTGCTAATTGTTCTGTGAAAAATTTTCTGTCATATGTGCATTTGTATGCTTTCTTGTTCTAGCAAAATGTTGTAGACATGCTGCATTTTGAGAGAGGAGGATTTGAGCAGTAAAATCTGGTACAAAAATTGAGAAGAGCTTTGGACTGATTTCTGGATTACTATGTGTTCTTGTTTTAGCCAATGTTTGTAGAAGTGCTGCGGCTGCAAAGAAGAGGGAAAAATGATTACAAATCTTGCTATTTTGGATAGCATAATTTAAAGTACATATATTTGATTTTTGCTTGAAAGATGAAGAATAATTACAAGAATACCTAGCTTTGGTAGGGCTTCCGTTGCTATCAATAGATTGGATCTCGTTGTCTTCGTTGATTGTAAATGTACCATTTATCTTGAAATCGCATAGCATATACATGGTTGCTTGTTTCTTTTGAACATATTCTTGAAAAGACATTTGTGCTAGGTTGGGAAGTAACTGTTTCAAGAGCAATTTTTTTCTGATGCAACATTGCAAGTTGGTGTTGTTAGACTTGATTATGCAATTAAGACACTGTGAATAGGAAAAGGACGAATTTTTATTGTACTTAAGGCAATTAACTGTTGTGCCCTCTATCATTGTAGAGGTTGGTATTTGTGAATTGCATCCAAGACAAACTGGTTCAAATGGCATAGAATAAATGCTTGCAGTTGTCAATGTTCCTTTTATATGTTCATAGAGGAGGACAAGTAGTATATGTCAAAATAGAAAGAGATGAAGAAACAATTGCATATTGAGAAGTAGAGGTACTGTTTCATTTGTACTTACAGAGAATGTTGGAGGGTTCAATTTTCTAAGTTCTTCTGCTGCTTCTGCATTCAATTTTTTGATGAATGTAGCTTGCATTGTTTGAAGTGTTATGTCCTTCAGTTCTTTCTTGTTTGTTATGTTCTTGAATAACATAATTGGAAAATGGTCTTTTTGCAATTCTTGTTCAATTTCACTGTAGAGTGGTGCAAATGTTTCAAATAACTGCAACTGCAATAGAAGACAAAAGGTTATTTTTTTTTTCCAAAGGGAATTGAAATGTAGGATGGAACTAGTAATATAAAAACATTGCAAAGTAATTTATGTTACCGTTGCTCTATTGTCATCGAAATTTCCATCTTTAATTTGCAATGTATATTGCAAACCAATTTTCCATGCAGCTGTCACAACTGCAGCAATTGTTCCAATTGGATATGTTTCTGTATTTGTTGTAAGATGTTTTAATGTTGTATCTGGAATGAATTTGTAATCTTTTCAAATTGGTGGTATGTTATGTACGGTTCTTAGTTCAGTTAGTAGTATAATCCAATCACAATCACCGTGGTCATAATTTGTTTTAGGAAGAACTTTAAAATTTGTAATAGATATTGCTTTTCCTGGTGATATTTTTTGTTGATGTTCTTCAATGAGCTCAGTTGGTATGGACAATGTGATTGTCATGATTCCTTCAGCATCTGTCAAATCTGCACGTAGTATTTGTCGTGCTTTGTGGACTTTATCAAGGTATGTGCTATAAATGACCATAACATCTCCATTGAGCATTTTTCCAGTTTTACGAATGTTTAGTTCTTCAATTGTAACTGGGACTAAATATGGTGCTTTCGATCTGTGTATTGATGATGTTGATGTGGCAAAAGAGACAGTTACAAGTAAAATACATTGGTGATAAATATAAATGCTATGTCAATGGCACCTATAAAAATTTGTTTCAAATTTACTTACTTGTTTGATTCAGTTGGACCCAATGTTTGTTGTTGTTTGTCTATTGTAGCTTGTTCTCCAGAGATGCGAGATGAAAAAGATGCAATATCATTGAATGGTGTGGTTGAACGCGACGACGAAGTGTCTGCTAAATTTTAACAACTAAAAATAAAAATAAAAGTATAAGCTTATTCTATATTGTAGTGGAAACTGAGTATTAGTTACTCAAAGAAAGATTAATTGCATTTAAAAACTTCTATAATCGAAAACTTATAAATTATACAATATTAAACTCAGAAAACTCTATTGGTGCAGCAAAGATATATACTGATCTGAGATGCAAATATTAAAATTTTTGTTCCTGAGAGAGAAAATGATTCAAGTCCAGTACTATAGAAACATGTAAATGCATTAAAGTTCAGGCACTACTGATTCGCATGAAAACATTGATAAATATTCACTTAGTAATACTAAGCAGGAATTCAATTCAACAAGTAATCAGGAATTCAATCAGTAATTGGTAATATACACATGAATTCAATTACAAATCAAAATAAGAGGAATTCAATCAGGGCAATTAGGAACTTAATTGAGGTATACGTCAATTGTGCTATAGCTGAATGGATCTAGTTTGATCAAGAATTCTTACCAACCAGGTACTAATTTACATTGTCATTATACTACAATGTTGGATTTTTTTTCTAGTTTAAGTAGCCTTTTTAGTTTATATATGCCGTAACATATAAAACATAACAAAACTTTTAAAATAAAAATAAAACTATATAAAACTAAAACTTAAACTAAAGTCTGTGGTGCCCTATTACAAAGAGAATATATATATGTTAAAACATATATATGTTATGACAATACTCGGTCGCGCAATGTAAAACAATAAAAAATTAAAACAAATTTAAAACGTTTATAACGTAAAAACATTGCAAATACAACTTATCAAATATTTCGCCGTGGAGCCCGGACTTCAAAAGGAAATCAACCAAAATGCATTTAACGATTTCGCGTTACAAAAATGGAGTCCTGACGTCATCAAATGTGCGAGTGATGATTTATCAAATCGCGTGGATAGAATCACATCGTGTCCGGATTTGGGTTTCGGGTATGGGTCCATTTGAACGTGTGATAAACAATCAAATCGGCCTTATAAAAGAGATCGGGTCTGGAACTTAATAATACAATCGGGCCATAATAATAAAATTTGTGATTTAATACATTGCTGCCGCGTGGTCTGTGGGACCACTGCTCCTGTGGAGCTTGGCTTGAGCGGAGGGCGATTAAAATATTTGCGATTGCGATTGCGCGATCGCGTCAATCGCATCGCAACATTTGAACGATGGCATAACAAAAAGTGGTGGTAACATATGCGACTTGCGATTGCGATTGCATCACAATCTCCTATATCAACAAGACACTTAATCGCAACAACAAAAAAGACTTTGCCATTGAAATTCAAAAGACTTGAGAGGGGATCGATGAGAATTAAGCTCGATTCTTGGTAACTATCACCTGCAATTGGAATGGATTTTCAATTCACAACGTTGAAGCTGTGTGATAACTGACTTGATGAATTGAAGAAGGAACAACGTTCCATAGAAGCGCACGGTAGAATATTTTAGTTGATTTGTTTCTTGATGGATAAAATTACAAAGAAAACAAGGGATATTAAGGGAAATAACAATAAGATTGGAAACATTCTCCTCAAATTGTGCAATGTGAATTAAAATGCATATGGATTATAAAATAATTTAGTTTGATATAACTGAAATAGAGTTATAATTTTGGAAAGAATTTAATTTGTATTTAATATTATCTCTATTACAATTTAGAGATTGACAACAAGCAACATGGGAAATTGGAGGAGATGTTAGTGAGAAAGGGTTCAAATGTCAAATGAAGAGGAAGCTCGAGAAGTTTGTAGAGAAAGGATGACGAAAAGGAAATAAAGGTTGAGAGAAAAAGAAGAAGAAGGAGGCTGGGGTTGATAGAACTATGCATGTAACATTTCTCATGCAAATAAGCAGTTGATGATGATTGTCAAGTTTAAGCATCAAACATTATTGAGATGATAAAAAGGGAAACAAATTATATGGTAGTCCTAAAATATTGTAGAGAATAAGGTTCAAAACTCTGTGGTGTCTATTGTTAGATAACTCCAAGATGGTTATATATAGTCTGCAATTTGTGATGGAGGTTGTGTCATGTGTACATGAAAATATTCCAATGGATTGAAAGACAAATTCAAGGATTAAAATGAATTCTGTGATGGTTGAGAGTTAACTCATGGATGCATAATACAATTCTATATGAACAACAGTCCTATGGAAGTTAGTGTCGGAAATATAAGAATAGGTCTTGCAATAGTTTCATAGAAAGAAATAAACAATTAAACATAGAGATATGTCTATACATATGCATCGAAGAGTAAGTAAGTTGGGCGGGATAAGCAAACCTGGATGTGTGTGTTGATCAAGCTCCCTTTCCAATGGTGTTAATTATTATGGGTGGTTGGGAATTTACATGATACATATGTCGATCAAGATATATCTCGATTGAGCTCATTCTACCACCCAACCAAAAATAAAATAGAAACACCATAACACAAAAGAAACCAAAAAAAAATCGTATAGATAAAATTACAAAGATAACAAGGAATATTAAGGGAAATAACAATAAGATTGGAAACATTATGTTCAAATTGTACAATGTGAATTAAGATGCATATGGATTATGAAATAATTCGGTTTGATGTAATGAATGTGTGATGTACTTGTTTCGAATGATAATATGTTGTACGTTTGATTGATTTTTTTTTTTTGATGGGTAGTAAATGACAATGGTTTTACTGGTAAATGAAAATATTTGTATGTTTATATTGAATATGATCGATTTCCATTGGAAGCAAAATGATGTTCCCTCAACTCCTCCTTTTTCATATGGCATTGCCATATTAGTTAGGTATTGTTGCTAGCCTGCAACCACTGTTTGAATTTGTATAGTTTCATTTGTTAATTTTTTTCTATACAATTTAATGCGTCTTCATTCCTACCCATCAGTGCATTGCAAAAAGATTGGACAATGTAGTGTCTGAAAGACTGTTCATCAAATTCAGGTGCTATTAAATGACAAATTGCATTGAACATGCTATTGGAACATTTCGACATAGTTGTTTTTGCTATGTGCAATCCATGAATTTGCATTTCATGAACAATGGATTCATAATGGTTTTCAAGATATTTGCAAAAAGGTGACAAGGAATAATTTGGTACAAAGTTGCATCTAGGTAATCTTTTGTGTAATAGAGGTTCAAAATGTCCACTAATAGGATCTGTATCATGAAACAAAATGTTTAGTGGAATTGTATCTAGATCATGGTTGAAGAAGAAATACCTTGTTTTCATTGTTAGTGATCAGTCTCCAATTGGTATGTTCAACCACTTTGATAGCTATCGTATGCAAAATGTGTCTCCCCATAGGCCTCTTTCAGATTGGAAATCGCTATTAGAAGCAGAAAAACGCATTTTATGAAGGTATGTGTCAACATCGTGAATTCCATGAAGTTGATATAACATGACATGATCTAGTTCATATTGGTATGATTCTTTTGCCTCTGTGTCATTGCGTTGTAGACAATTGAGAAAGTGGTATATTATTCCATTGCGCAGTTCAATGGACGAGTAACGAAAGTGCAGAAGCACTTCAGATGCATTGAACAAACAATCTCTAGGAGTATATGCAAATTGTTGTAGTCTGAAGAGACTATGCTTCATTAAAACGATATCAATATTAGCATCTATGCGATGTTTTTTTGCTGAATGGTAGTTTTCAATGTCTATGATTTCAATAATTTTTTGTATATATTTATTCTTCAGATTCGTATGGTGGTTTGTTTACTAACTACTATGTATGTTAGATTTTTTTTTCTCAAAGATGAGAGAAGGTTCTATAATATTCTTTGCTTTATTGAATATATGTCTATGATAATGTTTACTAGCACAAAACACTAATTTTACTTTTATATTGTATGTTTGATTTCAAAACAGTAAAATAAGGGAAGCAAAGTTGCAAGTAGCTAGCTCCTATTTTGCATCTCTTTGTATTTTAAAAGTATCACTGCAAAACAAACAACATGCAACATTGATTATTGTCTTTGAAGACATAAATCTCACATAGAAGCTATGTATTCTAGAAATGATTGATTTTTGTATACAATAGAAAGCATGAAATACAGATTGTATGTGTCTTGATTAGTAAGATTAATCTTGTTAGTTATGATCAACATACTTGTAATTACGAATATGTATGTACAGTCACATATGGACTGTAGCACAATGGAATCTGCAAGGCAACAACATGCTTCACACAAAAAGCTAAACGTGAGAATCGACTTAGTTATAACAAAGCATTCATCCCTTATGCAAGCCCCAAATTTATTGCACCAAAGCATGTACTTGCAAGTCAATGTAGCAAGCATTGGGAAAGATAGGTCAACATAATATGTACTAATTTTAGCATTATATTTTGAAAATTTGGTCGTTACACAACCTTTCGTGATAAGACAAAATATTAATTTGAATGACGAATAAATGTGTTGTATGATGATTGCTAACAACCAGTCATTGTTCTATGTACATTAACAATGATGGTGTATACAACAACAACATTTGGACCATCTGAAGTCGTATCTATACGACCTGTTACGACGTCTACATTTAAAGTATTCACGGTTTGTTTTCTTCTTTGCTTTCCTTCATGTTGATCTTTGACAACCACTTATTATTTTCTGCATATTAACAAATGTGCTGCATACAACAAAAAAATTTGCACCATTTGAAGCTGCAGCTAAACCACTTCTTACAAGGTCTACATGCGAAGTATGTAGCACTTTTTTTCTCCATTGCTTTGTTTCTACAATCTATTTTGGTATTAGCGGCATCTTCTTCTCCTATTAGTTATTGTAGTGTCTTTGAAAGTTGCATGGCACTACATTCCATCGTTCCAACTTGATAGATTCGACTCAATGCAGCAAGTGGCGCCTAACTTTGTTAAAACATCAAGAAAAAACAACAATTTAACTATCCAAAGAAATCAACTGGCTGAAGAATAAGAGCAATACCAGAAGTTGAAACGTAGACATTAAGAAAAATAATATTTTAGCCATCCAATTGGGTAGTTGAGAGAAATCATTTGAATAAAAAAATGTTAGTAACGTATGGAGGATAATGTGAATAATAGATGGCATAGAAAAATCTTGAAATAGACTATATGACCCGTAAAAAGCAAATTTCGCTTCTGTTTGTACATGGGAGTTTCTCTTTGTATTCTGTAGCAGGTATTTTGCTACTACTTTGTAAAGTTCCTTTTTCATACCTGAAATTTGAAAGAATTGAGATATTTACGTGCCTATATTCAATTTTCCGAATATCGAACTCATGGGTAAAATAGGAAGTATTAGAGTGAATCGTATTTCAATTCACGAAATCCTATTCTTAATATGACTAGATTTTTACTCACAAAATATTTCAAAGAAACAACTTTCTCACCATTAAGTATCTTAACGAAATACTCATTACTATCTATTTTACCCTAAAGCAATGACTATTTAGATAACCATTTTAATTAATTAAATGTTTTTTTTAATATCGCAATTCTATATTATATCACCCTATAATTATTCTCAAAAATATTAATCTACTATCAATTATTTTTTTATAAAAAACAAAAACTAAACAACAAGTCTAATTTATTATTATTTTTTTCTCAATCACAATCAAAATATATAGGTAAACTATAGCAAATGCTATATTTTTTATTTTAAGATCCTATACTAATAACTTAGGGCATGGGACTAAGACTACCACCACTGTAGGTCCATAGCAATAAGACTAACATGACTATTTGGGTAGCTGCTCTAATATGCTATAAATGTCTAGCCTATAGTGTAAGAACTACGATTTTTAGTAAGCTATAAATACATAAGCTATAAACTACCCTTGCCTTTGCATCTGTTCTATTAGCTACTTCTATTTTGACTGCTCCTAGTGCTGCTTTTACTTGATCAATTAAACCCATGACTTTTATTGAGTGCCTTGTCTTATGGAAGCAATTATTTAAACATTAATTCTGATTAACTTTCAATTGAGGTGCTTGCATTTTCTTTCCTTCATAATATGCACACGACCCAATAATTTCTTGGAGGATACCGATAACTACAAGGCGGGTTCCCTTTCCTTTCTCTCTCATGTTGTCATCACATTTAACATTTGTTTCAACTCTGCATGCCTTTGGATGTTATTTAACGTCTATCAATTCCATCATTGGCCATGGAATGAAAAAACCACGCAACCATGTAATAGAGGCCTTCGAATTTTGCATCATAAAGTGAAGGTCGAAGGGTTTTCAGATAGAAATGATAATATTGGTGTTAATATGTTTTTTTATGAGCAAGAGCATAGCTTTTGATCTGGTAACGCTGAAACTAGAAATGAAGTGGGATTTGATTCAGAAAATGATGATGATAATAATCTACATTTCTCAATGAACGAGGGCTTTAGTAAAGAGAGTCGTTCCAAGGGAAATGATTTTGAATCCTCCGAGCCTGATACAAATGGTATTCTCATGCTAGGGACCCAACGAAATTCTGCTTTCTATGTTTTTTTTGAACCACATATTCTTGAGAAGTACTTCTAGAAACTTCATGAATTTGTTAAAAAGAAACGAAATTTGTAGAACACAACAACTTTATCAAATTCAAATGGAATTGCCCATTCAAGGGCAAGAAATCAGGAGCCCATGAGTTCCATGATTAATATTTCATCGGTTATCATTTAAATACAGAGTCCATAATATGTAAATTGCAAGTATAATGTCATCCATTTTTCACTCAGAATCAAAGCAAGAAAGGGAATTTAATATGTGGAATTACCTGAAAGAGTAAGACAAATTATCGTTGGCAGACCTTCCAACCGAAGGTGTACAGTTCCAACCTGACTTGCAAAAGCTCGCTTGCAGAGTGTCGAGTCCCACGGTAAATCCACTTGCAGATGTCTTGAGCAGAAAACAACAATTTCGACGGTAAAAAACAGAAAATATAAAGAGAAGAAATAAAATTGATAGGGGTTCAAGAAAAATTACAACTGCAGAGTAGAAACTCGCACAAGTCCCATAATTTTATGCCATTTAATTTTGAATTAATGGTCGTTAATACCAAGAGATCTACATGGGGTGTCTGTGACATCGACTACATCCTTCAACTCAGTTCTGTACTTCCATAATTAATATCATAAATTCCATATTTGATGCCGAAAACCCTATTGTTGATAATGATTCTATGTATAATTGATAACATTAAAATATAAATTAATTTATTTGTCCAAATAGACAGAGACGATGATACAAGTAATAAAATCTTCATGCATCACAATTTTATTTATGACGTTCTTATTAGCATGTGGCTGATGTGTACTTGCTAATGCTATATATGACTGCGGGTCAGTCTAGAGAAGTTCACCACTGATGTCAAGTTCCTCAGGAGTCAGGTTCCTTTGTGACTGTACAATATATGGTACAAACAGAACTTAATTTATTTGTCTCGACTTATGATAAAAGTCTTTATATAATGACCCATGGCCTTATAACCTTACCTTATTCCCTATGGTCTCAACCATATTACATTCAGAACAGATCGTATTTGAAAACAGAGTCTTTGAAAGAAAACAGAGCAATTTATTTTTATGTTGTAAACAGAGATGTTTTGGTTTGATGTGCGGGAGTTTGAATAGGTTGAAGACTGGTGGTCCCACACCATAGAACAGTCAGTAGAAGACACGTCGTAAAATAGAATTGGATCGCGTTTTTATTTTATTTGGGCCGAGTGAACACTTGCGATGCGATTGTTTAAATCGCAATCGCAACTTTAAGTTACGCCCTCCGATTGTATTAATCGCAATTTGTTTTTTTGCCGATGCGATTGGTGCAATCACAATCGCTCAATCGGAAGTTTCATTTGGTCAAGTTGAATTCCAGACCCGAAATGCTCATAGGGCGGATTTGACTTGATGTCATCTCATTTGTGACGCGAAAATATCCATTGTGATTTGGTTAAGAATGTTTGAAGTCCAGTGGAGTAATGTTTGATAAGTTTTGTTTTATGTTATGGTTCATCATGCGACGAAAGTCTTTTATTAAGGTTTCATGATATAAACGTTTGATTGTTATTGTGCGAGGTTTTTAACCTTTGAAAAATATATGTTTTAACATATACATATGCTATAACATATATGCGCTATTCGCATAGTGGGTCCGATAGTCTTTGTTAGATCCATTTTATTTAACGAATGCTTGACATCGGCTCAATCCTGCGCTATGAATGCAAGATTGCAATATCGTGTATATAGATAGACAACAACACAACGTTGAATGTATATATGATAATGCATGCAATGTGTTGATGTAGGAGATAAACGAATGCTTTATTCTGTTATCAATATATAATGAATACATTGAAGGAAACAATGATAACGCACTACATTATAAATGCATTGAAAAGGAAGTGATATCACATTGCATTGGGAATTATAAGAGTGCATTGAAGGGAAGAGTATTATAGTGCACATTGAAAGGATAATGGGAGGGATATGTTACATTGAACTGAAAATATACAAAACAATACATTGAAAACATTAAATGGCTACGTTGGATATGATAAACTGATTACATCAAAACAAAAGGGCACTGGAGGAAGGACACATCTGTTGCATAGAGAAAATGATACCATGCATTGGAAATATCCTATAAGACAAGCATCGATGAAGGTTGTGTAAAAAAAATGTGATGAAGAACTATGTTGAATGTTGTTTAAGGTAAATGTTAAAATGTTGGATGATACACAAAGGAAACGATGGAGACTATGAACAAATAATGCGAGGAGACAATATTAGAGATGTGGCTGATGTGTACTTGCTAATTCTATATATGACTGCGGATCAGTCTAGAGAAGTTCACGACTGATGTCAAGTAATTCCCTATGGTCTCAACCATATTACATTCAGAACAGAGCTTATTTGAAAACAGAGCCTTTGAAAGAAAACAAAGCAGTTTCCTTTTATATTGTAAACAGACATGTTTTGGTTTGATGCGTGGGAGTTTGAATAGGTTGAAGACCAGTGGTTCCAAATCACAGAACAGTCAGCAAAAGACACGTGGTAAAATAGAATTGAATCGCGTTTTTATTTTATTTGGGCCGAGTGAACACGTGCGATGCGATTTTTTAAATCGCAATCGCAACTTTAAGTTATGCCCTTCGATTGTATTAATCGCAATTTGTTTTTTTGCCGATGCGATTGGTGCAATCACAATCACTCAATTGGAAGTTTCATTTGGTCAAGTTGAATTCTAGACCCGAAATGCTTATAGGGCAGATTTGATTTCCATATGGTTCATCGTGCGACGAAAGTCTTTTATTAAGGTTTCATGATATAAATGTTTCATTGCTATTGCACGAGGTTTTTAATCTTTGAACAATATCGCGTTTTTATTTTATTTGGGCCGAGTGAACACTTGCGATGTGATTGTTTAAATCGCAATCGCAACTTTAAGTTATGCCCTCCGATTGTATTAATCGCAATTTGTTTTCTTGCTGATGCGATTGGTGCAATTGGAATCGCTCAATCGGAAGTTTCATTTGGTCAAGTTGAATTCCGGACCCGAAATGCTTATAGGGTGGATTTGATTTCCATATCGTTGATTGCGCGACGAAAGTATTTTATTAAGGTTTCATGATATAAACGTTTCATTGTTATTGTACGAGGTTTTTAATCTTTGAACAATATATGTTTTAACATATACATATGTTATAACATATATGCGCTATTCGCATAGTGGGTCCCGTAGTCTTAGTGTTAGGTCCATTTTATTTAATGAGTGCTTGACATCGGATCAACCCTACGCTATGAATGCAAGACTGCAATATCGTGTATATAGATAGACAACAACACAACATTGAATGTATATATGATAATGCATGCAATGTGTTGATGTAGGAGATAAACGAATGCTTTATTTTGTTGTCAATATATAACGAAAACACTGAAGGAAAGGATGATAACGCACTACATTATAAATGCATTGAAAAGGAAGTGATATTACATTGCATTGGAAATTATAACAATGCATTGAAGAGAAGAGATATATGATAATGCATGCAATGTGTTGATGTAGGAGATAAACGAATGCTTTATTTTGTTGTCAATATATAACGAATACATTGAAGGAAAGGATGATAACGCACTACATTATAAATGCATTGAAAAGGAAGTGATATTACATTACATTGGAAATTATAACAATGCATTGAAGAGAAGAGTATTATAGTGCGAAGTTTTAAAACACAGCAGTGTAGTTTTTGAAGAGACAAAGTTTAGTTTTTTTTTTTTTTTTCCAGTAAATGGAAAAGAAGTTTTAAAGTGTTGAATCTCTGTCTCCTGAAGCAAAAACAGAGTCTCTGTACATTCAAAACAAAGCTTTCATTTTTAAAAGAAAAACAGAGCATTTTGATTGTTGAATGCGGCAGTTTGTTTTTATGTGAAGACCTGTGGTCCCCACTAGTCTTTTGAATCACAATCACAAAGTCTTTTTTGTTGTTGCAATTAAGTGTCTTGTTGATATGGGAGATTGCGATGCGATCGCAATTGCAAGTCGCATATGTTACCATAAATGGATGTTCTATAAATTGAAAAACAATGTTAAGATGTCTTTTTTTGTCATTGCATTGGAGAAATTGAAAATCTTTAGCCAAGTCGTACTTCTCAGTAACATCATTGGATATTTGAGGTTTTTTTATTGTGTGATTAGAAGTTGTAGTGTTGTTATCAATTTCTTGAATTGCTTCTTCCAAATCACCCCATTTCTTGTTCATGTTGTATGTGAACTTAGTTTCATTGTTCTTTATTGTGTTATTATGCAACATGTATGCACTCTTCCATGTCGGGAAGTCTTGCTTTAGCGCATCTTCATTGTTTTTGAATGGAACATATAGAAAAAGTTTTTCTCTGTAATAGTTTTCATAGTCAATGTGTTTTTTGTATTTGATGAATCGAATTACTTTTTATTTTTTCCTTTTTGATATTGGTGTGCCATCTTTCCTATAATTTGATACAAATTCAGCTAAACATACGTGCTTAATAGCATTAGTCCTATTCATATAGTAATCAATTATAGAACTGCACATAACATCTTCGGAGTTGTCAGGAATTTGTTTCAGAAGTGTGGTTGGTTTAAGTATAAATGTGCATTCATCTATTGGTGCTGTGTTTATAAAGTTGCATTCTCTTGAACTATGATTCAATGGTAGGGAGAGAGCTATGTGTACTGCTTGTTGAGCTAAAATTTATTGAAGGTTAAGCAAGGCATTTCCTAGAGATCGTATCATTTGAACAACATCGATTTTGCTCTTTTCATGTTCTTGTCGTATCCTTTTGAATGCATTTGTCATAGATATGTCAACTTTGGTCATATATGAACTGCAATATGAAGCTGCAGCATATGCATTTAGAACATATTGAGCATCTGTATTTGCATTCCATAAGTGTGGCATATTGAATTCAAAGCTATTATTCCATATTTATGATGGTTTTAGTTGCAAGAATACCATTGGTTGTGTTAATGTACTTTGTATTAATTCGATGTAATCAGTTTCTGTTAAGTGCAATTCATCTAAGAAATTTTCATGACTAGTTGATTTGTCATAGTGTCTTTATTCTAAGGTGCTTTGCAAGGACAAAACTTTTTCATTTATTGAGTCATCTAGCGAAGTAATTGGTTCAAGAATCCTTGTTCTTTTCATTGGTGGCATTGGAAATTTGTATCTACAATGCGATGCTTTTCTTTTTTTGCAGCTTTTGGTATGACGATGTTCATGTATCTTTGTGAGTTCTGGATCAAGGTGATATGTGCTACAAGTTATATAGTTGTCCAAGAAGTTTTCAATTTCTAAGTTACTATTAATTCCATATATTGGAGCATTTTGTATCCATATAAGAGCATGTTCATGTGCACTACCTCTATTTTGGAACTCAGTTGCAGAGTAGAAATCTAATATTTTGCCAAAGAATGTATTATCTTGACAGATCAATTGCCTCAGTGCATCTGTCTTATGTCTGTAGTAACGTGTACATGTTACTGGGTCCTTTCTGACAAGATAATCAATGTTGTATTCCTTAATTGTTTCAATGTGTTTCTTTTTATTTCTATTGCTATGAAATTTAGTAAGAGTTTCTACTAGTGGACTCCAACAATGCTTTGCACTTGTAAATGTAACAAAGAAATTTGGAGGACCTAATTGTCGTATCATTGCAAATATATGTTTCTGCATTTGTTGGTGGTAATCAGGAGAAATTCATATGTGTTTGAAATCTATGTATCCAATGTGACTTTTTAGTAACTTTTCTAAGTTGGGCTTGTACTTAACATCTTTTGCTAACAACTTTCTTCCTTGTAGTTTTCCTTTGCTTATTCGTACTAAAATGCATGACATTACCTTTTCAATGATTATTCACATTGTCTTGAAGAACAAATTTGTGATGTGATAGGAAAAGTGACCACTGCAATGCATTAGTTCCCACTTAACTATTTCTTGGTAACGAAATGTTTGTACTATATCATTGTCACGTGGATCTCCAAAGAATAGTGTTGGGAAACTCATTTCTTCTGCATCTTTGTCTTTGAATATCCCAAGTGGTCGTTGTCCCTCAGCTGGTGCTATTTCAATGATCTTGTCTTGTAAATCATGAATTCGTTGTGAAGCTATCAATCCATGTACTAAGGTTTCAGTTGGTCTTTCACTTTTTGAAATGCTATCCGTTTCAATTTTGCTATCAATGTTCTCATCCTCGGATGTATTATCTTTATTGTTAAATTCAAGCATATTATTCCAATTGCTATTAATGGAAATGTTTTCAGTTTTATATAAATTTCGAGAACATAGCTCTTTAAGTGCTCTCATGACAGTATGCACATGCAGTTTTCTTGTTTGATATGCATTCTTGTATTCTACTCGTCGTTTTAATGAAATAGCAATTGTCATTGTATTGTTTATGAATTATGGCAATGCTTTGTGGACAATGTCCATCTGGACAGGTACATTGATTATTGAACCAGTTAAGCCCATTTGTGATTGCTTGTTGCCACATTGTCTTATTTGTACAAAAGGAATTCTTAATGCGACAAGTCTTTCCTCAAGCTCTGAAAGCGTTGTTACAGTTTGCAATGGCTTATTACGTCTTATTTGTTTAGGTGTTGCAAAGCGAGGCAACTTTGCATTAGCAAGGGCTATTTTGCAAGATCTACAAATGATATTTAAATGCAATGTCTTCTGTTTTCCAAATATGTTTATGTACATTTTTTCTAATTCAAGTCCAATGCTTGAGATGTTCTTTCGAAATTGCAATGTCTTACATATTGGACATTTGGTTTTTGGCGTGTCTTCAATTTGTTGTTTGTAAATTTCTATGGGAGTACTTTTTTGCGACGAACAATTTTTATTTGCTATTTTATTTCTATTTTCTCCAATTTTATTTGGGTTATTTGTACGTATCATTTGTTTCAATTTGCGCAAGTTTATTCTATTCTTGGTGTTTTCATGTATTTGTACTACTATATGTTGCAGATTGAACTGATTTGTATTTTGATTTGATAGTAGTGGTTCGTAATGAATGTGTGATGTACTTGTTTCGAATGATAATATGTTGTATGTTTGATTGAAATTTGTTTTTGATGGGTAGTAATTGACAATGGTTTTACTGGTAAATGGCCATTTTTGTATGTTTACATTGAATATGATCGATGTCCATTGGAAGCAAAATGATGTTCCCTCAACTCCTCCTTTTTCATATGGCATTGCCATATTAATTAGGTATTATTTCCAGCTTGCAACCATTGTTTGACTTTGTATAGTTTCATTTGTTAAGTGTTTTTCTATACAATTTAATGCGTCTTCGTTCCTACCCATCAGTGCATTGCAAAAATATTGGAAAATGTAGAGTCTGAAAGACTGTTCATCAAATTCATGTGCTATTAAATGACAAATTGCATTGAACATACTATTGGCACATTTAGACATAGTTGTTTTTGCTATGTGCAATCCATGAATTTTCATTTCATGAACAATGGATTCATAATGGTTTTCAAGATATTTGCAAAAAGGTGACAAGGAATAATTTGGTACAAAGTTGCATCTAGGTAATCTTTTGTGTAATAGAGGTTCAAAATGTCCACTAATAGGATCTGTATCATGAAACAAAATGTTTAGTGGAATTTTATCTAGATCATGGTTGAAGAACAAATACCTTGTTTTCATCGTTAGTGACCAGAATCCAATTGGTATGTTCAACCACTTTGATAGCCATCGTATGAAAAATGTGTCTCCCCATAGGCCTCTTTCAAATTGGAAATCACTATTAGAAGAAGAAAAACGCATTTTATGAAGGTATGTGTCAACATCGTGAATTCCATGAAGTTGATATAACATGACATGATCTAGTTCATATTGGTATGATTCTTTTGCCTCTGTGTCATTGCGTTGTAGACAATTGAGAAAGTGGTCTATTATTCAATTGCGCAGTTCAATGGACTAGTAACGAAAGTGTAGAAGCACTTCAAATGCATTGAGCAAACAATGTCCAGGAGTATATGAAAATTGCTGTAGTCTGAAGAGACTATGCTTCATTAAAACGATATCAATATTAGCATCTATGCGATGTTTTTTTGCTGAATGGTAGTTTTCAATGTCTATGATTTCAAGCATTTTTTGTATGTATTTATTCTTCAGATTCGTATGGTGATTTGTTTACTAACTACTATGTATGTTAGATTTTTTTTTTTCTCAAAGATGAGAGAAGGTTCTATAATATTCTTTGCTTTATTGAATATATGTCTATGATAATGTTTACTAGCACAAAACACTAATTTTACTTTTATATTGTATGTTTGATTTCAAAACAGTAAAATAAGGGAAGCAAAGTTGCAAGTAGCTAGCTCCTATTTTGCATGTTTTTGTATTTTAAAAGTATCACTACAAAACAAACAACATGCAACATTGATTATTGTCTCTGAAGACATAAATGGATGTGGCTGATGTGTACTTTCTAATGCTATATATGACTGCGGATCAATCTAGAGAAGTTCACGACTGATGTCAAGTAATTCCCCATGGTCTCAACCATATTACATTCAGGACAGAGCGTATTTGAAAACAAAGCCTTTGAAAGAAAACAGAGCAATTTCCTTTTATATTGTAAACATACATGTTTTGGTTTGATGCGCAAGAGTTTGAATAGGTTGAAGACCGATGGTCCCACACCATAGAACAGTCAGCAGAAGACACAAGGTAAAATAGAATTGGATCGCGTTTTTATTTTATTTGGGCTGAGTGAACACTTGCGATGCGATTGTTTAAATCGCAATCACAAATTTAAGTTATGCCCTCCAATTGTATTAATCACAATTTGTTTTTTTGCTGATGCGATTGGTGCAATCGCAATCGCTCAATCAGAAGTTTCATTTGGTCGAGTTGAATTCCAGACCCGAAATTCTTATAGGGCAGAGTTGATTTCCATATGGTTCATCGTGCAAGGAAAGTCTTTTATTAAGGTTTCATGATATAAACGTTTCATTGCTATTGTGCGAGGTTTTTAATCTTTGAAAAATATCGTGTTTTTATTTTATTTGGGCCGAGTGAACACTTGCGATGTGATTGTTTAAATCGCAATCGCAACTTTAAGTTATGCCCTTTGATTGTATTAATCGCAAGTTGTTTTTTTGCCGATGGGATTGGTGCAATGGCAATCGCTCAATCGGAAGTTTCATTTGGTCGAGTTGAATTCCAGACTCGAAATGCTTATAAGGCGGATTTGATTTCCATATTGTTGATCACGCGACGAAAGTCTTTTATTAAGTTTTCATGATATAAACGTTTCATTGTTATTGCGCGAGGTTTTTAATCTTTGAACAATATATGTTTTAACATATACATATGTTATAACATATATGCACTATTCACATAGTGGGTCCCGTAGTCTTAGTGTTAGGTCCATTTTATTTAATGAGTGCTTGACATCGGATCAACCCTGCGCTATGAATGCAAGACTGCAATATCGTGTATATAGATAGACAACAACACAAAATTGAATGTATATATGATAATGCATGCAATGTGTTGATGTAGGAGATAAACGAATGCTTTATTTTGTTGTCAATATATAACGAATACATTGAAGGAAAGGATGATAACGCACTACATTATAAATGCATTGAAAAGGAAGTGATATTACATTGCATTTTAAATTATAACAGTGCATTGAAGAGAAGAGTATTATAGTGCGAAGTTTTAAAACACAACAGTGTAGTTTTTGAAGAGACAAAGTATTTTTTGTTTTTTAAACAGAGAATAGAGAGTGTTTGTTTTCTGGCACTGTGTCTTGTAACAGTCCAGCATTTTGTATTCCCTCTTAGAGGCAGATGTTTTATTGCAATAGATTTTTTTCAGTAAATGGAATAGAAGTTTTAAAGTGTTGAATCTCTGTCTCCTGAAGCAAAAACAGAGCCTCTGTACATTCAAAACAAAGCTTTCATTTTTAAAAGAAAAACAGAGCATTTTTATTGTTGAATGCGATAGTTTGTTTTATGTGCAGACCTGTGGTCCCCACTAGTCTTTTGAATCGCAATCGGAAAGTCTTTTTTGTTGTTGCAATTAAGTGTCTTGTTGATATGGGAGATTGCGATGCGATCGCAATCGCAAGTCGCATATGTTACCACCGCTTTTTGTTATGCCACCATTGAAATGTTGCGATGCGATTGGCGCAATCGCGCAACCAGAATCACAAATATTTTAATTGCCCTCCGCTCAAGCCAAGGTCCATGGGAGCAGTGGTCCCACAGACCAGGCGACAACAATGTATTAAATCGCAAGTTTTATTATTATGGCCCAATTGTATTGTTAAATTTCGGACCCGACCTCTTTTATAAGGCGGATTTGATTACACGATGTCATTTTATCTACGCGATTTGATAAATCATCGCGCGCACATTTGATGACGTAAGGATTCCATTTTTGTAACGCGAAATGGTTGAATGCATTTTGGTTAATTTCCTTTCCAAGTCTGGGCTCCACGACGAAAGGTTTGATAAGTTGTGTTTGTAATGTTTTTACTTTATAAACGTTTTAAAGTTTTTTTTTAATGTTTTATTATTTTACATTGCGCGACGGAGTATTGTTATAACATATATATGTTTTAACATACCAAGAAGTGAACCAAATCTAGCTAGTACCTCGTCTTAATAAATTGGATTGATAAGCATTTAATTGATAAGCCACAGTTGAAGTGGAAATCCATGTCGGTTGGATTTGACGGTTTTAAATGGCGATAAGATTTTGGGATAAATAGTTCCATTATAAAATGGAGTCAAAGTTAAGGTGAGTCTTATAATAATAATTCATAAAAAAAATGATGAAGACGAAATATTAATCGAAGGTGTTTTAAACATTGTATGCCATAAAAATTAACGTAGGTTCAGAACTTCGTCATTCAATTGTACAACCGCCTCGTACAACCACCAGCAGATTTTAAACCTTGTTCCATATCCAACAGCTCCATATCGAGCAGCAGCCACCTATTCAATAAATGAAAGGGCATGAATTGTAATGCATTTTGCAATAACAAGTTGAAAATATTAACCAATGGAAATTTAGAAAAACAAATTAAAATAATTAAAATAAATAAACAATAATTAATCTTATAGTTGAACCACGGCAAAAATATTTTTTTTTTCAAAACATATGTCTAATCAAGGTGAATTAATTTCACAATCAGGTTTGTGCAATCGCAATCGCTCAATCGGAAGTTTCATTTGGTCGAGTTGAATTCCGGACCCGAAATGCTTATAGGGCAGATTTGATTTCCATATGGTTCATTGCACGTCGAAAGTATTTTATTAAGGGTTCATGATATAAACGTTTCGTTGCTATTGCGCGAGGTTTTTAATCTTTGAACAATATCGCATTTTTATTTTATTTGGGCCGAGTGAACACTTGCGATGTGATTGTTTAAATCGCAATCACAACTTTAAGTTATGCCCTTTGATTGTATTAATCGCAATTTGTTTTTTTGCCGATGCGATTGGTGCAATCGCAATCGCTCAATCGGGACTTTCATTTGGTCGAGTTGAATTCCAGACCTGAAATGCTTATAGGGCGGATTTGATTTCCATATCATTGATCGTGCGTCGAAAGTCTTTTATTAAGGTTTCATGATATAAACGTTTCATTGTTATTGCGCGAGGTTTTTAATCTTTGAACAATATATGTTTTAACATATACATATGTTATAACATATATGCGCTATTCGCATAGTGGGTCCCGTAGTCTTAGTGTTAGGTCCATTTTATTTAATGAGGGCTTGACATCGGATCAAACCTGCGCTATGAATGCAAGATTGCAATATCGTGTATATAGATAGACAACAACACAACATTGAATGTATATATGATAATGCATGCAATGTGTTGATGTAGGAGATAAGCGAATGATTTATTTTGTTGTCAATATATAACGAATACATTGAAGGAAAGGATGATAATTCACTACATTATAAATGCATTGAAAAGGAAGTGATATTACATTGCATTGGAAATTATAACAGTGCATTGAAGAGAAGAGTATTATAGTGCGAAGTTTTAAAACACAGCAGTGTAGTTTTTGAAGAGACAAAGTATTTTTTGTTTTTTAAACAGAGAACAGAGAGTGTTTGTTTTCTAGCATTGTGTCTTGTAATAGTCCAACATTTTTTAATCCCTCTTAGAGGAAGAAGTTTTATTGCAATAGATTTTTTTCAGTAAATGGAACAGAAGTTTTAAAGTGTTGAATCTCTGTCTCCTGAAGCAAAAACAGAGCCTCTGTACATTCAAAACAAAGCTTTCATTTTTAAAAGAAAAATAGAGCATTTTGATTATTGAACGCGGCAGTTTTTTTTATGTGAAGACTTGTGGTCCCCACTAGTATTTTGGATCGCAATCACAAAGTCTTTTTTGTTGTTGCGATTAAGTGTCTTGTTGATATGGGAGATTGCGATGCGATCGCAATCGCAAGTCGCATATGTTACCACCGCTTTTTGTTATGCCACCATTGAAATGTTGCGATGCGATTGGCGCGATCGCGCAACCGCAATCACAAATATTTTAATCGCCCTCCACTCAAGCCAAGGTCCATGGGAGCAGTGGTCCCATAGACGAGGCGAAAAAAATGTATTAAATCACAAGTTTTATTATTATGGCCCGATTGTATTGTTAAGTTCTAGACCTGACCTCTTTTATAAGGCGGATTTGATTACGCAATGTCATTTTATCCACGCGATTTGATAAATCATCGCGCACACATTTTATGACGTCAGGACTCCATGCCATAAAAATTAACGCAGGTTCAGAACTTCGTCATTCAATTATACAAGCATCCAATTGTACAACCGCCTCGTACAACCGCTGACAGATTTTAAACCTTGCTCCATATCCAACAGCTCCATATCGAACAGCAGCCGCCTATTCAATAAATGAAAGGGCGTGAATTGCAATGCATTTTGCAATAACAAGTTGAAAATATTAACCAATGAAAAGTTAGAAAAACAAATTAAAATAATTAAAATAAATAAACAATAATAAATCTTATAGTTGAACCATGGCAAAAATATTTTTTTTTTGAAAACATATGTCTAATCAAGGTGAATTAATGTCACAACCAGGAAAAATCTGATGCGTAGTGACTTGCAGCGGTAGGTACAATAATATATTATATATTTAATAGATAAATTGATTATTTACTTGTAACCTGAAGGTCATGTACGATTAGGATGTGTGACTTTGAAAATGAACATCATTTAATATGTGAGTATCAATAAGTCTAGTATTATATTTAATTTACTGCTTTTATGAAGGTGGTTGTTTTGTTTTTGTTTAAATGTTATTAATGTATTATATTATTGTGAGGTTTATTTTTATTTTTTAAAGAGTATTGGAGTGTGTATTTTTAGTGTATGTTTTTTTTCTTTTATATAAAAAATATAATTATAAGATAGAAAATTAAAATTTTATAATTACATTTTATAATGGTTGAGGTTATAGACATGAATATTTTATTTAATTAACTATTTTGTATTTAATAATATTATTTTGTATACAATATTTTTCATAATGTTATAGTGTGTGTTATACAAAAACTTTATGACACTTTTTACTATGTTGACTTATCCATATCTGATTTTGATAATGACATTTTTGTTGGTATATAAGATGGTTTAAATTTATTTATTTATTTTTTATTTTTAATTTTGATATTTATAATGTTTTTTTGGAATATACATTATGTTATTTAATATTTAAAGTTAAATCATGGTCCATAATAAACTAGTTATAATGTCTAATTTGATATAACAAAAAATTCCAAAAAAAATTGGAAGAAGAGACTTTTTCCATCATCTTTTTGGACCCAAACAAATATCTCCGATTTAAAAGTTCATAATTACATATAATACAAAAAAAAAACCAAAAACCAAAAACCAAATTAGAGATTTCAAACCTTGTATGGCAAGAAAGCCAACAACCTAACAGTGAAAATGAAGCCATGTAGTTGGAAGCGTGTAGCCATGTCAACTAGCGAAAGCATGTAATATTTCTAACATAAATATTAAGAGAATAAAAAAAAAATGCATTATAACAACAACTAGGAAATTCAAGATGTTGTAACTTCTTTGTATCAGGGGGTGGGGAGAAAATAAATTGCGTCACAAACCACTCAAGGTAACGTGTCACCCCGACAGCGCTTTCGGGGGGTCCTCTCCAAAAACCCTTTATCGCCTAGACCCCCACCTTGAAAAACCGCCATTCCTTCCACACCTCCGCCTGCAGTTCTACCCGTTGCTTCAACCCATCACATTTCGCCACTTGTCCACGTTTCCTCCCCCACGTCATCACCTCCACATCATCTAGCCATTGGAAAATTTAAAATCTCCTGCCAACTGACCGCTTGCTAAATTAATGCTCCCACTCTCGAAAACGGTAACAATTCTGTTACCATTTCCCACCATTTCACTTATAAAATCACCACGGGAGCCTGCATTCAATTTATTCCGTGTTCTTTCACTCCTTGCAGGTTATTATTGAGCTAATAAAGTAATCAGATGCTCACTGACATCATTTCTTTCAGGAATTCGATCCAATTTCTTTTTGAGGTAACCTGTTCTATCCTACTCATCTTCAATTCAAAATGACAAAGAAGAAGGGTAAGGGAAATATGAATGAAGAAGACCCCATGATTCTCCGTGTCCGATATCTTGACAGAACTCCCCTAATTGACACCCAATTCAAAGTTGTTGAGACTGATTATGAATTCGACCTCTATGAACTTCACAATTGGGCAAAGCAAAAATATCTTGACCAAAGCAATGAATTGAGTATCTGGGAGTCTCTTCTCCCTTAATTTATTTTCCCTCAGACCCACTTTTTTCCTGAATTTTCTACCTGGTGTCACTTTAGATATATCCCTAGAAAGAAAGCAGTGATTACTCCAAACAATGAAATCATATTTTCAATTTCCCCTGAAAGTATTTTCCAAGCCTTGCAAATAAAACTCAAAGCTTCCCTGCATCCTTTTTCCTTCGAATCACTAATGGAATTGTATAATAAGATTACATTTCCCCAAAGAACTCATATCTTTGAAACTTTTCTTCCTAAAAATGTTGAATTCCCCAAAAAGAACCACCCATATCCTATTTCAATTTTCACAGAAATGTCAAAGCAAGTGATCTTCATGATGGCTCGTTTACTTGGATATTACACAAATCAGTGGGTTGACGAAGTAATCTTAGGATTCTTGTTAGTATTCGCAATTGGGCATAAGTCTTCAGTATTATTTAATTACAGTCAATTTTTGTTTAATGCTATGCATGAACAATTCATGAAATTTAAAGCTGAAGGAGTTTACAAATACCAGTCATTGTTATTGTACTTAATGTTATATCATCAAGCAGACGAGTTCAAGTTTCAATTGCAGAAAATGGATGAGAAGGGTAACCCTTTGTAAGTTATCTATTGGACTTCACTGGTCAGAAGGAATTTAAAGGAATATACTTATACAAATCTTGTAGATCAATTCCTTCACACTTATTTATGTTTATTTTCTAGTGATACATTACCAAGGATATCTTTAGAAATCAAGAAAGTCTTACAACTCTCAGAAAAATCTAAGGTGGGAGATTGGTATCTATACCAAAGTTATACAAAGATCAAAATTTATGGAAGTGAAAATTTATGGAAGTGAGGCCCCTCCTTATATATTACCAGTTTTTTTGCCAGTTAGGATTTTTGCTTTGGAATATGCTAGACAAATGCTTAATATGGATGAATTACATTTTGTGTCCAACAAAAAGAATGAAAATTTCAAGCTAAAGGCACAAATAGACCCTTACATCATAAACAACTAGAGCAACTGCAAAAATATGTAGAAGCAGTCTTAAAGCAAATGAAGTCCAAGCCTATTTTTACATGGTATTATGACCCCTTGGGATTAATACCTAAGTTTATAGTTGAACAAAAAAGCACCCCATATTCCCATACACCAAGGCCACAGATAAAAAAATATGCTAACTAAGAAGAACAGACAAAAATACATTGCAGGAAGCAGAAGAGTAGTTGTTCAGTCAGTCTTCACTACAAATTCCTATCTCTAAAGACAAAGAAAGTAAAAGACCAAGGGAAAGCATGTCTCCCACAGACTTAGAAAAAAAAGCTTCAGATTTTGTAGTTTTAAAGAGAAGGAAGAAGGATCCACAAACCACCACCAAAGCTAGCAGCAGAGAAAATCCTCAGGTAATCAACACTAATGAAAACTATTCAGAAGAAAGGGATGACTAGGAACAAAATAGCTTGGTTTTGACAGTTAATCCTACTACCTCTCTCCCTTATGAAGGAGATACCATTGAATCTCTTATCTCTTCTACTCCTCAAGCTCAACCACAACCAAGTACCTTTGCAAGGTATTGAGAGATTAAGTTGAATAATGAAGCTCTTAAAGCTTTGACATACTCAAAATTATGGAAGAAAATTGCCACCACTCAACATAGAATGATATCTACTTTTGATTCAGAAAAGGGGCAGTTTCAAATGGCCTTTTTGGAGCCCAAGGTTGTAGCCCTAAAACGCGATGAAGATTAAAAGGCCTCCATATTCTTAGTTGATACTAAACAAGTTCATGCAATTGATTAAATTGATTTACATAAACAGACAGGGGAGATGGTTTATTCAACTCTAACCAGCTCTTCCATGGCTGCTTCAAAGCTGCAGGTGTCACTGAAAAACATGCATTCACATCTGAATATTGAAAGGATATCCTCTATGGCCAAAGACATCAGAATCAAAACTTTAGAAGAATTGGTTTTCAAACCAGGATATGATCCTAGTGATGTCAAGGCAACAGAGGAGGTTCTCAAAAGTAAAAAATGAATACATTTAGGCTCTTAGAAAAAAACTCAAACTCCCAACAACAAAACACCCTCAAACCAAAGAACTCACTAGTTTGGAGGTGGAGAAAGAGAATTTGTTTACGTAGTAGTAGAAAAAAATGCTCAAATACACAAAATGGAGTGAGATATGGAAACACTACTAAAGGAAAAAGAGAAATGGAAAATAGGTGGAACATCAACAATGGGGACTTCAGTCTAGCCTACAACACAGGTGTTGGAGTCAGTTTACTAAGAAAAGCTAACTCAAGCCTTGAAAATTTTTTCATTGACAAACAAGGAGGTACAAACACTGTTAGAAACCCTCACCAAAATGGAGGAACACAAGATAAAGTCAGATAATGCCTATTTAGCAGAATTACAGAAGAAATTTAGACTTATGCAACAAATTCAAAAGTATGAAGACAAGTTCAACATCATTCAAATGTTGGCAGAGGCAAAACTCAACATTTGACATAATATCAATGCCATTGCTACAGACTTATGGCCTTCTATGCAAATCACTTTTTATTCGGAGGAATTGGTGCAAAGAGTCAAAACAACAATAGAACATACTAAAGAACATATTGAGCATAGGCCACAAAAAGCACAAAATATCATCAGGCTGTTGAACTCTAAAACTAGAGAAGAACTTGAAATTCTCAACATCCAGGAGAAAACCACAACAATAATGAAAGTCAAAAGAGTTTTGACTAAAAATAATTTAATGGTGAAATTGGAGAACAACAATAAAGAGTTGGAGTTACAGATTAAAAGATTCAACAAATTTTTTTCTTTATTACAGGAGAAAGGACTTCCCACTCTTAGAAACTCTAATGGAAAATTAATTCCAATGGAGAATTACCAGGATAAAGTGTGCAAGATAGTTGTAGATGCATCAAGGTTTTCCAAGGCAAAAGGAGTTATCAGTGGAGAAGCTTTTCTAAAAGGCTTCCAGTTTGATTTGAATATTCAACACAAGATTCATCATTTATTTGTGAATAAGCCAACTTTTCAAACTTACACTGAGGTAGATGAAAGGTTTAGAAACATGTTGATTTTTTCTATCCCAAGTGAAGAAAGGTGGTAGAAATTACTAGAGTTGATAGAATAAAAACAAACATAAGGCCTACCATTTTTGCACAAGAACAAAATCTAGCAGTTGGAAAAAATGCACAGTCAACAACAAATTTCCTTTAAATTTTCAATGTACAACCAAATTTATCCAAAGTTTCTATTTTGAGTTTTATTTAAGAAAATTATGTAATTTTATTAGAACACCATTTTGTAATGAATTCCCTTTTGGAATTTGTGACCAGTTCTAGTAGAAAATCTGTAAGTATGTTGTCATAAGACTCGATAAGGGTTGAACCCTTTTGATAAACTAGTAAGCATAATTGTAATCCTCCGAGTTTTATGAGATTAATAGAAGGATTATGGATTCATCTTGAAACAACTTGTGTTACTCTGAGTATTTCTGTTGTTATTTATGTTTTCATTTTATTTATTTAAGAAAATGTTTGAAATTAATGGGAAATTTGGGTGAGATAAGATTGAATATCAATCTATATGAAAACCCCTGTGAAGTTATCATCAATTACAAAGATTATTTAATTGGAAATGTATATTTTAATTAATTTCGCTACATCTTTAAATTATCCTCTCTTTTTTTTTTTTTCTTCAGTAGCATAATCATCTATGCTTAGATAATTTTTTTTTTAACAATTATATAGTTCAGTTGTACATATGTAAACTCGTAATAACAGTTCTGTGTAATAAAAACAAAAATATCTACATAATCGCATGTAATAACAATAAATCCGGGAAACTCCATGCCAAACGACAGTCTGGTTAGACTGTCCCCTGTTCCTCCATATTCTCTATGAAGGGTCTATAATAGTACTGATAAACATTTTGTCCATATTTTTAAAAAATGAACCAGTGACCCCATTCTAACTACGATGCTTCTTTGGATAATTGATCAACCACTTGGTTCCTCTACATGTAAATGTGAGTAACAATAATGAAGTCAAAAAAAGATTTAAGTGCCAAAACCTTATCCAAAAATGATATAAGAGTATGAACATGACATTGTGCTTCATTGTTAAACTCGTTAATAATAAGTTTTGAATCTTCAAATATCTGAATCCTATTGCAACTTTTATCTCAGGCGAAAGTGAGTAGTCTGAGGCTGTTGAGCTCATATAGTTGTTTTTCCTTGGGCGTAGTCCCATTTTAATTTTATAATTGTGAGTTTCAGAGATATGGAGGATAGCTCCCTTGCCACATCCCTATATGTTAGAGGCCCCATCGAAGTAAGCCCACGGAATGGATTTATCAATAACTTTCGGAATGATATTTCTTCCCTGTGCTGCTAGATCATCGTTTGGGATGAACTGATAGATCGAGACAATGGTGTTGCTAATGCTAAGCCAATTAGCCACCGAACCTGAAAAATTTTGTGATTACGTGTAAGCCAGGTGCCCCAGGAAATCAGGAGGGGGAGGTTTCGTTCTTTAGGACATTGAGTCGATTGCAACTAGTTAGACCAGACCTCATATACAAATCTTCCATGCCATTGAAGTGTGGTGCCCAGTGTAGTCAAAGTAAGGTGCCAGATGTGCGTGTAAGCATGGCAAGTGAGGAAGAGGTGTTCCACGTCCTTGACATGTAATTTGCAGAGGTAGCATCTTGAAGGTTCATGGATAGAGCTCCTGATGAAGTTGTCCTCCGTTGGGGCGCAATTGGTGAGTATGCACTACATGAAGAGTTTGGATTTTGGTGGAGCCTTCAATTTCCAGAGGTGTCTCCACTGCCACTGTTTGTTCTGAGGTTCGTGTAATTCACAAAGAGAGACATACCCCTCCTTAAGAGTGTATCTTCCCCCAGGAGATAAGGCCCATAGAAGTTCATCCTCCCTCTCAGTGATTCTGATGTTGGTGACACAGAGAGCCTTGAGATAATTGTTCCATTTCGGCTACCAAATGTTCGGGATGTCAAGTTCTTGAGCCGATTTACAGGCCTATGAGATCCAAGAGGAATTGATATTGTTAGAAATTTGAGAGATGGTGTGGATTTCGATTGACGATAAGTGTTGTCTGATGGCTAGTGGTAATTGGTATGCATGACCACAACCAGACCATGCATCCACCCCAATATTTACATTTCCTTGGATCCAATGCTCCAGGAAAGGCCTTTCTTGATGACGTTGATGGATCTGGTGATGGAACGCCAGATAATGGATGATCCATGAGAGTATGAGATGTGTCCTTTGATCCATTCGAGGGTGGTCTAATATGTAATATACTTTAAATAGGTGACCTCTTGCCAAAGACTGATGGCATTGATTAAATACATATACTACCCGATGTATGGAAAATGAATTGAGTCTTTAGTCCCCCCCCCAAGCTGTTGGGCTTGGAAATTTTCTTCCATCTGATCCAAGCAAATAATTTTCCATCATGCTTGCCCCTCTAAAGGAATCTTCTGTGGATTTTTTTAATTCTAGATGTCACACCTTTTGGGATCGAAGCTAAAGTCATCTAATAAACAGGAATTGCCTCCAATACTGATTTTATAAGAACTAGTCTCCCAGCTTTGGAAATCCATCTCCGCTGCCAAATATTAACCCGTCATTCCACTTTGGCAATTAACCAATTCCAATCGGTGATGCAGTAGTCATTTGGCTTTAGACAAAAACTGAGATATTTGATGCCTTCCTCTAATTCCCTGCAACCAAAATGAAATAGGCCAAGTGCATACCTGCATTCTTGTTCGGAGCACTTTACCAAGATGATAGTAGATTTATTGTGATTGGGGTCCATACCAATAGTCTTGCAAAATATTTGTAGAATATTCATGAAGCTGGTGTTGTCATGGCATGTTCCATCAAGAAAAATAAGCACATCATCCACGAATAAGATATGGGCTAGTTGAATGAATTCAGGTAATTTAACACCTTTAATTTTTCCTTCTTGCTTATCCTTTGCCAAAATTTTTGACAGTCCTTCCATAATTAATAAAAATAGCAAAGAGGAGAGTGGAAAACCTTGAAGAAGCCCTCTAGCTGCATGAAAGAATTCAGATGCAGCTCCATTGATAAGAATACTGAAGGAGGCATTAGTGATACATCCCATGATCCAATTGGTGAAGGAAGGGGGATAGATAGTATGAAGAAGAACGAGTTGTAAGTAGGTCCAACAGGTAAAATCAAAGGCCTTAGCTAGGTCAATATTGAGAATGGTGCTCTTGAGGCTTTTGATCTTGATGGAGTGGAGGACTTCCTAAGAAGTACCTATCGCTTCATGAATTTGTCTCTGGTTAAGGAAGGAAAATTGTTCCTTGGCTATGTGCTGAGATAAAATGGGCTTAATGCGGTTGGCGATGATCTTAGATATTATCTTGTAAATACAGTTGCAGATGGATATGGGTCGATAGTCATTGAAGGATAAGGGCTTGTCAATCTTGGGTATGAGGGCTATAAAAGTAGCATTGAAACCATCATATATACGACCACTAGTCCGACTCTCTTCGATGACTTGGAGAAGGTCCCTCCCAATGTCTTCAAATAAAGTGAGATAAAATTTAATGGGCCATCCATCCAGACTAGGGCTCTTGTCCTTCTTGAACCACTTTAACACCTATTCAACTTCCCCTAAAGAGACTAGTGCATTTAAATTTTTAATGTCATCATGATCTGGCTATCTGAAGTATTTCAGAAATATTAGCAGCCCTGGGATCCCTGTAGAGATTGGAGAAATTCCTAATCCCAATATCCTCTAGTTGAGCATGGTTTTTGGCCACCCTTCCAACCTGATCCCTCAGTTCCTAGATAGTATTAATGCTCCTTCTGCCTTTTGCACATTGCTGGAAGAATTTTGTGTTGTCATCTCCCACTTTGAGCCAAGTAGCCCTGCTTTTGAGTCTCCCTCTTGTTGGATGGATAAGTTTTTCTTGCGGACAAGACAAACCTCCCAAGTGTCCTATGGACAGCTAGCAACAAACAGACAAATAAAAAATATTTTCTCTAGACAATATTCGATTCATTAATTAGCTACAACAGGGGTTTTGAATCCCTACCTGTAGTCCAGTGCTATTTGTAATAATCTTCTTTCCAGTTGCTTGAAAGAGTCGTCTTCAAAGATCTGCAATCACAAACATGGAAAAAACAATAGCACCTGCATAGGATAAACTAATTCACGAATCATATATCTATTAAGATGATCAAGGAATTCAAGAAACAAGCTAATTAATTAAATAACTTATTGATAAAACATGATAAACAAGCTACTTAATTAAAGAACTCATTGAGAAAATGGGATTCATTCGTATTATCTTTGATGAAGAAAGAGCCTTACAACCATGTCCGCCTTGATGTCGTACAGGCCTTCCTGGGGTTCGGAACAGGTGTTTCCTTTACTCTGACAAGCTTTGCATTCTCTCAGCTAAAATGCACATGGGTGTGTAATCATTCCCGCATAATGATTAGTTAAGAGAGTCTGAGTTTCTACAACATTTCTCCTCAAAAATCCTCCAAGTCTAACTTTTTTCCAATCTCAATCAGTACCCTTAAAACTGAACCAAAGCTTCAATTTATAGGAAAAGAGAAGAGGTTGCAGCTCCACATAAGAGGGGATATAATCCTCTTTTGAAGGGATTGACCATAAACCAAGGGGTAGGCTCCCATAATGGAGGAATGAATGTACATGATAGGAGCGAACATTCGACCGACTAATTGCTTCCAGAAGCTTCCAGATTTGACTACTGGGCTTCTAAATGTTACTTTCCGCCTTCATTTTACCTTTTACAGGGGTCCGTAGTTTTAATACACAAAATGTGCAGTAGGTACCGCAGTTTTCCTTTACAAAAGGTGTGGTACCGCAGGAAATGTTAAGAGAAAGTGCGGTACAAGTGTTTTTAAGACTTTTATGAGCTTTTCTCTCAATTTTAAGGCTTGATTTTAGGAACTTTGATGTTATGAGGTATTTAGTGTAACACCTCTTCCTCCTGTTTCCTTAACAATTTGGCTTTCTCCATTTTCATTTGTATGAGATGATCCTTGCCCTTAGTGGACATGAATCCAAGGCCATTTGTACCCATAAAATTTTCTAATTCATTCTCAATTTTCTTTAATGTCTCTTCTTCATGTTTTTTCTTCTCTCTGGCCCATCTTATAGTTATGGTTTTTATTCTTGAAAAATTGTGGTAGAGAACACGTGCATGCTTATATTCAGGTATCTAATCACAGTGAATCCAGACTCTTTTGACCATAAGGTGTAATTATGGATCCTCCAGCCAACATGGGTTGAATTTAAAGGGGGAGTGTGGTTTGAAACTATCCCTTTGAATTTCAAGGTATATGGGGGAGTGATTCGAGGATCCTCCTGACCCCACCCATTGTCTGGCCTTGTCAATCCTGTCAGCCAGCCTAGTCTTGATCAGGAAGCAGTCCAGTCTTCTTGCAAGAGAATCCTCCCCAGTCCTTCTGTTATGCCAAGTGGGGAATTTTTTGGGCATGGCCAAATATAACATGTCAGCATCATCAATCAGATGCTCAAATAAATCTGACAAGGGGTATGGAACAACGTTCGGCCCCCAAGATTCAACAAGTCCAATGGAAAAGTTTAAATCTCCTCCCATGATAATTTATTCCCCCTCCATGATGGAAATGGCCATCCACTTGTCCCATAAATCCTCCCTGTTGTGGCAAGGGCCATAAACATTGATTATGTAGATGGGCATGTCAAGTCCAATTATAGTGATGTCATCTCCCAGTATCCATTCTTTGCCCCACCAGTTACCCACTTTGATAGTCCTTTTGTTGAAACCCATTTCACATCCACTCCATCTCCATCTTTCATCTAGTGTCTGAAAACTATAGTCCGGGATTATAGAGGATAGCAGTTTAAGAATAGAGTATCCATCCCCCAAGGTTTCTTAAAGGATAAGTGCATCTACTCTCTCAAGAGCCGGTAGTCTTCTTAGAGCCAGTTTTTTATCAGGACTGGCCAAACCCCTAAAATTCAACGAGAGGCAAATCATGGGTCATCCATGCCTGAGGTGTCCTTTTCTCTAAGAACCCTATCAATAGAAGCTTGTGTCCCAGCGGCCACCTCCATGCCAGACCTGAGTATAGCCTTGGATAGGGAAGATGGTATAATCCTAACCGCTTTAGGTTGTGGATTGATGAGTTTAGGACCAAGACCATAGGCTTGGGGAGCTAAGGCCTTAGATGCAGATCTAAGGTTGTATAGGTGGCTAGTAGATCGACCCGATGAATCAGAGAGGGATTGAGATTTTGTCTCGCTAACTAGGGTTTGAGGGTTTGTCCTAGAGACAGAGGTAGGGGATGTTACAACAGGACAGATAAGGGGATCCAAGTTTCATCTAATTAAATCAATTTTAGAAGTAGCTAATGAAATTAAAGGAGATACAATGCGATTCAAATTTGAATTGAATGTAAGAGAAATAGCGGGAGGAGTTATTGGAATTGGAGTAGTGTCCTCCTCATGGAGTTGGGAGCTGTAGGCCTGTGATGCTGATGGCGCTTGATGTGTCAGAGATCGACATGGTGAATTCAGCGACACATGTTTCACCGGTGTTCTCGCCTGAGTAGAGATCACTTCCCCAATTCCCACGGTTTGGGTCCCCACGTGCACCAGGACTTTTTCATGATCAATGTTGGCCGCAGTGGTGAGCGGAAAATCCTTATACAGATGCCCGACTTCATGGCATAGATGACATCTAAATGATACCCCTTCATAATCCAGTATCTGGCATCTAGTGATGTCTCAGAATCACAGGTTGTAGCTTTCCACTAAACCTGCCCTCGTGTCCAAATGGACGAGAATTCGGGCCACTAAGATGTTTCTAGTCTCTAAGTAGGACCTATCATGGTCCAAATAGATCTCTAGGTCTTCACCAATGAAGTAGAGTGCTTCCTCCATTTAAAATTTTAGAGGGAGGCTTGCTAATCACACCTAAATAGGGCCTGATCCCAGCTTCTCCTTGTCTGGGTCGAAGAGTGGGGTCCATCGCTTTAGCAACAACGATGTCATTTCTTTGTGCCAGTATTTAGTGAGCACCCAGTTTGCCATCTTCGGGTGGGGAAAGATTAGGGCGAACCACCCCCTATTCAAGTAAGCACCCCAGGAAGTTTCTCTAATATGTTTCCCCATATTTATGATGTCCAAATATTTAATCTGGCCGAGGAGTAGTTCCTTCCTCGAACCCGCCCCACTAGTACAGTTTGAGAGGTTTTCTCCATCTTATCCATACCAATTCCTTCGTTGAAAACCAAATCTTGCTTCTGTTCACGGCTCTTAGTGCACCTGTGATTTTTATTCCCCATTCTATGGGTGGTCCTGTCCGTATGTTCCCTTATCCTTCTGGTGTGTCATCCCAGTCCAACGTTCTGATGTCCTCTGGAGGTGGAACCAAATGAGTGATGCCCTCGAATCAACCCGAAGTCGCCACAAAAGAGGGCTCCCCTAAATTGGTTGCGTATGTTAGTTCATCCTCTGCATGATTGATGCCTAAATGTTCAAAACCAAAAGACCTGTCATTTGCCCCCAAAACATATGTTATCGGACCCAAAACATCTAGCGTGACTTGGGCTTATTGCTCCCAAATTCTGAGAACTAACAGCGAGGGGATAAAATAAGCTGGAGAGGCCAGTGTCGCCAGGAAGGGTTATTAGTAAACTGCCTTAGCTGCTGGGAAGGGTTCCGATAAGACATATGGAGTATGTGATGAGTCACCAATATCCATATCCGCTTGCTCTTTCCCTGTGAGGTCGTCTCCCTGAGTTGTTCCACCTGGCAACTGAGGTGTTAACCCAGCCCAAATCTGAGATGGTTCCAAGTTGTCGTATGAGTAGTCCAACTCATCCTCAATCATCTCTCCATTTGAGTGCTCACCTCCATTCCGAGCGCGCCTTCTCCTTTCCATGGAAAACCTTGCATTAGGGGAATTTTGAGGTCTAAAAGGGCCTCTTAAGGAAATTATAAAATAATAGTGGAAATAATAAGATAATATTAGATTACATCTCAAATTTTAGAGGGAAAAATAAAAAACTACTTTTTCAACTCATATTTTCAACTTATCTCCCTATGGGTTTACTCAAATTTCGAGCGGGAACACTCGTT
Source organism: Pinus albicaulis (assembly GCA_034641835.2). Lineage (NCBI taxonomy): Eukaryota > Viridiplantae > Streptophyta > Pinopsida > Pinales > Pinaceae > Pinus > Pinus albicaulis. The sequence continues at coordinate 1,142,910,913 of CM076581.1, forward strand.
GGATGCAAAATTTGATTCCTCATCCAAGGAGTACCCATGTTGCATACTTTCGATAGACCTTTCTACACGAAAAATGATAAATACATGAAAAACGCGATTGTAATAACGTTTTTTTCATGTATTTTTCATTTTTCATCTAGTAAGGTCCATCGAAAGTATGCAACATGGGTACTCCTTGGATGAGGAATTAAATTTTGCATCCAACAAGTACTCCCACTTGAAATTTGAGTAAAACCTTAGGGAGATAAGATGAAAATACAAGTTCAAAAAGTAGTTTTTATTATTTTTTAATCTTTTTACTTTTTACCTCAAAAATGGTGAATATTCCCCCATTTGACATCATCATCTTGAATCCTATTGTTTCTTATAAATTTTATTTTGGTTGTACATTTTTCTTAGGAGGCCCATTTTATACCTCAAAAAGTTCTCTAATTCCTGTTCCGAGGAGCTGGATCAAATGCTATGACCTTCCACCGTATTTGATGGGGTCCAGAAGCATGGCCATGGTAATAATAATAACCCTCTGTCAGGTTGTCAGAGTTGTTAGTAAAATGCCAAAGCACTCAACTGCGAGGTTATGGAAGTAAATCCCATGACTGTGGGCAACAGATCGCCTTAGGAAGTCGAGTGTTGAGCTTAGAGAAGTCTAGATGGTATGGCGGGTAATAAAAAAACTCCCCAGCGCTGTGGCAGAGTAGTTCACTGTTACTCGCGTCGTCGGAATAAAGCTATTACCTATGCCCTAAACCACTGTCATTATAGTCTGAGTGCATAAAAAAAATCTCATGGAGTCCACTGACAAGCTAGGGTTGTTGCAGGTTTAGGGTTTTCGCCATCTCCATCGCTTAGGGGTTTCACCTACATCTTTAAATTATCACTTCCCCTTAAGCTTAAAATATATTTTTTTTGGATGTAAAAGGATTTTACACACATCATTTGTATATGATTAGTTAAATACTTTGTTTGAAGATTGAATTAATCATATATTTTCTTAAGTTCAACTTACATATCATTTCAAAGCTAAAATTTTTTTAAAGGTGAAGAGTGAGCCCTTTTAGTATATCATGAATAATTAAGAGTTGACACCTGTTTAATAGTTTAAATCATTGGTCATCCAAAAATCCCAAAAAAAAAATAAAAATAAAAATAATAATAATAATAATAATAATTTACATATTAGATGTTGTGACACAATTCCTTAACCTAGAATTGTCTACAAAGGTACAACATTAGATTTGCACCATTGCTCGGGAATGAAAAATTTTGAATTATTTTCCCTGGGACATCAATTAGGATTTCCTTTTAATGGTGAATAAAAGGTCAGTGGGTTAAAATTTTTCATCTAACGATTCCACAAAACAAATATGACTTCACCAAAGCACACTGGATATCTCTCAGATATTCATCTTTATTATCCATTGTCATATCTAGAGAGGCTAGTGAGAATTTCCTCTTTAAGAAGAATATTGGAATATTCTACTTCTACTTCTGTTTCACTTCCACCTGAATGTGTTTCAGAGGTTGATCCTTTTAGTCTTGTTTCAATTCCCCTTGAACTATCACATTTACCACCACAGGTGTTAGAAATTTCATCCAAAGGGGTTGATCTTCAGTCAAATCTTCTTGTTTATTAATTAGAGTCTTATCAAATCTCCCGAACTGCTTCAAAATCTCCAAAATTAGAAGAAAAATTAGGGTTAGAAATACCTGAATTGAAACCAGGTGATTTCATCTCTTCTGTCATTAATACCTTCCCATCTACTTCTGCTAAACCTGAAGATAAATTTTATATTTATACAAATCCTTTATTTGAAAGTGAAGAGGATTTTGGACTAGAAGTGCAGAAGTTGGTTATTCAATTACCATTTATAAAAACTTCTACAAGTTCTACTCATCATTTCTAGGGAAGGCTATTTCCATATTCATCTTCAACTCCAAGTTCATATTCATATTTGCCTCCATCATCTAATATAATGGTTGGATTTCAACCTATCATTCAGGATGTTTATGAGGCACTAATCCTTCCTGGTAAACTTAATAATTTTCTAGATGGATATCTAAAGTATTTACCTAGGTTTAATGGGGAAGTTGGTCTATCTACTGAAGATAATTTAGTTGCCTTTTTGGATTTTGTTAATAATATGAACATTGAGCATGAAGATGTGTACATGAGACTATTTTTTCAATCTCTGGAGGGAAATGTTAGAGTTTGGTTCAAACAATTGCAACCTCATTCTATTCGGACATGGAATGAATTGATCAATATCTTTAAAAATCAATGGGGAGTAAAAAATGATCATGTTATTATCTTACAAAATTTGATGTTTTGAAAAGAAATCCCGGTGAACCTATTTCTGATTTCGTAAAAAGATTCAATAAAATTTATCAAAAAATGCCACCATATTGTAAACCACCAGTGCCTGCAGCTAAGGTTAGATTTTCTAAAGGTTTTGATGATGATTTTGTTGTCATGCTTAGAGAAAGGAGATTTTCCACCTTAGCAAACATGCAAACCAACACCATTGAAGTTGAAGCTAATATATCAACATCAAATAAAATTAAGGCAAAGGCTGAAAAAGTTGAGAGAAAGGTGAAAACTAGAGAAGAGATATTTCAAAAAATAAGGATGAATATCATAAAATAGATGAAATTACTTCTCTATTAGGAAATATTTCAAATAGAATTTAAAAAATGGAAGCAAAACCGAGAGTAGCTCAACCAATGTCAAATATACCTCAAATTCAATATAAGAGACCTTTTCAACCTCAAATCTTACAAAGACCAAATACTGATCAATAGATCCAACATCCATTGATGATTGATGATCAGGAACCTGAAGAAATTGGTCCTTTAGTTACAAATGATATCAATTGTTTTGGTGATACACCATTAAAAAATTCTCTTATTGCATCATTGTTTTGGTGATACATCAACCTTGAGTCCAAAACCAAGAGACTTCTCAAGTTTCAAAATATCAGGCATTCTCTGAATTTCTTATTGCTAAATTAAGTAAAAGATACGACTTGATAACAAGACCAATACTTTGCAGACTAGCTAAAAATGTTACTATTAATGAACCTCAAGTCAAAATAGTTGAAACACAAACAACATTGATTCAACTACTAAATCAGTCAAATGAACATAATACATCTCGAAAATTTGTTCCAACGACTTTTGATGAGGAAAAGGAATTAAAGAGAGTTAAGATCCTAATTCAATTATCTGAAATCTCTAAAATTCCAGGTTATAAAAATTAAGTGTCAAAATGGATTCAATCTTCAAGAATTGATGTTGAAGGAGATGTAATTAGTTTACAGGATGAAAAAACTTTGGTGGTTTTTGGTCCTAGTTCTGATACGATCAATGAAAATGTCCCTCTTTTCTATGTTACTTTGAAGGTTCATGATTATCTCTTATATAATTGTATGGGAACATCCTAGTTTTAGAAAAACATCCTAGTCTTAGATCTTATCAGAATGAAGAATGGGATTTCGTGGAAAATTATTTTCAAGATTTTAATATTACAACAATCGCTAGAAATGAAAACATTTATGCATATTCTTCAACAGTCTCTGCTAGCTCTTTCAAAATTCTTGATCCCATGCAGTTGCAATATCAGATTCAAGTAAAGTATAGGCCTTCAATCCCTTTCAACTTTAAACATTGGCAAGTTTTTGAAGTTGATGAGAAATTAATTTTTTTTTACAAATAATTGATGAATCTTTAGCTCTACAAATTGAAGAAGAACAAATCAATGAAAGTAATTCAAACGATGAAAATGAAACTTTAGAGTTAGATCATAAAATTGCTAATCATGATCATATCATTCCATTGCCTAATAATTACATTCCAAAAGGATTAATTCCCATTTAAAAAATATTTGATAATAATGATGTCTCAAAAACTTCATTATCAAGTTCACAACGACAAGATGTGGAGGATTGTAATATTGGAACCAATGAACGAATCATAAATGTAAAAATTTCAGCATCATTGCCCCAGGAAACAAAAGACAAATATATTGATCTCCTTAAACACTATAAAGATGTTTTTGCATGGTCATATGAAGAACTCAAAATCTATGACACAACTCTTATCGAACACAAGATTCCTCTCAACTAGAAGCCAAACCTTTTAAACAAAAATTGAGAAGAATAAATCTGGTTTTGCTTCCAACTTTTGAAAAATATCTTAAGAAATTATTTGATGCAAAAATTATTGTTTCTTTAAGATACTCTGATTGGATAGCAAATCTAGTTCCAGTCAGGAAGAAAAATGGTGAAACAAGATTATGTGTAGACTTTAGAAACCTAAACAAACTATCTTTAAAGGATAATTATCCATTTCCCAAGATGGATCAATTACTTCAAAGTGTTTCATGCTCAAACATAATTTCAATGTTGGATGGATTTTCTTTATATAATCAGATCATGGTAAGTCCAAAAGATAGGGAAAAAAAACATTTACAACTCCTTGGGGTACATTTATGTATGCTAGAATTCCACTTGGCCTAACTAATGCAGGAGCTATCTTCCCCAAGAGCAATGGATCTAGAATTTGTTGGTAAGGTTAACAAATTTGTTGTTATTTATCTTGATGATTTGATTGTATTTCTATTTTCTAATGAAAAAAATTTAAAACATTTGAGAAAGGTTTTTGACATATGTAGGAAATATGGAATTTCCCTTAATTCCAAGAAATCTTTGTTTGATATAAAAGAAGGAAAACTATTCAGACACATCATCTCAAAGGAAGGAGTAGTCATTGACCCAAAAAGAGTCTCAACCATTGAGGTAATCAAATTACCTAGAAATAGAAAGCAAATTAAAATGTTTCTAGGAAATAATAATTTGAGAAGATTCATACCAAATTATGTCAAGATAGTTAAGGATATTACTGATATGCTAAAGAATGATCATGAAGTCAAATGGAAAGTGTAGACAAGATATGCTTTTACTTGAATCAGGAAAGCCATTTCTCAAACCCTAGTACTAGCCAATCTTGACTATTCAAAACCTTTTAGCATATTTTATTTTTCCTCTGATACTAACCTAGTTGTCCTCTTATTACAAAAGAATGATAATGGAGATTACCAACCTATTTCCTTTTTCAGAAAAGTAATTAGAGATGCTGAGTTGAATTATGATATCATAGAGAAGCAAGCCTATGCTCTTGTACAAGCCTTAAACACCTTCAAAACCTATGCCCTTCACTCTCCCATTATTGCGTATGTTCCAAATACTGCTTTAAGGAATGTCTTAACACAACCTGATACAAATGGTAAGACATGAATATGAATTGCAAAAATATTAGAATTTGACTTAGATATCAAATCTACCAAATTGGTGAAAGGTCAAGGTTTAGCCAAACTGTTGGCTGAATCAAATTGGAAAATTCTGGGTATCAACACTTTCATGCAAATTTCAACATAGAAGAAAACACAAGAACCTTCTCAAATTTCAACAGAGAAGAACACACAAGAACCTTCTTAGAGTTCAATAGAGGAGAATACACAAGAACCTTCTCAGAGTTTAGTAGAGGAGAATACATAAGAACCTTGTTCTATTGCAGATTCATTTCCTCTTCCACTTCATATTGATGAAAAATTTGTACTGTTTGAATGGTGTGCTGATATTATATTTTCTTCGTGAATTTAAATATCCTCCTAGATTCACAAGGAATCAATGTATATCTCTAAGACTGAAATCCATGAAATATTGCATCATTAATGCCTATTTATATTGGAAATATCCATTGAATGTCCTTCTTTTATGTCTAACTGAAATTGAGACAACATGTGTCATAGAACAATTTCATGAAGGTATATGTGGAGGACATTATGCCCTGAGAGAAACAACATATAAAATTATAAGAGGAGGATTTTATTGGCCAAAATTGTTTTCACAAGTGGGAGAAAAGGTTAGAAGTTGTATTCCATGTCAGATTTTTGTTGGAAAGAAGAGGTTAGAAACACTTCCATTGGTTCTAGTATTGATTGAAGCACCTTTTTTACATTGGGGATTAGATTTCATAGTAGAAATAATTCCAGCATCTAGTAATTAACACATATGGATCACAACTGCTACAGACTACTTCGCTAAATGGGTAAAATCCATCCCTATCAAGAATGCAACAGACATTGTTGTTATCAAATTCATTGAAGAAAACATATTTCCAGATTTGGATGTCCACAACAAATAGTCATGATAATGCACAAGCTTTTAGCAGTATCAAAATGATAAAGTTATGCCAAAAGTATAATATTTTATTGCATATTTCTACCCCATATTACCCTCAAGGAAATGGATTGGCATAATCATCAAACAGGATTTTTATCAAAGATATCAAGAAGGTACTAGCAGATCATAAAAGAAATTGGGTGTTAAACACCATGTTAAACACACACATGGTGTATGAGAAAGATAAACACACACACACAAGAGACTCAACACACAATGAAGGATAAGCATGCAGCTCTCATATTTTTCCATTATACATGATGTACATTTATAGTACAATGGTGTGACTCTTGGTTTCAAATTCCAAGGTCACTTGGACTCCATTGTGACTTTTCGCATTCCACACCTACCCATGGAGGATTAGGTGTTCCAACATTCCCCCCCTTAATCCGAAGGGGTATGTGTGAGTCCAAGAAGAGAGTTGTAATACAAATCTGCAAAGTATACATGGCAGCACTTGGGCTGAATCAACTCTCTGAAATGTTGGAAAAAAGAGGTGGTTTAAGGATGACCACCAACACTGGAACACAATACTTGTTGCAGTTCCTGGAACTCTTCCAAAACTGGCAAGAAGCTGAAGGCTTCTGCTAGAGGAATTGTCCCTCATAAAAAAAGGGAGACCTTCAACCTAAAAGAAGGGAGGTATACTACCTGTGATGTTTTTAGGATTACCAACAACTCTGGAATGCTTGAAGCATTTCCTGGAACTCAACCAAAGCTGGCAAGAAGCTGAAGGCTTATGCTAGAGGAAGTGTTCCTCATATATGAAAGGGAGACCTTCGACCTAAAAGAAGGGAGGTCTACTACCTGTGATGGTTTTAGGTTATCCACCAACCAAAGATGATGGTTTAAGGTTATCCACCAACCGAAGGCATGCTCATGGGCATCCATGTCTCTGGCTACATCTCTGAATCTGGAATGACGAATTGTGGCTCAGGCTTGCTTGAACTGCTGTGTCTCTGGCTACAACTCTGAACATGGAATGAGAGATTGTGGCTCAGGCTTGCTTGATCTGACGTCGAAGCTTGTACATGACCACCATTTTCCCCCCTGTCAAGGACAAGGTGAAATGATGCTGAAAACTCAACTGCAAGTTTTCTCAATATTCGAGAACAAGTTTTGACATGTGTCTTAAACATCTTCTTGGCTGCTGATGCCCATTACCAAGAAGTGATCCATCCAAGATGAATCTTGGTTCTTGCAGGAGGCTTGTTTTTGAAGCATCTATCTGAAGAATGGGTGTGCCGACCACAGTGCTTTCATGGATGAAGATCAAAACAGTGATCTTTCATATGGCCAACTCGATCACAGTGTTGGAATTTTACAATCTGTTGTCATGGAAGTGGAGCAGGATCTGGAACAGCTGCAAGTGAACTTTCATTTAGGAATCCGACACTCTGAAATATGATGGGCTTTGTGTAGTATGGAATATGAAAGGACACATCCTTGTCATATCCAAGACCAGTTCGGTGCTTTTTGTGGATAAGAACTTCCCAAGGTCTAATGATGGGCTTGAGAAGTGCAGGTTGAACTGCTGCATCTGTATGAAAATTTGCTCTTGTACAAGGAATTGAATGGGAATCAACTGCAAATTTACTAAATTGCTGTTGATGGGAGTCCTTCTCAATCTTCTGAACGGAAACAGGTTCAGAATGGAGACTCTTTTGCTGAAGTTCATCTTGTTGAAGTTGAGATTCCAACTGCAAAAACTCAATCTTCTCTTGTGCATCTTGCAAACAACTTTGAATATTACAAATAACATTCTTGCTCATTTTTATCATATCATCAACATTGGAGTGAATGAGGTTATTCAAAAACTCTAATGCCTCATTGATTTTAGCCATTTTTCAACAACTTAGGCTCAACAAATGAAAGGGTGTCAGCTTCAACCGAAAATGCACCGGTTTACAATCTGATTCAACCTTCTTTCAAACAAATACAAATGACTCCAAAGAGTTATGGAAATATCAAAGTGCAAAATCTGTTCCTCAAATGATGGAGGACAATCAAAAACTTTTCCAACAACTCAAATTTACTAATTGTAGCTATGAATGAGCAATATCCGCTCACAATACAATGTCAATACAATACAATATGCAGCAAAAATGTGTAGCAAAACACTTGTGCAAGAGGCCTTTAAGGCAGCTGATTTTTCTTCTTCAAGGAGTTGTTTTTCATCAAGAACAACTCGTCTTCACATGTCAATCTCTTTTAGAAAAAGTCACCCTTATGTCAATGCCACAAATCACAATGCAAAACTGTAATTTTCATTTTCTCTCTTCCTCTCTCTCTGCTGTTTTTTTATTTTTATTTTATTTTATTTAAATTTAAAAAAAAGGGCTGAAATTAAAATTTTAAATAGGGAGGGAATTTTAATTGGGGGAAGGTATTATATGGGGGGGGGGGGGGAGCGGATATTAAAAAAATTTAAAAATTTAAGAAACAAATTTAAAAGAGGGGGGCGGTATTAGTTATGTGGGCAGTATTATTAAAATATGGGGGCGGTATTAGTTTTATGGGAAGTTGTGTGCAGTCGAGTGGGAGAGGGAGCGATGGGAATGGCGGGGGCGGGGTAGCGTGGCGAGGGCCATAGGTAGGAGGCCGCGTTGGGAGTAGGGGGTCGCAGGTGCAGGGGAGAGCATATGTGAGGGGGTGGGGAGTTGGTGTGATGGGTAGGGAATCGTGGGTCGAAGGGGTAGATGGGGTTTGGAGGGTCGGTGTAGTCGTAGAGGGAGATGAGTGGTGTCGAAGGTATGAGGGGAGGGTTGTTGTGTGCAGAGGGTGAGGAGTGTAGCATGGGTAGGGGAGAGACGTAGAGAGGGGCGGGGAAAGGGATATGAGGGTGAGGAGTGTAGCACGGGTAGGGGAGAGACACCGAGATGGGGGCCGCGAGTGGAGTGTTGAGGGGAGAGAGCATTTGAGCATATGCATGAGGGGTCGTGTTAGGGAGGCGAGGATGCAGTGAGGGGGAGGGTTCGAGTGGTGGTAGAAGGGTCGGGTAGTGTAATGGCCGAGCGCTGTGTGAGGTTGGGGAGTGATGCGAGGGGTAGGGGGTAGCTGGTAGCGTTGGTGAGTGCGGTAGGTAGTGTGAGTTAGGGAGTCAGGGGTGAAGGGTAGGGTCTGCATAGTGAGAGCGGCGTAGGGAGCGGTGTGAGACGTTTTGGGGTAGGTTGCGAGGGGATGAGTGTGAGCGGGTGAGGGGGGTGCGATGGGTAGTGCGAGCTGAGAGTCGTGTGAGTGCTGTGTGTTGACAGGTGGAGGGTTGGGGGGCCGAAAGGCCGATAGGGGAATAGGGGAGAGTTTCAGAAATTAATTATTATTATTATTATTATTATTTTATTTATTTTTTGTTGGGTTTAATTATAGCAGAGATTGGAGAAATTGACTTTAAGAAACAACAGCAAAGGAGAGTCCAGAAATGCAATAAACTCAGAATTTGAAGGTACTTGTAGAAATTTTTCAGAAATTGCAGAATTTTCAGGAGATTTTAGCAGTATAAACTCAGAAATCTTTCTCAGGAAATGTGGCAGAATTTCACCAGTAAAAACTCAGAAAATTTTCAGAGAATTTTTCAGAAAATTTCAGCAGTAAAAACCTAGAAACTTCTTCAGAAACCCACTTTAAATAATATTCTTGCAGCTTTTCAAAATAGTGCAAAGTTTAAAATGCAGAAATTGCAGGAAAAATGAGCAGTGAGAAAACCTTCAGATTCGCAGTGCTGCTTTTCTTCAAAACCACTGCTGCTCTTCTTCAAAACCACTTTCTGAATGCTGCCAATTTCTGAATGTGGCAAAATGTTTGCTGCAACAATCTCAGAGTGCTGCAAAAATTATCAGAATTTTTGCAGATATGTACAGGCCTTAAACACAAATGGCTCACTCAAAGTTGAGCTGGTTATGAACGTATCAGCTCTGATACCATGTTAAACACCATGTTAAACACACACATGGTGTATAAGAAAGATAAACACACACACACAAGAGACTCAACACACAATGAAGGATAAGCGTGCAGCTCTCATATTTTTCCATTATACATGATGTACATTTATAGTACAATGGTGTGACTCTTGGTTTCACATTCCAAGGTCACTTGGACTCCATTGTGACTTTTCGCATTCCACAACTACCCATGGAGGATTAGGTGTTCTAACATTGGGATAGTCATCTCAAATATGCAGTTTGGGATAATAGAGTGTCACCTGAGGGATATACTGGTAAATCCCCTTTCCAACTTGTTTATGGAGTTGAGGCAATGTTTCCCACAAAAAAATATTTTCCTGTTATGAAAATTTCACAGGAATCATATGAAGAACCTGATGATTTCTCAAGAAGAATTAATCAGATCAAACTCCGTCAATATCAAAATAATATGAAGAGTTTATATGACGGAAAAGCTAGGGAAAGAGACTTCAGGAAAGGAGATTTAGTTTTAAGATGGGATGCCAGAAGAGAGGAAAAATGAAACTATGTTAAATTTGATCATCTATGGTTCGAACCATTCAACATTGCAGAAGTCAAGGGCAATAACACTTTTATTTTTCAGAATCTGGAAGGAATATGTTCTTCATTTCCTATCAATGGAAAATATCTTAAACATTACATTCAGTATTTAGTTTTCTCACAGAAAATATTCATTGTACATCGCTGATTTTCTCTAAATTATGCTGTCAAGAGTTTTTTTTTACAGCAAAGACTCCATAGCCCGAAGAGAAGGCACATGGATCTCCTTGTTCTCTGTATCTCGCAAGGGGAAGCAGTCCCCAATTGGAGATGTTGTTGTAATTATTTGTATCGTGTTCATTTTATTTTTGTAGAATATATATATATATATATATATATATATATATATATATATATGTATATATAAGACAAATAAAATAAAAAAGGGGATAAAGGAAAAAAACGTGTGAAAGAAAAGAATAAAGAAAATAAAGAAATATAAATAATTACCCCTATAGTGTGCTAGTTAAAATGATCCTTTTAAAAATTTAGAATAAAGTTTGATTTTTTATTAAAACTATAGTTTATATTTTTTATTCCATGAAAAAATTCTTTGTCTTTATGTAAATAAAGCTCATGCACAGATCAACTGTTGAAATCACTCCCACCCGGATCAACAATGGGAGGATGATTTCAGACCCTGCCCATGATATCGATGGTTAATGGGGGGGGGGGGGGGGGGGGGGGTGGGTGTGTGGCGAAAAGAAGTTGTGCCCAAAATAGATAAAGGTAACGGGTCAACCCGAAAATGCTTTCGGGGGGTCCTCTCCAAAAACCATTTATCGCCTACACCCCCTCGAAAAATCACCATTCCTTCCACACCTCTGCCTACACTTCTACCCGTTGCTTCGACTCATCACCTTTTTACACTTGTACATGTTTCTACTCTCCACGTCAGATGACCGTTGGTAAATTTAAAATATCCCACCAACTGGCCCTTTGCTAAATTAATGCTCCCGCTCTTGAAAATGGTAGCACTTTTGTTACCATTTCCTGCCATTTCACTTATAAAATTACTACGGGAGTCTGCATTCATTTCCTTCCATGTTATTTCACTCCTTGCAGGTTATGAAAAAGAATAAGGGTAAGGGAAAGATGAATGAAGAATACCCCATGATTCCCCTTGTCCCAAATCTTGACAAAACTTTCGTAATTGAAAACCAATTCAAAGTTGTTTAAAATGACTATGAATTCGACCTCTACGAACTTCACAATTGGGCAAAGAAAAAATATATTGACCAGAGCGATGAATTGAGTATCTGGGATTCTCTTCTCCTCAATTTATTTTCCCTCAAACCCACTTCTTTCCTAAATTTTATACATGGTGTCTCCAAACAATGAAATCATATTTTCAATTTCCTCTGAAAATATTTGCCAAGCCCTGGAAATAAAACCCGAAGCTTCTCTAAATCCTTTTTCCCCTGAATCACTAATAGAATTGTATAATATGCTTACATTTCCCCAAATAAATCATATCTTTGAAACTCTTCTTCCTGAAAATGTTGAATTCCACAGAAAGAACCCCCCATATCGTATTTCAATTTTAACATAAATGTCAAACTAAGTGATCTCCATGGTGGCTCGTTTACTTGAATATTACATAGATCAGTGGATTGATGAAGTAATCTTAGGATTCTTGTTAGTATTCACAATTGGGAAAATCCTTTAGTCTTATTTAAAGATAGTCAATTTTTGTCTGATGTAGGCATGAAAAATTCATGAAATTTAAAGTTGAAGGAGTTCTCAAATATCAATCAGCGTTAGTGTACTTAATGTTATATCATCAAGTAGACAGGTTCAAGTTTCAGTTTTAGAAAATGGATGGGCAGGGTAACCCTTTTCCAGTTATCCACTGGACTTCACTGGGGAGAAGGAATTCATAGGAATATACTTATACATTTTTTGTAGATTAATCACACTCATTTATGTTTATTGTCCGGTGATACTTTACCAAGGATATCTCCAAAAATCAAGAAAGTATTACACCTATCAAAACAATCTAAGGTGGGAGACTGGTATCTATACCAAATTTATACAAAGATAAGAATTTATGGAAGTGAACTCCCTCATAGATTACCAGTTTTTGTGCCAGTTAGGATTTTTTCTTTGGAATATTCTAGAGAAATGCTTAATATGGATGAATTACATTTTGTGTCCAACAAGAAGAAAGCACAGTTCAAGATAAAGGAATAAATAGGCCCTTACATCATAAACAACAGAGAAAATGCAAAGGATGTAGACACAATATTAAAGAAAATGAAGTCCAAGCCTAATTTTACATGGTATTATGACCCCTTGGGATTAATATCTAAGTTGATAGTTGAACAAAAAAGCACCCCATATTCCTTACATAAAATGCATTACGAGGAAGCAGAAGAGTGGTTGGTTAGTTCATCTTCACTACAGACTCCTATATATAAAGAAAAATAAAGTAAAATACTGAGGGAAAGCATGTATCCCACAAACTTAGAAAAAAAAGCTTCAGATTTTGTGGTTTTCAAGAGAAGGAAGAAGGATCTACAAACCAACACCAAAGTTCGAAACAAAGAAAATCCTCAGGTAATCAACACTAATGATGAATCTTCAAAAGAAAGGGATCACCATGAATAAAATACCTTGGTTTTGACAGGTAATCCTACTACCTCTCTCCCTTATGAAGGAGAGACCATTGAATATCCTGTCTCTTCTACTTCTGAAGCTCAACCACAACCAAGTATTTTTCCGAGATATAAAGAGATTAAGTTGAAGAATGAAGCTCTTAAAGCTTCAACATACTCAAAAATATGTAAGCAAACTGCCACCACTCAACACAAATTGCTATTTTCTTTTGATTCTGAAAAGGTGCAACTTCAAATGTCCTTTTTAAAGCCCAAGGCTACATCCCCCAATAGTGCCGAGGATTACAAGGCCTCCATATTCTCAGTTGATACTAAACAAGTTCATGTAAATAGATCAAATCAATTTGCATAAACAGGAGTGGGAGATGATTTATTCAGCTCGAACCAACTCTGCATGGCTGCTTCAAAGCTATAGGTTTCATCGAACAACATCCTTTCACAATTGAATATTGAAAGGATGTCCTTTATGGCCAAAGACACCATAATCAAAACTTTAGAAGAATTGGTTATCAGACTAGGATATGACCCTAGTGATGTCAAGGTAGCAGAGGAGGTACTCAAAATTAAAAATGAAGACATTGAGGCTCTTCAAACTCCCAACTACAGAACTCCCTCAAACCAAAGAACTCACTAGTTTGGAGGTGGAAAAGAAGAAGCTTTTTACATTAGTAGTGGAACAAAATGCTCAATTACAAAAATAGAGCTAGAGATGGAAACACTACTAAAGGAAAAAGAGGAATGGGAAACATGTGGAACATCAGCAATAGTGAATTCAGTCCAACCTACAACACAGGTGTCAGAGTCAAATTCCTCAGAAAAGCTAACTCAAGCCTTGAGTAAATTTTCATTGACAAAGAAGGAGGTAGAAAAACTGTTAGCAACCCTCACCAAAATGGAGGAAAGCAAGATAAAGTCAAATAATTCATATTTAGCAGAAGTACAGAAGAACTTCAAACTTATGTAGCAGATTCAATAGTATGAAGACAAGTCCATCGTCATTCAATTGTTGGTAGAAGCAAGACTCAACATTTTGAATAATATCAATGCGAATGTTACATACTTATGGCCTTTTATTCAAACAATTTTGAGCAGGAGGAATTGGTGCAAAGAGTCAAAACAACAATAGAACATACTAAAGCATATATTAAGCACAGGTCGCAAGAAGCACAGAAGATCACTAGGGTGTTGAACTCTAAAACTAGAGAATAACTTGAATATCTCAAAATCTAGGATAGAATCACAACAATAATGGAATTCAAAATATTTTTAACTAAAAATAATTTAATGGTGTAATTAGAGAACAACAATAAAGAGCTGGAGTTATAGGTTAAAATTTTCAACATAAGGTTTTCTTTGTTATAGCAGAAAGGACTTCCCACTCTTAGAAACTCTAATGTCAAATTGATTCCATTGGAGAATTACCAGGAGTAAGTGTGCAACATAGCTGTAGATGCATCAAGGTTTTCCAAGGCAAAATGAGTTATCAATGGAGAATATTTTCTAGAAGGCCTGCAGTTTGATTTGAATATTCAACATGAGATTCATCTTTATTTGTGAATAAGACAAATTTTTAAACTTACACTGAGGTAGATGAAAGGTTTAGAAACAAGGTGAATTTTTCTATCCCAAGTGATGAAAGGTGGGAAAAATTACTAGAGTTGATAGAATAAAAAAACAGAAGGCCTATCATTTTGGCACAAGAACAGAAGTTAGCAGCTAGAAAAAAGGCACAATCAACAACAAATGTCCTTTAAATTTCAATAGACAACCAAGTTTATCCAAAGTTTCTATTTTGAGTTATGTTTCAGAAAATTATGTAATTTAGTTAGAATATCATTTCTAATGAATTCCCTTTTGGAATTCATGATCAGTTCTAGTATAAAATCTACAAGTGTTTTGTAATAAGACTTGATAAGGGTTGAACCCTTGTGATAAACTAGTAAGCAAAATTGTAATCCTTTGAGTGTTATGAGATTAATAGAAAGATTATGGATTCATCTTGAAACAACTTGTGTTCCTGTGAGTACTTCTATTGTTATTTATGTTTTTTTTTTTTTGCATGTTTGAAATTAATGGGAAATCTGGGTAAGATAAGATTGAATATCAATCTATCTAAAAACCACTGTGAAGTTATCATCAGTTACAGAGATTAGTTAATTGGAACTATCCGTTTTAATTAATTCCCCTACATATTTAAATTATCACCCTTAAGCTTCAAATATGTTTTGTTTGGATGTAAAATGATTTTACACGCATCATCTGTATATGATTAGTTAAATAAGCTCTTTGAAGATTTAATTAAACACATAATTTATTAACTTCAACATTACATATCATTTCAAAGCTAAAATTATGTTAAAGGTGAAGAGTCGTCCCTTTTAGTATATCATAATTAATTAATATTTTTCACTTGTTTAGTAGTTTAAAGCATTTGTCATCCAAAAATCCAAATTAAAAAAAAAAAATTTAGATGCTCTGACACAATTCCTTAACCTAGAATTGTATACAGAGGCACAACACAACACATACACAAGAAATCAAACACAAGAGGAAATGCACCAAAAATCTGAGCCATTTTATTTATTTATGAGAAAAATGGAGTACAAATGAATATGGAAAGAGGAACCTGGGTTTGATACAACAAGCTAGGCAAACCCCAGGTAGAAATTGTGATGCCTAAGTGCTATAATGCCTCCACCAAAAACCTCTGTGCTGACCCAAAAAATCAGTGTCACTGTTGTTGTAGGTGCACTTAGATTTTGGGCCTCAAATCTACTCCAATTTTTTTTCAAAATTAAATGTAGGCTCTCGACACCAAATCCAAAAAAACCCATAAATATCTCACATACCCAAGTCATGGAAATAGTCCTGAAGCAAACTACACCCTCCTCAAATGATTTCTACTACTGGTTGTTGACTATAATATTGATTTTGACCAGAAATATTGCCCAAAATATTCTACGAAATTAACCTCGGTCTCCTCTCACCAAACCCACAAAAACCCAAAAATTGTTTGGGCTAAATCCAATGTGCCCTAGTGACCCCAAGAATGTGTATGGTTCTAAGGAACTCGAAAGGCACCATGTAGAAAGAATTATGTTGTAGAAGACCAATTAATTTTTGGAAAATTTTTGTCTAACCTGTGAAAATCACTACAAATCTCCTTAGATCTCCTTAGTACGAACCCCCCAAATCTCCCTGTCAAAAGGTCTGCATAATAAATTTCTAGAAACCCCTCCGCAAGCCTTGAAATAGATAAATTCGACCCTCCAAAATGCAACACTCTCGACCCTGCAAATCACCAAGGAAAAAATAGGCCTCCTTGGTGAGCCCTGGTATTGCACCAAGAGTGCTGCAACTCCTAAGGGCTACTCAACTTTACTTATCAACTTGGGGTTCATACAAACTTAGAGGTGACAGTGCTATATGCAAATCAGTGACCCATGCCACCCTCAACTAGGTCTTCTGATCAGTAGTGATTTTATGTTATGAAACCAGCTCCAAAAATAGAATAAAAGAGAGATCAACGCCTTAGAAATCAACCACTTCGAGGGGGAAACCTCCGATACATTACATAAATGAATAAATCCTGGATCATACAAATGACAAAACCTCCTTCTATATATAGGGGTCCATGGGGTCACAATATAATCCTAGCCGACCTAACAATAATAATTTTAGGGAACAAAAATAACAATATGGGGGTTACAGGGGTACAATAATAACAATAAGGGGGCTACACTAATAAAAATAAGGGACTACACTAGTAATATGGGGACCTAACATGCCCCTCTTCTTCAAAAAAGTGTTGTACTCAACGCTTGAGTAGCTCTGGATGCTTCTCTACAAAATTCTCATCCTCCCATGTAGAATATTCAGTGGGTAAGTTCTTCGACTTGATGAGATACTCTGAAATTGATCGATTTTGTAGTTGTCGAGTTCTTGTTTTCGTGACTGTTTCAGGTTCCAATATGATTTTTCCTTCCTCATCAAGTTCTGGCAATATTGTTTGAACTGGAAGTTTGTCACCTATAACCTTCTTTAAGCATGAAACATGGAAAACTGGATGCACTAGCGAAGAAGCAGGAAGCTCCAATTTGTATGCCATAGTACCAATATTTTGCAACACCTTGTAAGGACCATAGTATTTTGGTGATAATTTATTATCCTTCTTAGCTTGCTTGAGGGACATTTGTTTGTATGGTTGTAGCCGTAAAAATACCTTGTCTCCTACATCAAAACTTCTCTTGCTGCGATGCTGATCTGCCTGTTGTTTCATTCGATTTTGTGCCAAATTGAGGTTATCCTTTAAGAGTTGGAGAACTTGCTGTTGATGCTCGATGTGATCTTCCACTGCTTGCACCTTAGAATTTTCTCTTAAATATGATGCGATGGATGGTGGATGATATCCATAAAGTGTCATAAATGGGGTCATTTTTGTTGCAGTATGGAAGGAAGTTTTATACCACCATTCAGCCAGATTTAATCACTTGACCCATTGTGTTTGTTTATCAGATACAAAACAACGAAGATGTCCTTCCAAACATTTGTTCACTATCTCAGTTTGACCATCAGATTGAGGATGATAAGATGAGATATGAGCTATTTGAGTACCCAAACAAGAAAATAATTCCATCCAAAAATTTCCAATAAAAATGGGATCTTTGCCACTTACCATAATCTTTGGGTTTCCATGTAGCTTTTGAATTGTTTCCATAAATGCAGTAGCAACTGCAGTTGCTTTAAATGGATGAGATAATGCACAAATGTGTGCATACTTGTTAAGTCTATCAACTACCACCATGATGACACTCTTTCCTTCGAACTTAGGTAAACCTGTGATAAAATCCATTGAAATATCCTCCCAACGTTGACGTGGAATGGGTAAGGCTGTAGAAGACCCGAGGTCTTAATTGTCTCAACTTTATTTTTCTGGCAAACCAAACATTCTGCCATAATCTTTTGAATATCAGATTTAAGGCCATCCCAAAAAAATTCTTCCTTCACCCTGTGGTAAGTTTTTAAAAATCCTGAGTGTCCTCCTAAAGGAGAAGTGTGCAATTCCAAAAGAATATTTTGTTTCAGTTGGGGATTATTACAAAGATATAAGCGATATTTGTACCATAAGGAACCATTTGTTCAACTAAATGTATCAGAAATACTAGGATCTTGCTTCAACTTTTGAATGAGTGTCCACACTTCTTCGTCCTTTTTCCATTCATCCCTTGCTTTGGTTATCCAATCTGGTTGGATAATATAAATTGCACAAAGAAATGCTTCCACCTCTTCATCCTTTCTTGAGAGTGCATCTGCAACAACATTTAGCTTCCCTTTTTTGTAGATGATTTCAAAGTCATAACCGAACATCTTTGTGACCCATTTTTGTTGCTCTTCTGGAGATAGTCTTTGTTCCAAAAAGAGTTTAAGACTATCATGATCAATTTTTACCTTGAAGTGCCTTCCCATTAGGTCATTAGGGGAATTTTTAGGTCTAAAGTGGGCCTCCTAAGGAAATAATAAAATAATAGTGGAAATAATAAAATAAGATTCGATTACATCATCAAATTTTAGAGGGAAAAAAGGAAAAACTAAATTTTCAACTTATCTCCCTATGGGATTACTCAAATTTCGAGCAGAAACACTCGTTGGATGAAGAATTTGATTTTGCATCCAAGGAGTACCCATGTTGCATACTTTCGATGGACACTGCTACATGAAAAATTAGAAATACATGAAAAACATGATTGTAAACACATTTTTTCATGTATTTCTCATTGTTCATGTAAAAGGGTCCATCGAAAGTATGCAACATGGGTACTCCTTGGATGAGGAATTAAATTTTGCATCCAACGAGTTCTACCACTCGAAATTTGAGTAAAAAAATTGAGAGATAAGTTGAAAATACGAGTTGAAAAGTAGTTTAATTATTTTATTACTTTTTAATATTTTTACTTTTTTACTCCAAAAATGGTGAATCATCCCCCATGGTTGACATCATCATCTTTAATCCTATTGGTACTTATAAAGCTTATTTTTGTTGTACATTTTTCTTAGGAGGCCCATTTTAGACCTCAAAATTCCGCTAATGAAGGTTGCCATTTCTTTAGTGCATGTAGTATTGCCAACATTTCCTTCTCATAAATAGCTTTCTATAAATACTTTCCTTTGATTGGATGACTTTCAAAAGAAATGGGTCTTCCTTATTGCATTAAAATAACACCAATTCCATTTCCTGAGACATCACATTCCACAATAAAGGTTTTTGTGAAGTCTGGCATAGCTAAGATTCGTGCTAGGCACATTGCCTCTTTAAGATGTTCAAAGGCCTTAGTTGCTTTAGGAAACCATGAAAATGCATCTTTCTTCAATAATGTTGTTAGATGTGCTGCTATTCTCCCATAATTCTTAACAAACTTGTGATAATACACTGTTAACCCGAGAAATCCTTGCAACTGCTATATGGTTGTGGGGACTTTCCATTCCTTAATGGCTTTAATTTTGTTAGTGTCTACCTTAACACCCTCACGAGATACAATATGACCCAGATATTCCACCTCTTGTACTCCAAATAAACATTTGGATTTTTTTTCATATAATTATTTCTCCTCCAATAGTTTGAGCACCCTGTCAACATATTGAACATGATCCTTCCAAGACCTGATGTAGATTAGTATGTCATCAAAAAATACTAGCACAAATTTTCTAAGAAAGGGTTTGAAAATGGAATTCATCAACCCTTGAAATGTAGAAGGTGCATTGGTAAGGCCAAAAGGCATGATCAAAAATTCATAATGACCCTCATGAGTTCAAAATGTTGTTTTTTGAATATCTTCAGTCTTCATTCTAATTTGATGATATCCTGAACGAAGATCCAACTTGATAAAATAAATTGCTCCATGTAATTTATCCAATAATTCATCAATCATAGGAATGTGAAATTTATCTTTAATGGTGAGCTTATTGAGCTCCCTATAATCCAGACACATTCGCCATGATCCATCCTTCTTGTGTACCAATACTACAGGAGCAGAGAAAGAACTTTGACTAGGTTGAATTATACCCGCCTCTAACATTTCTGCAATCATACATTCAATTTCACTCTTTTGGACGTAAGGATATCTATAAGGCCTGATGTTTGGAGGAACACTTCCCGGAATCAAATGAATAGCATGATCATGATCACGAATAGGTGGGAGTCCTTTGGGAGTTTCAAACACCTTGGAATGATTGTCCAAGACTTGTTGGAGATCTGCAGAAACAGATGATTTTGATGTTGGAACTTCTAGTGAGCATAATTGTGCAATTACGCCTCGCTGTTCTTTCTTTAGAAGCTTTGTCATGACATTAGAGCTTATTATCCTTCCTGGCTTCCCCGCAATACCCCGTAATTCGACTTCCTTTCCTTCTGAAAAAAATTTCAAGAAAAGTTCCTGAAAATTAAAAGCTACCGTCCCCAAAGATTGTAACCATTGTACTCCTAGTACAACATCAGCACCTCCCATAGGAATGGAAAGCATTGGACTAGTCAATGCATATTCCCCCATGGTTAGCTTGATATTATGGCATTTTCCAGAGAAATTTATAGTTCCTCCATTTGCAACCATCACTTGACATTCTGGTGCTGGGTATAGGAAACAATTCAATTCCTTAGCTACCTTACAATGAATAAAATTATGGGTACTTCCCGAATCAATCAACACTATTAAATTTTTCTTCTTGATATGTCCTTCTATCTTGATAGTTTGAGGAGTGGTAATTCCTGCCAATGCATTACACGATATGGTCAGACTCATTTATTCTTTTTCTCGGGTTGGTTCCTGGTGTATGTCCTCTTCTTTTGACGTTTATTGTTCATTTTCTTCTTCCTCTTCACAATCTATGTAAGATAATTTCTTCTCAGCACACTTATGATCTTTAGTGTATTTGCTATCACAACTGTAGCAAAGCCATTTTGCTCTTTTTTCTTCCAATTTTTGTGGTGTCAACCTTGTAGGTTGTGAAAGTCTAGGAGTAGAACACTTCCATCTTTATAGATGTGAGTATTTTGCACATTATTGAGATCAAAATATTGCTCCATCTATAGTATCCATGTTACGGGATCCTTGCCATAAAAATTCCTCATATCCATCTTTGGAATATGGTGGTTCTTCCATCCAACATTAGAGTTTATGAAATCATGATTAATATTTATTTTTTTCTCATCATGATTTTCCTCTACTATCTTTTCGGCATTAGGAAACATTTCTTGTCTCAACTTTCTCAAAAATTCCATGTCTGCTTTTAGATCATTCTTCATGTTTTCCATGTTTTCTTTCATGTCATCCATCTTAGCTTCCATGCCAGCCTGTATTCTATCCATCTTAGCTTCCACGCCTTTCTTCAAACAATCCATCTTAGCTTCCACTTATTTCTTCAAAACTTCCATTTCACTTTTTGTTTTCTCTTTGCGAGAGCGAATTTTGGTGCACTTTCTCTTGTAATTTTGATATGTCATGTTGCAATTCTTCGTCTTCATGAGTCATAGTAGAGCCTTCTAAAGGATTAATGGGTGTTGAATTATTTTTAGGGGGAATTTTATGACCTAATACTGATATCTATTCTACAATATACCTTTGGAATCAATTCAAACATATTTTTCACACAAGACTTATGAAATTCGAAAAAAAAATACACACCTTTTTATTGATTTTAAGGAGCTTGATATTGAAACTGAATTATCTCTGTGATTTCAGATCTTCAATATCTAAAATTCAGCCCTGTAGTAGCCCTTTGAAGCTTATTTCAAATTTCACAGGTCTGACCTGATTTGGAATATTCAAGACAAAGTTATGCCCAATCTCCCACAATGACCTAATTATGGAATTGTTCAGTAGATCAAACTTGTACGGTGTGCCTCGTGTCACTGTTTCCTCCTTCAGCTTTGAAATTGATACACATGAAACTACATTCCGTGTACTTACAACCACTTTTTACAAAATTCCAATCCGATGCTCAGAGAGAGAGAGAGAGTTATGACGATTTTCCCACTGTCACCTCTTTAAGATGAAATTTAGGAGCCTGAAACAACCCTAACTTCCACAGATCATATCTCCGAAAATATTGCGAATAAACCTCTAAAATATTTCCACAATGTTCCTTAGACTTTATTCTTTTCTCTGTAAAAATTTCAGCTTCTGAACCCTCGTAGAAAACAATTTATAGCGAAAATTCCACGATGACCTGTTTAGATTAAATTCAGGAGCCTACAAAAAGCCCTAAATTCCATAGATCGTATCTTTGAAAATATTGCGAACCAAGATCTGAAATTTTTCGAGGACGTTCCCCAGGATTTCGGCTTCGCTTTGTAAAAAATTTATCTTCTGAACCTTCGTATAAAAAACGTTATAGTGAAAATGAAACAATAACCTATTTGGAGCAGCGAAACCCTAGAATCAAAGCTCTAATACCAAATGTTATGAAACTAGCTCCAAAAAAAGAAGAAAAGAGAGATCAATGCCTTATAAATCAGCCACTTCGAGGGGTAAACCTCCAATACATTACATAAATGAACAATTCTTGGATCATACAAATGAGAAAATCTCCTTCTATATATAGGGGTCCATGGGGTCACAATATAATCCTGGCCGACCTAACAATAATAACGTAAGGGAACAATAATAACAATATGGGTGTTATAGGGGTACAACAATAACAATAAGGGGGCTACACTAATAACAATAACAAACTACACTAGTAATATGGGGACCTAACATTTTAGGCCATTCCTCCTACTCGATTAACGTGAAATTAACTAATGTAAATGCAAGGAAATTCTTCTAACCTAAGATAGAGAGTGTCTTTGTTCAAATCTCTGTAATCAACATAGATCTTCCACTTCCCATTATTATTTGGGACTAATACTAGAGGAGACACGAATTCACTGTATGACATGGGGTATATGAACCCTCCATCCAACAACATTTGTAATTCATCCTTTACTATGTCCTTCAAGGATGGGTTCATTCTCCTCTAGGTTGGCGCACAAGCTTGCATACCTCTTTGATGTAAATATGGTGAGTGCAAACTGAGGGATGCACCCCTTTCATTTCTTTATAATCCCAAGAAAAAACATCTAAGTTCTCTCTCACCATATGGCACAATTGTTCTTCCTCTTTGGTCGAGAGAGAGGGATTTATATTTAAGGTTATGGATGGGCCAAATTCTACAATCTTGGTAGGTTTAGGGCTTGATTCAACTAATAATATCTCAATCCAAGGATTGCTTCTATATTATTTCACAAGTTCATTAAGTGAAATGGAAGTGGGACGTTGGTTCAGAAGGATATGTTCTGTTAGTTCCCAAATCTACCTTAGGCTGAAATAAGGCAGAAAAAGGACAACAACAAACCACGCTCAGCCTCGTAGCTAGCCCTACGAGGACAGGAGAGGGCTCTCTCCAGGTCAATCTCAATGAAAATATTCAAAGGGGCTTGAGATGACTAAAAAAAACTGATCTTAGGCTAGATAAACAAATATGAGGGTTTGATTTTGATTTTTTGGGATTTTTTTGGAAAAAGGGGAAAGACAATTTTTGGGCTTGGGGATGAGGCCAAATTCTTGCAGAGTTCAAGTTGGGGCAGGGAAGGCAATGGCTTTGATGTCTTAGATCAAATGAATGGATTGAAAAGACTGCTGAGGAGCTGAAGAGGGCAAGAGAGTGCAAGGATCCTCTTCAAATTGACGAGAAACATGTAAAACTAAACAAAATTTTAAGGCAGAGCACCAACAAACTAATGAATTCTACCTCAATTACTCATTTGTTCAATTCAGAAGCAAAGAGAAGGGAAATGGCATACATATAACATTAATGAAACTTACAATAACATGGAGAGAAACATCATCAAAACTTAGAAGCCACAAGGAACCCAACAAGTGCTGCAAAACTCTAGTCTTTCCTTTGCCAAAAACTGAAAATGGATATACAATGAGGTGCCAAACTTTTCCCAAGTATCCAACCCTGAAAATGTCTCAGAAAATACAATATATAGACCATCCTAACCCCATCCCATGCCTATAGGAGTCTAGCTCATCCTTTTAGGAGCTGTTTCAACCAATTCTAAACATGGAGCTGAAATCTAGGCAGCCAAACAACTTGCCTCTATATGCTAGGAAACTGATCCATTCACTTAATTTTCACTTTTTAGTGAATGAATCCTCTAGAAAAAGTAAAAACATGCCAAATTTACATCATGGTTACCAAATTACATCATGATAGATCAATCATCACATGAAAAAGTAAAACTAGTCAAAACTGGGCGAATTTCTGAGCTGAAGAGTGAAAATGAGGCAAAATTTCTCTATGCGCCGCACTCAAAAACTCAATGCGTCGCGCCACTGTGAGCCTATTTTTGGGGCACTTACCGAAGTCCAAATTGCGCTCATAATAGCTTGTTGGAAAGCCCTGCCTGTCTACTTTCCAACCCAAGTGGAATTTTTGGATTTGGATGTCATTTGCCCCTCCAAAACTGCAATCTCCCAAGACTGGTTCCTGCTGGTGTAAAAAGTGGCAGAAAGGCCATTTTTGGAGTGTTTTTGACCCTTAAGACCATCCAGAACTTGATGAAATCTCTCAGCCATTCCTGAGAATGCATAATTTATCATAAAAAACCCAAAAATATCAATTTTTCCTCCAGAAGATGTCCCAATCATAAGCGCGCGTCGGGTGGCACGACGCGTTGGGCGGAAAAACCTGTTTTGCAACCAAAATTTTCAAAAATGACAAAATCTTCTCCAAATTTGCTGAAATTTGGAGTGAAGGTCTCCCATCATGTCTCATGTTCAGCCAAGGAAGCTTCGGCCAAGATTCGGAGTGGATCCGGCCTTTTCCGACGTTTTAGTGCTTTTCTCAACCTCGCCTTTAGGATCTTCATTTTTCTGAGCATGTATTTGTCCCTATTGGCCTTCGCCAACAACTTCTCTAGATGAATATTGACTCTCGTAAGGCAAGTCTCTCGCTCAAATGGTGTCATGTCACCTGGTCTCTTTCGGGCCAATTCATGGTCTTCACGGATTCTCTGCAGCTCTATGAGTGTGTGCTGATCCTCCAATTGTTTATTCCGCTGCTCCAAGTAATCTATAACCCACTGAGCTCTCTGCAACTTCACGGTCAAAGTGTCAATCTCATCTTTTTGTTCCTGGATGGTCTCTCTCATCCTTGAGCTAGGAGAGCTCAAATCAACATCGATGAGTGTAAACTTAGTGTCTTGGCCTCCTGAAGGGCCCTCATCGTGCATAGGCTTCTTGCCTCTGTCCTGTACCTGTGCTGATGTAGAAGGCGAGACCCCTTCCACGCCATGTGGAGATAGTACTCGCGCTGCTGATGAAGGTAACGAGACCCCTTCCACCCTGGGCGGAGATAATACTCGTCATGCTGCTGCAAATAAGGCTCTGGTACCTCTCTGATAGGTAACACACACTGGAACACTGCTAGGCTCTGTCTCAGGAACCTCAAACTGATGCGAAGGCGCACCTGCATCGTGTACAATCTCTGGAGGAGGCTGAGGGGCTGTAAAGAAGTCATGGGAAATGAACTCATCCCATGTGATGCCCTGCAATCCAAGCTGATGTACTACAATGATTTTAATGAGCGCATAATGATAAATGCTGTTGTGTTGCTGCTCCAGAGTCTTCTTCTGCACAAGGGTAGTCATCCGCTCTATGTTTCGACACATGAAGTATGGAATATTCATCAGTCGCACTCTAGTGAAATGCATCAAAAGTCTGATATGGTATGCATAAAGGCGTGAAAATCTACCCTCACAGCTGAAATATCTAATGATGAGTTTCATTAATGGTGCATAGGACTCCTTCAGAAACCGAAACATAAATACCCTGCTCAGCTGCCTCAAATATCCAGGCCTGATGTAAGGTTCATAATGTGCTCTATCCAACTGCTATCTCTTATTCCACTCCTCACCAATGTTCGGTATCCCGGTTGCCTTAGAAATGACCTCGGGTGTCAAGGTGAAGTTCACTCCAGCAAGGTTTACATGACCATCATGCAAATGTAGGACAAATAAGTGAACCAACTCCGGATGGTACTGAATCTGAGATATCATCTCGCAATACCGAAAACATGAATGTTGCTGAAAGCATGTCATTGCAAGCGGGCAGGCCTGAAATTGAACCAAAGAAGTGGGCTCCTCTCTGACGTGCCTGCCACTTTTATGAGACCTCCTCGGTACATTTAGCTCTGCGGTTGAATCACTGTCCTACTCATATCCCTGCTCATATGATGAATTTGTCTCTGACATGATGCTGAAAACAAGGTGTTCAACAAGTATGTGCTGATATATGTATGGTGAAAACAAGAGTTTGTTGTATGTTTTAATGCCACATGTGCCACATATGTAATGAGTGGCTGCAAGGAAATATCACAATGAATACCATAGACTGTTAAGGGAATTTGGAGTGAAAGGACAGTCACTCACTGTTTGAGAAATTTCAGAATTTGGAGCCTTTATAAATGATATAGGAATAAGTGATAGTGATGGGGGTATGATTAGGTAATAGAGACAACCCTTGAATGCTTCGGAAATTAGGATTTCACCAATGATAGGAAGGGAGGGAGATGATGGCAAATGATAGGGTTTGAGGATTCAAAAACATGGGAACAAAGGGTATAAGGAATATGGGACAATGGAAATAGGAGAAGGACTGTGGCATGATAGTGTGACAGTAATAACAGTGATAACAATGATAAGAGCACAAATGAAAATGGAATGAGAGTGTTTTGGCAAAAAAGTTCAAATTTTGACACCCAATTTCAAACCCTAGGAGCAAATTTTGATGTGAATATAGGGTTATATTTTCACCATTTAAACTCTTGAATCTTCCCTCCAAACATCATCAAATAAGATCTAACAGCAGGGGCAAGCATCACACACTTACTTGGAGCAAACAAGTTTGAAATCGTTTTGAATTTGGAGAAATGATGATGATTTTTAAGCTTATCGACCCTGTGCGCCGCGTGCAAACCAAATGTGCCGCGCTCAGTGGGTGCGCCGCGCCCTTAGGAAAATACACGGTGTGTTTTGGCTCTATGCGCCGTGCTCTGTGGATGCGCCGCGGCCTATCCCAATGTGCCACGCTCAAATTAAACACACAGTCGGCCCTTTCATAAAATCACAGTTTTTCTCTTTGAACTCCAACTCGACTTTCTCTCTTAGATTTTCCCCTATAACTCTTGATGCAAATGAATGAATGGCTTTGAGAAATATCTCATATAGACATGGTTTTAATTTTTTCTTCTTCAAAACCCATTTTGTAATGTTTTTGACTTTGGCACTTTTTCATTTAATACAACTTTGTCTTTTGTTTCCTCACTGACTTTCTGAGCTTTGAATGATGAAATTAGTTGATTTTTTGCAGGGATGTTGGCATTGAACCTTGGCAAAGGATGACCAAAGTCTGCATGTGAAGAACTTCATGGCGGAAAAATACATATTTATTACAAAAACAATTTTGATAATTTCTTCTTCAAAACAGAGTTTTGAAGAAGAAACATCCTCGAGCATATTTGACGATGTAAATCCTGAAATGACACTTGTTGAAAACATCCTCATGGCCTGCGGGCATTGTTTAATATTACTAAAGACCAAACCCTAGACCTAGAAACTAAAATGACTTTTTTGACCAAAATAACCATCTATGACTACAAATGACATGAACTTTGATGAATTTTGAGAAATTTGACCAACCCAGCAGGTACAAGCATGAGGGAAAATGAGAGAACAAAACCCTTCCGTCAGACAATGGCATGCCCCTAACGGAATGCAGATGAATGAGCGGAATGAGACACCTAAACAATGAAATGCAATAAGAGAAATGATCTCTGACGGAGGGATGTAAAGACCGACTCTAACATGTTCAATGAGGTCATCTTCATCATGTTTACCCCCTCTGATAACAACATCTAAGGTATAGATTGGGTATGGTGTTTCATGGTACACTTCATCTTCTTCCTAATCCTCCACCCAAAAGGTAGATCATGTTCAACAGAAGGTTGCGGAGGAGGATATGATACCATTTTTTTTATAAGGGCCCATTCTTAATGGTCATGTTTCCAGCCCTATAACTGATATAGGCGTGGCCAACCAAGGTCTTCCTAAGACAAGAGGATAACCATTAAACTTGGTTTTGGGTTGAAGTACCATGAATTCAGTGGGATACCCCCAAGAGTCAATGAAGACCATAAAATACTTAACAAATTCCTCAGGAAATACCATGGATCTATCTGCAAGTTGCAACACTGTAGTGATCTTTCTCAAATATCCTTGGAGGTAGCTTCAACATGGTTTCTTTAGTCATCACATTTGGCATCCCTGAGATCAATCAATGTATGTGGGACAATGATACCATCAATTTTCACATCCACTACTAGACTTCCAGGGTCTAGGTATTTTGGGAAAATCACTCTCACCAATATCAAAATAGATAATTGACCAACAATATTGATGGTGGGGGTTTCTCTCTGCTTTCTTCTAGTTTTTAAAATCATTTCTCCTTGATAAGCTTATTATATATGGTAACAACCTTAATATCCTAGAGAAGGGGTATCTTGACACACATATTTGTCAATTCTTCGAGAAGTTTAGTCTCTTCTAGGGTGTGTTGGCTAGGATGTATCAATCTCTCAGGAAAAGGAGGTGGATTCACTTGAGGGGTACTTTCTTCCTTTTATTCTTTAGATGGTGGATTATTTGGGAGAAATCTCCCAGACCTAAGGTTAATCTCATGGTTATCCATAACATAGGCAGGGTAAGATGTCTCTCCACTGTAGACCTGTTGTGATTATTTGTTATTCGATTTCGGATTAGGTTGAGTAGGCATCTGAGGTTTCTTAGGTGGAGCATGATGAGTGAGTTGTGGTTGAGTTTTGGGTGGAGGCAGTAAAGCATGAGGTTCGTTGAGTTGAGGCCTCCACCTTGTGATGGGTTGATCCATTGAGGAGGTTGGGGAACGTATGACTGAAATGGTTGATTGACATGTTGAGGATGATATGGGGGAGCATAAGTCCAAGAAGGAGGTGTGGGCCATAATGGATGAGTAGAGAAATACCAAGGTTGAAAGGGTGAATTTTGGTTTGAATTGTAATAAGAATAAGGTGCACCTTGAATGCCTTGTTGGTATGACCAAGGTCCTTGAGGCCTCCTTTGATTTATAAATTAGAGTTGCTCTGGTTTTCCTTCCAACCTGTTGAGGCCTCAGAAATATGTGGCAACAACAATGGGAATAGCCACCCAGTCCGGAACTTAAGATAGTTCCTTTTCCGTTTGGGATAGTGGCTCCGACTGGATATAATGGGACCAGTTTCCCAGATTTGGGTTTTTGTTTGATTGTTGGGTTTCTCTCAAAGGATTTGCATGAAGAATTACTAAAAAACTAAAACAAATTTATTCTAAAATGAAAAAAATTTAATCCTAATTTAATCTAACCTAGGATAATACTAATTTGATGCGATCTAAAATGATATCTATTCAATCTGTGATGATGAAGATCATCACAGATTTAATAGAATTATTACTTTGTAAGATGATTCTCTTGAAAAAATAATTAATCAAAAGAAGATGAGAAATATATCTCATATATCTGATGATCATATATAAAACAAACTAATTTCTATCTTTATATCGTACAATAGTTGTTATGAAGGTAAATCCTCTCTGTGGATAGAGATGATCCCTCTAGCCCTAGGGTGGGTCTAGTAACAAAAGGACACTCTAAAGTGTTGCTTCCTAGTTAATGAATGAACAAAAGACATGGTAGATTGACCTACCTTGAATCCAACGCTGTCGATGTTGTGGAAAGAGTAGTGGTCTCTCGCTTCTGCCTTGGCAAGTCACGATTCGTTCGCTGTCACGCTCAAATACCTACACATAGGACAAAGAACAAGAAAAACATATGATAGGATAGTTTCACTCACAACTATTAACCAGTTAAATAGGGCTATACATATCACATCACATAAACATCATAACACAATAGTGGAACCAAACAGTAGTCATGTATATTAATGAGTAGAAGGAAGAGTACAACTGATGCTTTGATGTCGCAATCTCCTCCAGCGGGGTTCAGACGAAACACGTCTCAACTGTCGGTCAGGGAATTCGGACTCAAGCTCTCTTAGAAGTCATCTACTCGAGCTCTCTTAACACAATATTTCTTACTCTATCTCCTCTAGCAGCTTAGATATAGTATAATTCTCTTAGTTCAAATATTCAACTGTTCAACTAGCTTCTACTAAAGGAGATAGTTTCTTATATAGAGGGAAGAGAGGAGGTTGGGATCCCTACAAAGGTGGGAGGGAGTCCTATCCTTTAGGAGAGTTCCAAGGGAGGTGGAAACTACTAACTAAAGGAAGGAGTCCGTGGTTGTTTTAGTTCAGCCACTCCCAATGAATCATCCCAGAGGTAGTTGGAATGGAACATCCACCTCTATTTTTAAAAAACATTCCATAAATAGCTTGGTGCGGGTGTCTAACTGGCACAGAGCACCAAATGGCGCGGGCTTAGTGTTAAATTTCCTGGTCGGCGTGAGGATGTAATGGGCTACTTGCGCCGAGGCAAAAATAGGGATTTTCACAACTCTGCTTAGGGAAATGTCAACAAGAAGAATGTTGTTTTCATCAAAAGGGATGCAAGGATGGTATTTTCAAATCATGACACTGCGTATTGGTCATAGAAACGACCCTCTAATGTGCGAGTTGGGAATTGCAGGGACAGTGAAAAAATGTTGTGTAACAGATTCCCCCTAAAGTATGAAGTACGAGAGAGAGGGAGGGGTGAAATGCTTTATGAGAACACGTTCAAACCAAACACCACTGTCGGAAGACCTGAAATTACAAATACAACTGATATCTATGATACATGAATCATGTGGCATGGGTGCAACCATCCATAATAGAATATATAAAAAATGAGATCCGAGGTATGGACATAGCCATCCAGCAGGAAGGATCAATAAATAGACTCAGGTATGGTCGCAGCCATCCAATTAAGAGAGTCATGAAATAAGTCATCATAATCCACAAAAATCCGTAGCCTGGAGTTTATCAGACAAAATCCAGGGTCTTTCACTCCATCTCGACCTGAACAAGTACAATTTTGAGCATGCAAATGTATGAGCTAAAGTCGAACACGCAGGAAAATCGTGTGACTACCAGCCAATGATGAAATTTGTTAACAAACGCGAGAGAAACCACCAATGATGACGATGGCCCTCAAGGTAAAAAAGGTACAATCTATGGAATGTGAAAAGTGATATGACGTCGAACATCTGCAGAATCACTCGATCGAAGGCCAATGATGTGAACCTTGCGTCGAATGCGAAAAACCTGCCATTGAGGCATGCAGGCTCCAAGGTACCAGAAGGGAGTCTCTAGATCAAATTCCTGGATAATGAGCTAAAGTCGACAGGAAGTGACCTAGTCGAAGGAGGGCCATAATGTTTCCCACATCATCGACACGAGACAGAGGAACATGATGAAAGTGGATCAGGACCGACAGGAGATCAGAGGACAATTGACAACTGCAGAGACAAACTTCTCTTGAACATATTAACAACACGACACTGGATTTGGCAGTATTTGACATCAAAAGATCTGAGGTCATGATGAAGTGGCAAAGAGCAGATGAGAGGTCAAAAGAGATTGCCCAAACCCATGAAGGAAAAAAATGACAAAATGAGATGTCCCCAACCTGACACAAATGCAGACAAGTGCCATGTTCAAGAGCGACATATTGCCAACATAACTAAAACTTGGTTCCATTTTCCCCCACCATTTCTGGCAAGTACCCCAATTATTTTTTAAAACAAGCTTGAAGGGGATAGCCTATGCTTGTATTGTAAGTTTGTCCTTCAAAAAAATCCAACCTAGTACATTTTACGAGCCATAGGAAGGAGGAACTCGAAATAACGTCATGGTGATGAAGTCCGATGTCATCAAGGTTTAACGAGTTTGACAAAGGGAGAACTCGACATCTTTTCATGTTTAAAGAGTTTGAAAATATGGCAGAAAAGAAAACTCCAGCAGTCCCTTTTTGTGGGTAGTATCACAGATCCGAAAAGGTAGAAAATTGTGTCTGCGAGAACCTCTTAATCGCCATAGGCTAAGGTATTCCTTTTTCGTGAAAAATCTATCCCAGCCCGAAAAATGGTTAAACGTATATTGGGTACATATCGTTTCGCAGCCATTTAACGAGTTCAAAACGACGAAAATCTCGACAATATTTTCAATTTTAGAGAGTCAGAAAAGTGCAGGAAGGTGACTCCAGTAGTGACTTTTTAGTGTTTTTACCGAGTCCGAAAAAGTATAAAATATAACTCATTACTTCATCATTGTCGCATGAAAAACTTGTTGCTGCACAAGAGACATGTGTAAAACCCATTTCTCAAAAATAGTATAATAAAATAATCGAAAAACATGCCTTAAAACCTAATTAGGGTTGTGAAAAAGTTATAAAATGCCAAAAATGGTAAAAATAATTATTTTTCACTTTTTACCTCTTGTGGAGCATTAGTTACCCATTTTACTGTGCAATCTTGCAGCGACGATAGTGGCCAATCCAGCAGATCAATCGCAAATCCGTCAACTCCAGGTAAGAGCTGAGATCCCTCACATCATTTTAAGTCATTTCTTGCTTCCTGCAATTGTCAGTTTCGAATTTTGGGGGAAGAAATGTAAAAATTAGGGCTTCGTGGTTGGCGCGGGTTTCGGGCATGGAGTCGCGCCAACCGCTCAATTTTTAACACTAGGGCGTGCCCATTGGTGCGACTGTTTTGGAAACAGTCGTGCCAATGACGCAAACCATTTCTAGCAAAAAATGCTCATCAAATACCCCAATTGTTTACAGTTTTAAGGTTCAAAATCGACTAATACCACTCATGTGTGTGTGTTTGCAGGTAGAAAGAGGAAAAATGGTCATCGAATGGAAAGAACGGGAACATAGCGAAGAATATGAACTAGCCATGGAAAATGAGGGAGTCATGGAAGCTCTCAGAAACTGTGGTCTGAAAAAATTATTCCTAACACCATGTCTCCAAGCCCAACCAGAATTACTACAGTATCTGATCAGTATATGGGATGAAAATCAAGAGAAGTTCATGATACGGGATCAAGAACTTGAGATTGATGTCTCTGACATGTACTTCATCACAGAATTATCGCGGAGGGGTGCAGCACCAATCTTAATCGGCACCCAGCCCTGCTTGGAAAACATGACCATGATGATAGACAGGGTATGTCGAGGAGCACAGAAGGGATTAGGTAGTGGGAAAGTTGATATACAAACTATCCCAGATTTGACACTACGCGTGGTATTGCATACCATCACCCGGGCTGTAGGATCACAAGCATCGCACGAAGCAACAAAGACACAGTTGCTTCTTGCTGTAGACTGCATGGCACCGACCATCTACAACTGGGCAGAGGCTGTGACCATAAAAATGAAGCGTCAACTAACCAAATGCAAGAAGACCAAACTGAAACAATTTGGTTATGGATCTATTCTAGTATCGTTCTTCTTGGAATGACTACCCATTTTTCAGTGACAGGAGGTTATAGTTCTGACACCACCAGCGAGAGAACCATGGATGGCTCGATGGGCAGCTTTGATGCCAAGGGTAGGGGGCAGTCAACAGATGTCCTGGAGACTGGAATTCTTTGATTGGCTTTGACGACAACTGATTGTTGTGGAGGACTGGCCCTACTCTGGCACAAATTTCACTGATGATCCGAACCTCCCACTCCCGGAGGGAGAAGATTGGGATGAAGATTTGGGTGAGATTCATTTTTAAGTTTTATGAGTATTATAATTTTTTTATTTATGCATGTTTTGACATTAAATCCATGTAATTGCAGATGTAGGCCTAGAGAGACCTGTTGGCATGTCACCGATAGTGAGGCGAATCCCTCGTGATTTTGACCCCCAAGGCGAGGGCGACGAGGAAGACGAGATAGTGCGCAATCTAGAGGGGATCACACGAGGAGTCCCGGATTATGCACGTTTTGATGATGTTCCTCGCGCCTACCAGAGACATACCGTAGGGGTTCCCAACTGAATTCACTACTTGTTGAGGCGGCCAGTACGGGCGGTGACATGTTATCACGAGCACCATGCTAATTAGACACCTAGGTTTTATTTTATCTGCATACTTTGCGAGACATGATGTCTTAGGATGTAACAGAAACCCACATGTTTTTTTTTACGTTATGATGCACATACTTGCAAACATGCAATATATATATATATATACATCTATTTCCCTACATGGATCTTTTACATAGATGATGCTTCTACAAATGATGCAAATGTCTTTCCAACAATGGAATACGTAAATACAATCTCAGAATGTGTGGATTTCTAACTGAATTATGATTATTGAGTTGCAGAACAACAAGCTGTGAATCTAGATTTACAAGCAATGCGCGTATGCCGAGGTTGATTGCCTCGGTTAATAGCTCAATGACAGCGTTATATTCAGCGACATTTTATGTAGTTTGTCCTAGACAAATACCTTGCAGATCTATCAACTCACCAGCAGGATCATAAATTACCCAGGCTGCCGAAGACAAATTCCTGGTACTGCGGGAAGCACCATCCGCGAAACCGACATAAGGGGTAATAGACATCTGCACAATAAGCAAGACCCAATAAGCAGAAAAATGCTCACAAAGCACATCAAACCAGAAAACATGTACAAAAATGAAAACAACACCTATGTACAGTTATTACACATGAATGACTCATACATAATATTTTTTTAGATACAACCCATTTCTGGGCTGTTCAAGAGGATGACCTTCATAGTCAATTAGCTCATAGGCCCCATTCTACAACACATGTTTAATGATGTAGGGTCCATGCCACATAGGTTGAAATTTTCCTGCCCCCAGCTTATCATGAGCTTGGTCATATAGGAGGATGAGATCTCCTTCAATGAAAGAACGAGGTGAAACTGATTTATCAAAATGAGCCTTGACCCGCTTTTTCTGTGCTTCGATAACGAGAGCAGCAAAGCAGTGGGTTTCATCTAGCCTTTCTAAATAAAGGAGACGCTATTCTTCTGGCGAAGTATTCGGTAGTAATTCAACAACCAACTTGAGCGAAGGTATTTCCCATTCAATTGGGAGAGTAGCTTCTAGGCCATAAACCAACTGGAAGGGAGTGAACCTGGTTGCGTTTTTTACTGAGGTTCGGTATGCCCAAAGAGCCAAAAATAACATGAGATGCCAATTTGATTTTTGGATTCCAATCGTATGTTGAAGCATTGTGACAAGAACTTTGTTCACAGCTTCAACCTGGCCATTGGCTTGAGGGTAGTACGGTGTTGAGCTATCGTGACGTAGACCCAACTTAGAAGTCAACTCCGCCACCTTATAATGCAAAAAATGGGAACCATGATCGGTAACGATGGCTTGAGGGACACCAAACCTACCAATAATGTGATTTAATATGAACTGAGCAGTTGTCTTACTGTCAGTGGAAAGTGTAGGCATTGCTTTGGCCCATCTTGGTAATCTACGGCTACGAGCCCATTTGGTGAAGTAGTCTACAACTACGATAATATAAGCATTCCCCTTGGCCAAGTGAGGGTTACATGTCATAAAATTGATGCCCCATTTCACAAAGGGACCAATGGTAATGACAGGATGAAGAGGAACGGGCAGCGCATGCAACTTGCGTTGATAAATTTGACAATCATGGCATTTACGAATTGCGACAATATAGTCTTATAAAATAGAAGGCCAAAAATAACCAGTACGAAGAACCTGAGAAAAAAAATGCTCAAGAGAAGTAGACATGGCTCTGAGGCTTGGTAGAAACGAGGAACGACGATGACCATCATCCCACGGTAGATCGTCAAGAGATATGGTTTCCACAATAGCCTCATCGGAAGGAAACACTTCTTTCAAAGGATCTGGTGAATCAAAATCACCAAGCCAAGGGGATTGAGAATAGATGTCAAGAGTTACGCTCGAAGGAGAAAAATAAGAAGAAGGAATGCCTGATGCGGCAATGAGTTCACAATAATCAATTTCAATCGGACTCAAAGGCATCGAATCGCTGATGGAATCGATTTGTTCAGGAGAAGGGATAACCCAGGGGTCATCGGTTTGAGAAATCATGTTGACCTTAACAGTATTTGGTGGTGGAAGAGGGAAAACACCCATGAGGGCAGGATCCTTGAAAATTCCTGGCCCTACACTCTCGTAAGGAGCATGAATCTTGTCCACGTACGGAACATTGTTCTCAGAAGAAGAAGTGAAAAAATACAATTGATCAACAGTAATAATCTTTCCTTCGTGCGGAAACTTCAAAACACGAAAGAGAGTGGATGCAATGCACAACATGGCATGAGTCCAACTGTGTTCGAGGAGGAGATTATAATTGAGTTTTGCATCAACGACTTCGACCTCGACATTGACTATCTTCACTTCTAATGTGATCGGTAAACTAGTGAGAATACCAAGAGGTTTAGATTCTCTTCCATCAAATGATTCAAGGGCATTAGGTGATGAAGTAAGAGTTGGAGAACCAATGGCCTTCCAACAAGTAGATGACATAACACAGGTAGATGCACCCTCATCCACGACAACCCAGTGAATATTCAAACCATTAATACCAACTTGAATGATGAGTGCAATTTGGTGTGGGAGTCGTGGGATGAAATTTTCTAAATCGAAAGCGAGCAAAATAGTATCGGTAGGATCAATTCCACCTATCACAGATAGCAAAGCTTTCCGTTGCGAAGGAAAAATCTAAAGTACTTCTAATGTAGACATTGCGAACGGTGCCTAAGCCAAATCTTCAACAATACTATAATGGTGAGCGTCACGGGCGTTGGGATTGTACGAAGACTTACGGAGCACACCTTTGGAAGGTGGTTGCACAACGGATTTGGCGTTAGGCCGTTCAATCTCAAGAGGACTAGAAGTAGGAGGGGGAGGAGGGCCATCAACGATCTCTTTCCCCGCTGCCTGACGTGAACCAGAATAATCTTTCGATCGTGTAGCAATAGAAATGGGTGCAGAACCATTCATCATGAACACTTGCGAACCAGATGGAGCAGAGGATTGAGGGTGCTCTACCATCTGAGTCTGCTGAGGGAAGGGTTCCTTAAGAACGGCCGGAGCTCCTTGGGTGCCTATGAGCAATCGACTCACTTCAGATCATCGAGGACAGTCCTTGATGAAGTGCTCAACATCACAAATCAAACAAGGATACTTCTGTTTACGTTGAGAACTATCTGCAGAACGAGGTTTTGGAGAATCCTGCTTCGGGGTATCGTCTTTGGTCTTACCTTTACCCTTCTTCTTACCTTTGGAAGTGTTATCTGTAGGATTGGCCTGAACAACATTAACTTCTACAGGTGTGCTAGAATTTGAATTTGATTAAGAAGCTACATTATTGGAAGAAGTAGACTTCTGCTTCCCAGATTTAGATGAAGGAGACTTCTGAGAAGTCTGCGATACATAACCAATAATACCATCAACGGATGGAGTCGCTGATGGTTTAGAAGTTCCAGGTCGAGGAGCATCAGGCAAGATATCATACAATGCGCCAGACTGAGAATACACGAGATCAAGGTATTGAGCGTAAGAAATGGCTTGTTCTTCGGTTACACATGCCCCCATAGCAATGTCTTTGGAAATTTGATTGACAAAGGAGGTAGTGAACCAATGAGTCAGAAGCTGATCAGGTATCTCAAATTTGATCATGCGATGACGATGTTGCCATTCATGAATATGATCCGAGATATGAGTAGCTTGGTCCTATTTCAATGAAGTGAAGAGATGTGTCTCGGTCTCATAGTAGATCGGTAACTGAAAATGTGTAAGGAACACCATGGCCAAAGAATTGAAGTCTTGGAAAACTCCACGAGACAGCTCAATGTACCACTTTGCAGTGACACCAGTAAGAGTTCACTGGAAAAGACAGAGACGAATAGAATCATCAACCCAAGAGTTAGAAGAACACCACAAGTGGTAAGTCATCACATGCGTTTGGGGGCCTTCACTAGGTTTACCCTCAAATTTGGGACAATCACCAGGAATCTTGGTCGAAACTGGAGGCCAATATGGATTATGAAGAATAAGATCATTTGTCAACTTTGACACATCAAGTAATTCAATTGTAGCAAGAAATGGTAACTGAGTATTGAAAGTCATTGGAGGTCTTTGATAAGGACTTGCATGTACATTCCACCTAGTCCGAACGGGATTCTGTCTTGGATCATAGGGATTAAAAACAGGATAATTCGGTTGATACTGGGATTGAGGACTAGGATATTAAGTTGAAGCAGACCACTGATGTCCTTGCTGAGTAGCATAAATATTTTGATGCGGAATGTAGGTATGACTTTGAGGTTGCTGATACACAGGTTGATTTTGAGGGTACGGAATCTGAGGTGCACTATATACTGGTTGATTTTGAGGGTACGAAGTTTGGGGTGCATTATATACTAGTTGATAGGAAACTTGAGGGTAATAAGCACCTTGCGGTTGTACAGGTTGACCTTGCGGAGCAGGTTGAGCAGGCTGCTGAGCAGGATAAACAGGTAAAACTGGTTACAGAAACGAAGGAATCTGTTGGTGGGCAGGTTGCGACGGTTGCTGAGCTGGTTGAACTGGCTGTTGAACTAGTTTTTGAGGGCCACCAGGTTGACTTTGTGGTGGATAAAATTTCCCCCTAGGACCAAAAGATGATCCGAGTTGAACCAGAGGTTGACCCGAGAGACCAGAGGGTTGTCCATGTTGGACCAAAGGTTGTCCTTATAAAGGTTGGCCTTGTGGACCATACGACTGTCCCTGTGGACCAAAAGCAGGGCCCTGCCGAGCTGAAGGTTATCCCTGAGAGGGTTTTCCTTGTAAGCCAGAGGGTTCCACAGGTAAAGTAGGTCCCAAATGAGTAACAGATTGATAAGGATCATAAACAGCCTGATAAGGATCTATATGAGGCAAATAAAATGGATTCCGACGCTCATCATAATGGTGTGAATATACATATATTGGATTACCAACAACATCATAGTCATGAAAACGAGGATTTCTAGGAGGCAGGGGCTGTTGAGAACCCTGAGAACTCTGCTGAACAGCTAATAGATATTCTTCAAAAGTGAGACCACCAAGACTCATAGGAGTAGTGGAAACTGAACTAGAAGCCACACAGACTGTAGGTTGGACTAGAACAGATGTAACAGTAACCAACGGATCTGACGCCAAAGGTAACAGTACTGATGAAGATTGGACCGAACTCTGAGGAGGAGTTACTGTGCTGGATTGTGCAATGGACGCAACACCAGACATAATCTGACTTAGATACCTATAGCCAGCCAGAAGTGACACTGAAGGCGAAGAAGATTGGACAAAGGCATGAGAAAGATCTTCAGGAAAGAGTTGATATTCTCCTGTGGATACAGGCATTCCTTTACTGCCAATAGAACTGGGGGAATCCATATCTGAGTCTTCCGTAAGATCTTCGAAAAGACTACGGGGACGAGGAGGTACTGCAGCAGCAAAAAAAGGCAATCCAGACGTAAGAGGAGGAAATTACCCTTCTTCCCCAAAACCAGACCAAGCACTTGAAGGAGGCCAATTGAATTCAACTGGCTCGTCAAGTGGAGATCAAGTAGCAAGGGTCTGGATAAACGGTAGAATGGGCTGCGAGAACTCGACAGATCTAGTGGATTGAGGAGTTTCAAAAGAAGCGTCCAAAAAAAAACCACCACTAGGAGGCAGTGAGGACGACAAAAATGGATGTTCTGACACTTTGACTGTAAGTCAAAACAGGAAGGAAAAGAGATAACCAACCGAAAGTACCAAAATCAAGAACCAAGGAAATCAATTAGACCAAGTAACAAACTTTTAATGGGCGTGTAATAGTAGGTGATTAATTTTATAACACTGAAACCAAATTTCACCGTTTCATGTTTTAAGAGTCGAGAAACAGGAAAAAGATGACTCTAGTCACTTTCAATTTGAAATGAGCGTGAAAGGACAAGTGCTCGATGATCTCTTCTCTTGTTTAAAGAGTCATGAAAAGATCGAAATGACTTCTTAGGAATTCTAAGCAAGAGGGTGTTCCAGGTTTCCGTGAACTGCCATATA
This sequence comes from Pinus albicaulis, assembly GCA_034641835.2. Classification (NCBI taxonomy): domain Eukaryota; kingdom Viridiplantae; phylum Streptophyta; class Pinopsida; order Pinales; family Pinaceae; genus Pinus; species Pinus albicaulis. The sequence continues at coordinate 1,142,951,419 of CM076581.1, forward strand.
AACCTTGGTGATCAAATGAAACAGAAATGACCAAGGACTTGACGTATGTGCAGGTAGTCTCCCCAAATGATGTGTTCGGTGTATCACGGTTACAAGGCGGTAGACTCGGCTTCCTATGGATAAAAGGATTTCAACCTAGAGGGGTCTCCCTTTATATACGAGATGGTACGGGGAGCACAAGTCCATACTAGCGCTGTCTGAAGCCAAAAGGCGAGCGACAACTACTAGGTTTTAAGACGCCGGAACACGTCTCTAGCCTAGACCACTAGAAATGTTTCGTTAGGTTCCAATGTTGCCTTAGGTTCATTGAGTAAATTTTAAAGTTAATATTGAATTATGTTTCAATTTATAGGCCCTATTGAATGTGTAGGCTCAAATTCCTAGATGAAAACTATATGCAAATGAATACCATTTCAATTCGATGAATACTAGTTATAAGAAGGATAGAAATATTTCAAACAAGCAAACAAAGAAAACATGCAAAGAAACTTCTAATGCCTTTAATGCGATCAATCGAAAACGAAATTCCTTCCTAGATTGAGAAATGCTAGTTATGTAAAGGAACGTTTCACTTTTCGATGCAACAAAAGAATGCAAAGATAGTTTTTGATTTTTTTGTTGAATTTTCAATGAAATGAAGCACACATTGTACTAATTCAATGGAAAAAAAAATAAACACTTGTTTTAGTTTTGCAAACGTAAGGTTTTGAAATTTAATGACTCAACCAAAGCGAAACAGACACAAAAACATTCAAGCTAATGGAGAAAACTTTCAATCAATAAAGAAAGTTCTCAAAACGACTCAAACAAGCAAAGTAATCGATGCTTGAAGTATTGAAGAAGAAGGACTATTCGAAAAACAAAAAGACCATTCAATCAGTAAAAAAAAAGGATTAAGAAAAATTAGTCTAAAAACCCGGAACGATATGGATAACAATCAAAGAGACTTGTTCCTGAACAGAAGGCTCACTGTGCAAGAACACCTAGAAACCCTAAGGTCTTAACTGGCACCGACAAGAAAACGGAAAAACGACTGAGGGAAACAAGTCTACAGTAGTCAACACAGTCTGCAAGGGCTTAAAGACACTCAAACATAACCCTGAAACAAGAAAAAATGACCAAAAAACGCATTAGGGAGGTCAAACCAAAACCTACAGGGATTGGCGTGACTGTAAGGCTGTAATCTGTGCCATACAGAGGTTGGCGCGAGTGCTAAAAGAGCAACCTGTGCCAATCGGCACGAATTTCTAGACAAAAAATGCGCCAAGCTGGATACCTATGGGAAAAAGAGGAAAAACCCTAACCTAATGAGCAGAAGCCAAACTTAACTCTCTGGAGCTGAATAGAGAATGGAAACTCAACAAACAAACCAGAAAAATATAGATAACTAAACCAAGAATTGAAACCGACCCAACAGGATGACATGAAAAACTCGCACTGATCCCCAGCGGAGTCGCCAATTTGTTATGAAGGTAAATCCTCTCTGCGGATAGAGACGATCCCTCTAGCCCTAGGGTGGGTCTAGTAACAAAAGGACACGTTGAAGTGTTGCTTCCTAGTTAATGAATGAACAAAAGACATGGTAGATTGAACTACCTTGAATCCAACGCTGTCGATGTTGCGGAAAGAGTAGTGGTCTCTTGCTCCTGCCTTGGCAAGTCACGATCCATTCGCTGTCATGCTCAGATACCTGCACATAGGACAAAGAACAAGAACAACATATGACAAGATAGTTTCACTCACAACTATTAACCAGTTAAAGAGGGCTAAAAATATCGCATCAAATAAACATCATAACACAATAGTGGAACCGAATAGTAGTCATGTATATTAATGAGTAGAAAGAAGAGTACAACCGATGCTTTGACGTCGCAATCTCCTCCAGCGGTGTTCAGACGAAATGCGTCTCAAATTTCAGTCAGGGAATTCGGACTCAAGCTCTCTTAGAAGTCATCGACTCGAGCTCTCTCAACATAATATTTCTTACTCTATCTCCTCTAGCAGCTTAGCTATAGTATAATTCTCTTAGTTTAGCTATTCAACTGTTCAGCTAGATTCTACTAAAGGAGATAGTTTCTTGTATAGAGGGAAGAGAGGAGGTTGGGATCCCTACAAAGGTGGGAGGGAGTCCTATCCTTTAGGAGAGTTCCAAGGGAGGTGGAAACTACTAACTAAAGGAAGGAGTCCGTGGTTGTTTTAGTTCAACCACTCCCAATGACTCATCCCCGAGGTGGTTGGAATGGAATCTCCACCTCTATTTTTAAAAAACATTCCATAAATAGCTTGGCACGGGTGTTTAACTGGCACAGAGTGCCAAGTGGCGCAGGCTCAGTGTTAAATTTCCTGGTCGGCGCGAGGATGTAACGAGCTACTCGCGCCAAGGCAAAAATAGGGATTTTCACAGCTTTTCTTAGGGAAATGTCAACAAGAAGAATGTTGTTTTCATCAAAAGGGATGCAAGGATGGTATTTTCAAAGCATGACACTGTGTATTGGTCACAAAAACGACCCTCCAATGTGCGAGTTGGGAATTTCTGGGACAGTGATAAAATGCTATGTAACAATAGTGCAACTAATATTTCAGATAAAACCAATCGATTTCATATATAATTCATGAAATATGGATTCATCACTAATATTCAAAAATAGAATTAGCATACATGATAATAGTACCAGATGTGTACTGCTCTGTTCATCTGATTAGCGATAATAAGCCACATTCAACTCCTCTATCAATAAGTCTTTCAAAGAATACAAAAGTCATCAACAATGATCAACAAAATGATATATAACTGAAAAGGCCGTGTTCCATTAATTTATCAAGGCATTCACAAACTTAATTACAATTAAGCATTCTTTTCAAATGTTCTCAATAAAATTCTGGACCCTTCTCTAAATGCATGAGAAGGGTTTAAATACTAAACTAACTACAAACTAAGATTAAATTATTACAAAAATGTAGAGGAGGTTTCAAACAACCTTTCTCTAAAAACTTAAACAATAATCTAGGAACTTTGAACTAACAATCCTGATTTTGCGAATCCTGCCTTCTTTCTGAGTGTGATCACGAAGTTGAAAAATATATAGCATTGCTTTAAGCTGAGCTAGCTATGATATCCGTGACCGAATCTGTCCCTTGAAAATAGAATTTGAGATTACTGATTGAGATCTTTTTGTTGAATCTGTAAGAGTCTGAAGAGTTTGATGTTGATGGTAAGGTTTGATAAAAAAATTCCAATAATTTTCTTGATCAAACTTATTAACTTTTTTGATCATTTCCTCTTGTGTATCTGCTCTCTGTCTCCATTTCATGTCTACTTCCCTTGTTCCTGAAAACACATCAGACGTGTTTTCTTTAAGAAGTTCTGTTTTAAACAATTGATCACATATATACTAATAATCTCATTTGATTTCTTGGATGTCTTGGTCGCTGCTTTCTCTTCTTGATTAATTTGTGCTCTCCATTCTACGAATAACAATTCTTTGTGAAGCTTATCTATTGTGGTAGATTAGCTTGTTTTCCTGTATCTGAAAATTTTCCACTCAATGTGTTCTTCGATTTTCTTTTCAAGTCTTTCACATTCTAGTTTCTGAATTGTTATTTGCTGAATCATTATTTTATTGGAATCATAATAAGAATCAATCATGGAAGCTTGGTGACAAAACATTTTTTGTTCTTTCTTTAACATAGTGTTTACATCAAGTTCTTCTTTGATGAATTGTTCTAACTTTGGTTGACTCTGTAATTCAGCCATTGCTCTTTCCAGATGTGCTTTCTTTTCAATAAGCTCTGTCTGATATTTTAATTTGAGGCTTTCAATATTTTCATGAAATGGAGCTATGCTTATTTTGATCTGCTCAATGGACTTGGCTTTCTCTTCATTTAGCAACTGTTGTAATTCTTGTACTCTGGCTTCCTTTTGTTTCAACAATATTCTAACCTCAGTAGCTTTATTAATAATAGTGGTGGCATATGCCCCTACATATTGTGATAACTTGGTTAGATGTTCAGTGGGATCATCTGAGGAATCCTTCCAAAGTACATCAACTGATTCATCTGTTGGTTTTGGAGTTGTTTCATCAATCCTTCTTCTTTTATTTCTTTTAACCACAACTTTGTAGCTAGGATTGTAGAAAATGTCTAATGACAAAATATCTTCAATCTGCAGAACTATCTGATCTATAGGGTAGGCCGGTATGATTTCTTTGTCATGCACTGCTGAAACTGTTTGTAGCAGATTGACAGTCTCAACTATTTTCTGTGAAGGTTATGGTGTTTGAAAACTTGATGTTTGATCAATATTTGGATTTTCTTTGGGAGTTTTTATTGCTTCAAAAAATTCTTCCCATTGATTCATCATATTTTACTTGATACGGCTTGAACTGATCTAACATGCTATGACTATGTTGAACTGTTTTCGAATTTGATTTTGTCCCATTGTTCTTTGTTTTCTCCAGCACTTCTATCTCTTGAAGAATTTGGTCAATTTCTAAATTTGCTTTCTTAGATTCGGAATCCTAAGATTGATCCGAATTATCAGACTACTGCTATGATTGACCTAATTCATTTTCAGATATATCTTTCATTTCATCATCCACACTAACACTTGGAGTGTGTTTTTCATCTTCAATTGTCAACAAATTCAAAGGAACCTTTTCTAGTCTCTTGTTTCTATATGCTTGAAAAGCTTCAACATATTCTTGACTTAATTGACTAGAAACATATTTGGTAATATCAGAGAAATTTTCCATGTCTTGGAAGAAATCATCAAATTTATCTTCTTCCTTTACAAAAGGCTTCATTTTTAGCTCTGTGATGTAATTTTTAATCACATCATTGGGATCATATAATCTTCCTGGCATAAATTCCAATCTCAAAAACTGAATCTTGGGAACCTCTTTGTATGTATGGCCAATATTAGCCAGAGCAAAGGTGCCGCACTGTAGAGGGAAAGTAGGCCAAATAGCCTTTTTACCATCCTTTAACTGATTTGTGACACCGTTGACAAGCTGATATGCTATTTCTTTTGCAAGTAATTTATCTGGAACATAGTAAGGTAAAACATGGGGAGAAGCATGACTCCCAAATACTCTAATATATGTGAAATTTTCTTCAGCAAACCATATTTCTACGGGAAGAATATCTACATTGGCTTCTTCAGAAACCCTAGGAGCCTTTTTGTTGAAAATCATCTGATGGATGGGCAATATGACTCCGTAGCAGATTTTATAGAAGTGCAAGTGGAACTCGGAATCCCAGAGTTCTCTATGGTAAATATGAATCGGGGTAGGGTTTTTGGTGGTCCATTTCCAACCCATGGTAGGAGAATTAGAAGTAAAATAAATGTCGTCCATGACATAGGCAGACATATAAAATGGAGGTATTTCTTTGAGCGAAACACTTCTTTTATTCCTATATTCAGTGATATGCTTGGCTAAGTAATTGGATAGAATGTCTGCCCAATTTAGAATAGATGAATTGACGATTGCATCAATTAGGGGAACCCAATCTCTTGAAAATCTAGTACTATTAGGCTTGGAAAATATTCTACACAACATACCAACGACATAACAATAAGGATTAGGAATTTGTGCAATTGGGTACATACTGGACTTATCTTGCTTCAATTTCCCTTCATTTTCCTTCCATTCATGGATGAATTTGATAAGATTTGGATGTTTTTCTTTGGAATTCTGTACATACTTATTGCCGTATTTCTGCTGTGGGATTGGTAGATGATACATTGCTGCTAAATCCTTTGCTTTGAAAGAACCCATAATCTCTCCTCTCGAATTCTTGAAAATTCTATCTTCAATGTTTAAGTGGTCAATTGCCCACTTAACCATGTCTGTATAAGGAAGAATCTTTGGTCTCGCTGCTATTCTGTGAATGTGCAAGCATGCAACGTCAAAAAGGGTTGCATCAGAGGTAGAATCAGTGCATGTAGCAGAAACTTTGTCTATCACCCTTGGTCCTTCATCTTCGAAGAGTTTGTACATTGCCTCCCATGACGAACTGCCACAGTCTTTGTTGCAGACGGTGTCTGAAAATAATGAAGACATATCTGTGTCTTCTGTGGATGATGTTTGAGAGATTTCCTTGCCTCTTTTGCTCATTTTGAACTTCTTCAACCAAGTAATTGATTTCCTGAGAGCGAAGCGAATTTAACATATAAGGATTCTTATAAGAGTAAATCAATCATTTACTTCTAATGTAGGTGAGAATATGTCAATCTATCAATCATCTTTCATAATTCCTAATTTAATATATCACATGGCCTCGCACGTAAGATCTATCAATAATTTTAAAGCCATTAAGATCTTAAATTCTATTTGATATGACACAAACTGTTTTCACACACTGAATTCATTTAATATGCAAATCACAATCATTCCTTATAATATTTCGCAATGCTTAATCTTTAAAGACTGCGAAATGCGATTTGCGCAAATCGCAGATCGCAACTTTTGTAGGATAGCGTTTGAGTGTATATTATAAGTTATGCGCAATGCAAATTGCGTAAAACTTAAAGTGGACGCGATCGCGAAAGATTTTATATTTCTTAGTTTATTTTCTTGTCGGGTCCACGGGTATCGCAACTTATATCATTTGTTTCTTAAATATTTATTGATTAAATAAAGTGCGATGCGAAAAAAGGAAGAATAAAATGATGATTTTGATGTTTTTTCAAGGTTTTTTAATTATTTACTCGGAAAGGCTTCGAGCGCATTTCACAATTCGCGTATCTTATGTTTTATAATTATTTTTGAAATAATATATGTAATATGTGATGCACTTTTAAGGGAAGAACATAAAATTTTATTTTCTAAGTTTTTTTATTTTAGGAAATTATAAAAATAATTTCCTATTTATTTCCAAAGGGTCCCTATTTATAAAAAATAAATGGGGGGTTGTTGTATAGCACAACAATTGGTGATTCACTTCGATGAACTAGATGTCTCTGATAAATTTTTTGAAAATTCTGAACCTTTTTGAAAATAAAATAGTTAAAGGAAGGAGCTTTCAAATAAATAATATCTTTGCCAAACAATGAAAATTTCTTTTATTTTCTATTCATGAGAATTCCTTTATAAAGATATAAGTATGAAAATCTATATAAGTCCTTACTTAGTTAAAAAGGATAAAGTAAATAACCTTTACAGATCAAGTTTATATAAATTTACTCTTTTTATCACAGATAGAGCCTCTGTTCCAATAGGCAGTTTTAAGCTTTTGGCAGGGTTACCTTTTACCCAACTATGATCCATCTTTCCATCCAATATTTCTCATGATTTTCATAAGTAAATTCTAATTTACAAAAACTTTCTCTTTTATATTTTTATCTTCTTAAAAGCCATTGTCTTGGCTTGGTAACTAAATAATGACAATGTCATTCACAAATAGTAATTAAACTGATCAAGCTGGCTCTTGATGAGACCCCTTGTCTTTATGATATAATCTCAAGTGATTACACTGTTTTGGTAGACAATATTAGTAATGTCAGTTTAACTATTTCTTTATGAACATGGTAAACAAGCTCGTGATGAGACTTATTATCTTCTAAGTTTTTCTTCAAATCATCTCTTTTTATTTTATTTTGAATTCCTTTTGAAAATTTATAAAATTTTCCGGATGGGATGAATCATAGGTCCTTTTAAGATACTGGATGATAATGTCGAGTTTTAAATTGCTTTTCTGCAAGAAGGTTTCTTACCATATTAAATTTTCTTTTCTGGACTGATAAGAGAATATTCACGCTATATAAAAATGCGAGTTCATCAAAACAAATAACTGTTTTATTGAAATTTCATTTTTTAAAAAGATTTCATTTCTCTCTAAATCTTTCGATTTTCCTTTCTTAACATTTTCATTTTTTTATAAGTGAAAAGAAAAATCAAAAGAAAGTTATCTGAGATTTGTTTTGAAAGGCCAACTATCAGTACTAATCAAGATTTTATTTTTGCAAGAAAAGACAAAAGATTTTAATATACAAGGATAGAAGGGATTACCTTCTATGAGAAATATTTTCTCAAAATTTTCCCATTAACAGGCAAAGAATCCTTTTTGCCTAAAAAATCCTATAACAGAAATGTTGATGGGCCTATTTCTTCAATTATTTGAAATGGACCTAGCCAGAGTTTTTGAAACTTTGTGTGTTTACCCTTTTCCTCATGCACTTTGTCCCACTTCAATACCATATTACCAATTTGAAAATTCTTTGGACTGGTAGAAGTTGAATCAAATGAAGCTTTTATTATTTGTTGACGATGGATATGAGTTTGTTTGGCTTTTTCTCTTTCTTCTTCTAACTTAAGAATTTGATTTTGTCTAAGTTGAAGGGAAGAGGAAGGATTTTCATCAATAAATTATACTAAAGCAAATGATGGTATCGTTACGTTTGTGGGTAGAATTGCTTCTTTCCCATAAACTAACACAAATGGAGAAGTACCTATTGAAGCTTTGTGGGTGATTCTATCTGCCCAAAGAGCAAATAATAGTTCTCTGTACCAATTTTTATGATTTTGTTCTATATTTCGTTTGATGATTTTGATAAGGTTTTTATTTGTAGATTCATCTAATCCATTACCTTGCAGGTAATAGTTAGATGAGTATTTTAATTTAAAACCTCTTTTCAAAGCAAATTCTATCATGGCATTTCCAGAAAAGTAAGATGCATTATCAAATATCAAAGCTGATGGGAGGCGAAACCTGGTGATTATGAACTGATCAATAAAATTTGTAATACTTTGTGTATTAACCACCTTTAATGGGATAGCTTCTACCCATTTTGTGAAGTAATCAGTTGCAGTTAGAATATACCTGTGTTGTTTTGAAAAGTTAGGAGTTATTTCACCTTTAATATCTAACCCCCATTGTTCAAATGGTTGTTGGATATTTACTGGCTGTAATGGGAATGTTGCTTTCCTTTCTCTTCCTGATGTAGTTTGACATACTTTACATTTTCTTGCATATTCATGTGCATATTTAAACATAGTTGGCCAATAATAACCAACATGCAGTATTTTATGAGCTATGGTGTTTCCTTCGAAATGACCTCCAGCTGGTCCATCATGTGATTCCTACATTACTTTTTCAGCTTCAGTTTTTTCTAAACATCTCAATCGTACAGAATCATATTTTCTCCTAAATAACACATCATCTATGAGTTGATATTGATTTTCTTTAAGTCTCAGAGCACGCTTTGCTGTATAATTGAGATATAATGGAGCATATCCATTTTTCAAGAAAAATTTCAGATCAACATATTGTGATTGAGAATCATTTAGGCTTACCTTAGACAGTTGTATCTCATTTGATTGATCTTCTTCTGTTGGTAAATGAGAGGCTCCGGTTAGCATCCTGCAAAGACCTTGTCCTTTAGCAATTTTAGCCGGATGTATCTCTACATCATATTCTTGAAGTGCGGTAACCCAATTTGCTCTCTTCTCTCCTACTTCCCGTTGAACTAATAATTGCCTTACTGCTGAGTAAGGTACTATTATTTTAGTATGTGTTTTTAGGAGAAAAGGTCTGAAATGTTTCAAAGCTTTAAACACAACATAAGCTTGTTTTTCCAAAACTGAATAATTTAAATCAACACCTTGAAGTTTAGAACCAAAAAACGCAATCGGTGCTTCAATGTTTTGATCATTTAACTGTGTCAAAACTGCTGCGTATGAAGTATCAGAAGAAAATGTGTATAATACAAATGTTTTAAGAAAATCAGGATTTGTTAAGGAGGGAGCTTCAATGATGGATTTTTTGATCAACTCAAAAGAATTTCTCTCTTCTTTTCCCCATTTAAAATTTGAATTTTTCTTGATCATTGATTGTAGGGGTAAGATAATTTGGGAAAAATATGGAACAAACCTTTTTACAAAATTAATTTGTCCTAAAAATGATTGCATCATTTTTTTATTGTGTGGTAGAGGAATATTTTCAATTTCTTGAATCCTTTCAGGATCAATATGGATTCCTTGTTTAGAAACAATGAACCCCAATAATTTACCTTCTGATAAGGCGAAATAACATTTTTTAGGATTCAAGGAAATACCGTATTTTCTACATCTTTCAAAAATGTTTTTTATGTGATTAATGTGATTAGTTCTATGCTTACAGTAAACAGTAATGTCATCTAAGTATATAACAACTAAGCTATTAGTTAGTCCTCTGAAAGCTATATCCATAGCACGTTGAAATGTAGCACTAACATTAATCAATCCAAAAGGAATTTTTTGATATTCGTATGTTCCCCACTTTGTTATAAATGTTGTTTTTAATCTATCATCAGGATGTACCATGATTTGATTGTACCCTGAAAATTCGTCGAGAAAAGACATTAATTACAATCCTGCAACTGATTATAATATCTGTTCCATGGTGGGTAAGGGAAAATTATCTTTCTGATAGGCTTTATTTAAATTTCTAAAGTCTATGAAAATCTCAATGTCTCCATTCCTTTTCCTAACTGGAACCATGTTTGGCACCCATTTCGAATGTCTAACAGGAAAAATGACTTTGACTTTGAGCATTTTGTTTAGTTCAGATTTAATTTGACTTTCTAAATTCGGATGAATTTTCCTAAGTTTTTGTTGAATAGGCTTATCATCTGAGATCATAGGTATGGTATGCTGAGTTATGAAAGTATCATATGTCTTAAGATCTGAATAATCCCATGCAAATATATCTTTATATGTTTTTAGAAATTTAATAAATGATATCTTTTCTTCAGGTTTTAAACCAAGACCTAAGTTGATGTTTTGAGGTTTTTCTGGTGTACCAAGATTAATCATTTCAAAATTTAAAGTAGAACTTAGAGTTTTTGAATTGGTTACCTTCTTAAACCTATCTTTCAGATCATAGAGATCTTCCATTTTGACTACAGATTTGGGAATTGAATTAGTATTTGGTTTATCGTCAATCTTAAATTATGTTCATGTTCATCTATGATCTGGCCTTCATAAGATTTGTCTGATGTAAGAAAGTCCACTATATCTGCATCATTATTAAATACTCTCCAATTTGTTACATTTTCAGGAATTGAAGGCTTAAAAATTAACTCAATTGAAAATCTATCTGGGCTAAATTCTTCAGATGGTATGAGTCTAGATGCTACATTAGCAAGTAAATCAACACTTGCATTTTGTAATCTAGGGACTGTGGAGATATTGAATGCAGTAAAATGGGAAGTAAGAATCTGAACTAAAGTTTGATAATGTTTCAAATGTCCAGAAATACAATGAATTGTATTTCTAACTTGTCTAACAATTATTTCAGAATCTCCATATACTTGCAAATATTTAACATTCAATCCTATAGCTTTATACAGATCTTGTATCAATGCTTCATATTCAGCAGTATTATTTGTACACTGGAACTCGAGTCTACAAGCTAGCATTGGTTTCTCTCCTTGTGGATTGATTAAAATGCAACTTGCTCCTGCACCATCTTTTGCTTTTGAACCATCAAAATATAGAGTCCAAAATAAATATTGCTTTGGAATTTGATTACTAAGATTAACACATCTAGAAGTGTCTGTTTGAGAAAAGTTTTCATTTGAGAAATAGCAGTGTTTATTGAAAAAGGTGAAACCTGAACATTGAATGATCCAAGAAACGATTCAGCTGAATAATTTCCTATGATATTATTGGTGAAGGCTACAGGTTTATTTGCTTCTTCTAATTTAGTGACTGTATGTTTCATGAATTTTTTACATTCAATTTTGATTTGATGTGGTTTTCCATTGTATGGTAACCACATGTGTGACCAATCGGTAGCAAAATATCCATGTAACTTTTCAGACCAATCCCTGCTTAGAATAAGACCATAAAATTCAGGGATGTATGCGACCAAAATATCAATTACTTGTAGTACCTTTGGATTGGAAGATAACATAATAGATACTGACAAAATTTCTCCAATAACGTCAAATCTTGTTCTATCCAATTGAAATATATGTACAGCTGAATTTTGAGGAGTGATATTCAATTTTGTACATATCGTTCTTGGCACAATGTTTGAAGAAGCTCTTGAATCAATAAGACAATTATGAACATTTTTGTTGAAAATCTCATAAGTCAAAAGTAAAGGAGGAGTGTGAGAAATAGATCTATCATCAATTAAAACAAGATCATTGGGATTTACTTTGTTTGTAGACGATGGAGGTTTTCCCATATCTTTAGAAGCTTGTGCTATAATTGGTGGTTGTATAGGTTCTACGGGGATTGCCTTGAGTTCTCTAAGAAAAATTTTCTGCTGTTGTTTGAGTTTGGTCATTTCGTGTAATGAAATATTTGCTTTAGTATTTTTCATATCTTCAACTATATTATATTCCACTGTATCTGAAACTATCAAAGTTTTAGAAGTTGTATTAGGATCTGGAGGAATAGAATCTGTCTGAACATTTTTATATTTTCTAACTGCTATTTTCTCCTTGGTGGGGAGAGATTTTTATTTCTAATTTGATATAGTTGAATCAGAAGAAGATTTAATTCTTGTAGACACAGGCATAGCTTCACTTTCTTCCTCGGTGGGAGGAATGAAATCCCATACACCATTTAATTCGACTTCTTCTTCAGATTCTAGCTCTTTTTCAGATGGTGAGGGATCTTCAGTATCTTGATTAGATTCAACATTCGAAATTATGTTTGGAGGTTGAGATGTTGAAGAATGGTTTATCTTAAATGGGCGAAATGATTTTTTAGGGGTTGAGGTTTCATCAACCTGTTTCTTTATTTCAATCATATCATTTGACATAGTCTTTAATACTTTTTGAAGACCTTCAAGATCAAATGGATCTTTTGAGACCTTCTTTTTTGAATCTTGACTAAATGTCACTTTCTTGGATTTCTTGTCTTCTATCTCTAAACATTTTTCTAATGCTAAGATTCTTTTCTCTAAGGCAAGAGCTTCTTTCATGTTCTCTAAAAGGGTAGATTTACCAGCTCTATCTACAAAAATAGCTATATTAGAAGGCAAATAAGAAATATACCATTCTATTTGTACATCAACAGTAGGCTTGGAAGCAGTTGGAATTTTGTTTAATAACTTGTTAAATCTGGAGTTGAAATCTTTGATCCTTTCCCTTGAATTTGTTTTAAGATTGGAAAGAGCATTGATTAGGGATGCAACATTTCTATCATCTCCAAATTTTGCAAGGAAAACTTGCTCAAAAGTTTCCCAATCGACAATAGATCCTGCTGGAAGTGAAAAGTACCAGGATCCTACAGATCATTGTAAAGTATAAGGAAACAATCTAACTAAAATATCTTCATGAGAAACTCCATTTAGGTTCATGGCTAACATAAAATTATTGATATGTTCTTCGGCAGGAAGACCATCATCTGGATTATATTTAGGTAACCATTTTTCTAGATGATTTGGAAGAGGATTTGGATTAGCTATTAATACAGCACCAGGATTCATCCAAGGTTGATTATCCATAATTGGATTGGAAATTTGTGAAGATATAGAAGTAGATCTAGAAGTAGGGGAAATGAATGAAGAACTTACGACTGGAACAGTACTACTTGTAATAACACTGATTGTTTGAGTAGAGGAAATGGAAGACTGAGAAGATTGAGATTGAATAAGAGGATGTGAAGAAGTAACTGAAGGGAAATTTGATGTGACTTCACTTGTATCTGACTTATATCTAGATATAGAAACTTTTTTATGAAATGATTCAATTGGAAATTCAGAAGGTGGAATTCCAAGTTTCTCACTTTTAGATCTAGTTAATATACTAGTGTCTCTAAATAGAGAAGTAACACTTTCCTCAGAAGCTTCTGGGTTAACATGATTTTCAGCAGAAATAGATATTCCTTCTAATTTCTGAATTAAATACTGAACTTCAGGAGACTCGAGAGTGAATTCTGAGGCAGATGACTGTTGAGATACTTCAGGATATGATGGAAAGGTTTCTACTATTTCCGATTTCTGAGTTGGTGATCTAGAATGTGATCGGGAAGTTGTAGAATGCTTTTGGGGAGATCAAATCTTATGAGGGCTTCTAGTTTGAGGTTTAGAATTATATGCCATTCATAGTCTCCCTTCTTCTAGCACCACAAATGTTGAGGCATCAGAAATATGTGGCAACAAAAAGGGGGATAACCACCCGGTCTAGACCTTAAGATAGTTCCTTTTCCGTTTGGGGTAGTGGCTCCGACTGGATATAATGGGACTAATTTCCCAGATTTGGGTTTCTGTTTTATTATTGGGTTTCTCTCAAAGGATTTGCATGAAGAATTACTAAAAAACTAAAACAAATTTATTCTAAAATGCAAAACTTTTAAGCCTAATTTAATATAACCCGGGATAATACTAATTTGATGCGATCTAAAATGATATCTATTCAATCTGTGATGATGAAGATCATCACAGATTTAATAAAATTATTACATTGTAGGATTATTCTCTTGAAAAAATAATTAATCAAAAGAAGATGAGAAATATATCGCATATATCTGATGATCATATATAAAACAAACTATTTTCTATCTTTATATCGTACAATAGTGCAATTGATATTTCAGATAAAAACAATCGATTTCATATATAATTCATGAAATCTGGATTCATCACTAATATTCAAAAACAGAATTAGCATACATGATAATAGTACCAGATGTGTACTGCTATGTTCATATGATCAACGATAATAGGCCACATTCGACTCCTCTATCAATAAGTCTTTCAAAGAATACAAAAGTGCATCAACAGTGATCAACAAAATGATATATAACTGAAAAGGCCATGTTCCATTACTTTATCAAGGCATTCACAAACTTACTTACAATTAAGCATTCTTTGCAAATGTTCTCAATAAAATTTTGGACCCTTATCTAAATGCATGAGAAGGGTTTAAATACTAAACTAACTACAAAATAAGATTAAATTATTACAAAAATGTAGAGGAGGTTTCAAGCAACCTTTCTCTAAAAACTTAACTTAAACAATAATCTAGGAACTTTGAACTAACAATCCTGATTTTGAGAATCTTGCCCTTCTTTTTTAGTGTGATCACGAAGTTGACAAATATCTAGCATTGCTTTAAGCTGAGCTGGCTGTGATATCCGTGACCGAATCTATCCCTTGAAAATAGCATTTGAGATTACTAACTGAGATCTTTTTGCTGAATCTGTAAGAATCTGAAGAGTTTGATGTTGATAGTAAGGTTTGATCAGAAAATTCCAGTAATTTTCCTGATCAAACTTATTAACTTTTTTGATCATTTCCTCTTGTGTATCTGCTCTCTGTCTCCATTTCATTTCTACTTCCCTTGTTCCTGAAAACACATCAGACATGTTTTCTTTAAGAAGTTCTGTTTTAAACAATTGATCACATATAGACTGAATAATCTCATTTGATTTCTTGGACGTCTTGGTCTCTGCTTTCTCTGATTGATTAATTTGTGCTCTCCATTCTGCGAATAACAATTCTTTGTGAAGCTTATCTATTTTTGGTAGATTAGCTTGTTTTCTTGTATCTGAAATTTTCCACTGAATGTGTTCTTCTATTTTCTTTTCAAGTCTTTCACATTCCAGTTTCTGAATTGCTATTTGCTGAATCATTATCTTATTGGAATCACAATAAGAATCAATTATGGAATCTTGGTGACAAAACATTTCTTGTTCTTTCTTTAACATAGTGTTTACACCAAGTGCTTCTTTGATTAATTGTTCTAACTGTGGTTGACTCTTTAATTCAGCGATTGCTCCTTCCAGATGTGCTTGCTTTTCATTAAGCTCTTTCTGAGATTTCAATTTGAGGCTTTCAATATTTTCATGAAATTGAGCTGTGCTTATTTTGATATGCTCAATGGACTTGGCTTTCTCTTCTTTTATCAAGTGTTCTAATTCTTGTACTCTGGCTTCCTTTTGTTTCAACAATATTCTAACCTCAGTAGCTTTATCAATAGTAGCGGTGGCATATGCCCCTGCATATTGTGATAACTTGGTTAGATGTTCAGTGGGATCATCTGAGGAATCCTTCCAAAGTACATCGACTGATTCATCTGTTGGTTTTGGAGTTGTTTCATCAATCCTTCTTCTTTTATTTCTTTTAAGCACAACTTTGTAGCTAGGACTGTAGAAAATGTCTAATGACGAAATATCTTCAATCTGCAAAACTATCTGATTTGTAGGGTAGACCGGTATGATTTCTTTGTCATGCACTGCTGGAACTATTTGTAGTGGATTGATAGTCTCAACTATTTTCCATGAAGGTTCTGGTGTTTGAAAACTTGATGTTTGATCAATATTGGGATTTTCTTTGGGAGTTTTTATTGCTTCAGAAAATTCTTCCCATTGATTCATCAAATCTTTTACTTGATACGACTTGGACTGATCTAAGATTCTATGACCATGTTGAACTATTTCCGAATCTGATTTTGTCCCAATGTTCTTTGTTTTCTCCAGCACTTCTATCTCTTGAAGAATTTGGTCAATTTCTGAATTTTCTTTCTTAGATTCAGATTCCTCAGATTGATCCGAATTATTAGACTGTTGTGATTGACCTGATTCATTTTCAGATATATCTTTCATTACATTATCCAGACTAACACTTGGAGTGTGTTTTTCATCTTCAATTGTCAACAAATTCAAAGGAACCTTTTCTAGTCTCTTGTTTCTATATGCTTGAAAAGCTTCAACATCTTCTTGACTTAATTGACTAGAAACGTATTTGGTAATATCAGAGAAATTGTCCATGCCTTGGAAGAAATCATCAAATTTATCTTCTTCCTTTACAAAAGGCTTAATTTTTAGCTCTATAATGTAATTTTTAATCACATCATTGGGATCATATAATCTTCCTGCCATAAATTCCAATCTCAACAACTAAATCTTGGGAACCTCTTTGTATGTATTGCCAATATTAGCCAAAGCAAAGGTGCCGCACTGTAGAGGTAAAGTAGGCCAAATAGCCTTTTTACCATCCTTTAACTGCTTTGTGACACCGTTGACAAGCTGATATGCTATTTATTTTGCTAGTAATTTATCTGGAACATAGTAAGGTAAAACATGGGGAGAACATGACTCCCAAATACTCTAATATATGTGAAATTTTCTTCAGCAAACCATATTTCTACGAGAAGAATATCTACATTGGCTTCTTTAGAAACCCTAGGAGCCTTTTTGTTGAAAATCATCTGATGGATGGGCAATATGACTCCGTAGCAAATTTTATAGAAGTGAAAGTGGAACTCAGAATCCCAGAGTTCTCTATGGTAAATATGAATTGGGGTAGGGTTTTTGGTGATCCATTTCCAACCCATGGTAGGAAAATTAGAAGTAAAACAAATGGCGTCCATGACATAGGCAGACATATAAAACGAAGGTATTTCTCTGAGTGAAAAACTTCTTTTATTCCTATATTCAGTGATATGCTTGACTAAGTAATTGGATAGAATGTCTGCCCAATTTAGAATAGATGAATTGACGATTGTGTCAATTAGGGGAACCCAATCTCTTGAAAATATAGTACTATCAGGCTTGGAAAATATTCTACACAACATACCAGTGACATAACAATAAGGATTAGGAATTTGTGCAATTGGGTACATACCAGACTTATCTTGCTTCAATTTCCCTTCATTGTCCTTCCATTCATGGATGACTTTAATAAGATTTGGATGTTTTTCTTTGAAATTCTGTACATACTTATTGTCGTATTTCTGCTACGGGGTTGGTAGATGATACATTGTTGCTAAATCTTTTGCTTTGAAAGAACCCCTAATCTCTCCTCTCGAATTCTTGAAAATTCTATCTTCAATGTTTAAGTGGTCGATTTCCCACTTAACCATGTCTGTATAAGGAAGAATCTTTGGTCTCGCTGTTATTCTGTGAATGTGAGAGCATGCAATGTCAAAAAGGGTTGCACAGAGGTAGAATCATTGCCTGTAGCATAAAATTTTTCTATCACCCTTGGTCCTTCATCTTCGAAGAGTTTGTACATTTCCTCCCATGACGAACTTCCATAGTATTTGTTGCAGATGGTGCCTGAAAATAATGAAGACATATCTGTGTCTTCTATGGATGATGTTTGAGATATTTCCTTGCCTCTTTTTCTCATTTTGAACTTCTTCAACCAAGTAATTAATTTCCTGAGAGCAAAGTGAATTTAACATATAAGGAGTCTTATAAGAGTAAATCAATCATTTAATTCTAATGCATGCGAGAAGATGTCAATCTATCAATCATCTTTCATAATTCCTAATTTAATATATCACATCTCCTCGCATGTAAGATCTATCAATCGTTTTAAAGCCGTTAAGATCTTAAATTCTATTTGATATGACACAAACTGTTTTCACACGCTGAATTCATTTAATACACAAATTGCAATAATTCCTTATAATATTTCGCGATGCTTAATCTTTAAAGGCTGCGAAATGCGATCTACACAAATCCCAGATCACAACTTTTTATAGGATAGCGTTTGAGTGTATATTACAAGTTCCGCACAATGCAAATTGCGAAAAACTTAAAGTGGATGTGATAGCGAAAGATTTTATGTTTCCTAGTTTATTTGCTTGTCAGTTCCGCGAGTATCGCAACTTATATCATTTGTTTCTTAAATATTTATTGATTAAATAAAGTGTGATGCAAAAAAAGGAAGAATAAAACGATGATTTTGATGTTTTTTCAAGTTTTTTTTAATTATTTACTCGGAAAGGCTTCGAGCGCATTTCACAATTCACATATCTTATGTTTTATAATTCTTTTTGAAATAAGATATGTAATATGCGATGCGCTTTTAAGGGAAGAACATAAAATGTTATTTTCTAAGTTTTTTTATTTTAGGAAATTATAAAAATAATTTCCTATTTATTTCTAAAGGGTCCCTATTTATAAAAAATAAATGGGGGGTTGTTGTATAGCACAACATAACCCTTGGTATACAAATTTTAGGCCAGGAAAGGAAGGTAATTTGTCTGTTGCATGGTTTTATTCTCAGATTGAGAAGACTTCTATGACATTCATTAGGAATTAATTCTTAAGGTGCCTTCTAGTGCATCTAGGGAAAAATATAGCTAGGGATCTCTATGCCTCCTCTTGTTTTCTCTTGATATGCATGCTATCCATTTGCAAGGAAAAGGGATGCAACATTTCACTCTTGAAATTCTCTAACATGTTACCTATGTCAATTTTTATGGGTGAGGTGGAGGAAGAGGTATTGGATAAGCCTTGGCTACTTCTACCCTTTTTTATGGATGCCCTAGAATGGTTTTTGAACACATTTTTGATGTCACCATAGGCCAACTGATAGATATCTCCTCCAGATAGCATGTTGATGGTTTCCAACACTTCCTCCCTGATCCCTCAGAGAATTACTAACTTGAGTGATCTAGGAACAAGGGTGCAATTAACCCTCTTGTAGTTAATCTAAAACCTTTCCTCATAGTTCTAAATATCCATCAGGCCCTAGGGTCATCATAACATTTTTTTCCTTGGTTTATTTGGACCTACAATAGTCTCTGTACTTGTTGTTGAAATATTGTTGCATTTGGGCCTAGGTAGTGATGTTGTCCCCAAGCAGACCCATGAACTAGTGCAAGGCTGCATCCTTGAAGGTGGAGGGGAAAAATTCAACTTTTGTTCATCTGAGGCATAGTCACAAGTCTTACAGACAACAACAAACTCAAACATGAAAGTGTCACGATCCTCAAAAGTTAAGCCATGTAAGTGTGGAAGGAATGATGTTTTTCATCTTAGTCTCCCCATTGGTTTCTCTGATGGGAAATACCTCTTAGTTTATGTTCTCAACCATAGCTTTAACAGGTGAAGCAGGTTCCTCTTCTTCCCAAGTAGGTTCTTCAAAGTTTTCAGGGTTTTCACTTAGAGGGTATTCTAACTCAAAATCAATGAAGAAGAGTGAAGGTTTATTGTGTGGGGATGTGGGGGTTTTGGTAGAAAATTTCCTTGGTTATACCTACTCTTATGAGGCATGAAATAATTTTCTTTTTTGTTTATTTTCACTTTTTCAATCCGTATGCAAAACAAAAACATAAAACAATGCTTAAGCAGAAACAAGCATCTACTTAGACACTTTCGTGATAACAACGCCAAAAAGTGGTGAGCCCTCGTATTGCACCAAGAGTGCCACAACTCCCAAGGGCTACTCAACTTTACTTATCAACCCGGGGTTCGTACCAACTTAGAGGTGGCAATGCTATATGCACAATAGTTGGATTCTACACATGCCACCCTCAACTAGGTATTCTAATCGGTAATACTTCTAGGCCATTCCTCCTACTTGATTGAAGTGAAATTAAATAATGTAAATACAAAGGATTACTTCTAAGCTAAAACAAAGAGAGTGGCTATCAAAATTCTACTTGCAAGTGGCAGTGAGATAAAATCATATACAATTAACCTAATTGCAGAAAAGGAAACTATGCTATGGGAAATCATTCATCTAGCTATCCATTCATTTGTAGTAAAGAAACAATTCTATCATTACACACGTCATCAAAGCATGAAAAAACTTCTATCTACTGCTTCATTCAACTCATACTTGCATGTATGTTGTCCTATTCAAGCTAATTTTGAAATGAAATAAAACACTAATGCCTACTCTATTTTTGCAGCAAGGAAGGAATACGCTTTGTAGTGGCCTACGAGTCCTTCTGATCATGAATTCAGAGTTGGGGGTCAAATGCATCATATTCTAGGTTCAAATGGAAAAAAGGAGCAAAATTGGAGTGGAAATGGTGACCTACAATGCTGCTACAAGAAGTTGCTACAATATCTTCTGTATTGCTATAGGAAGTCCTGAAGTGCTACAAGAAACATGCAGAGAAGGATACAAGGATGAAAGGGTGGAAGGAAGGTGGAAAAAGGTGGGATATAGTGGAAGTAAGTGAGTGAGGGGTGACCAACACCTCCAGCCAAACTCAAAACCATTGGAAGGCCTATTTTTCACTTGGAGGGCTCTTCATGGTGGTGATGAAGGTGGTTTCACAAAATAGGGTTTTGGTGGAAGAATTGGAGATTGGAGAGAAGGATGAAGTTCAAGATGACAATGATGAAATGGGTCCTTTCCTTGCAGCTATAGATAGTACTGCAACAACTACACACATTCATGCATTGATCATTGTCAAATTAACATGTTTAAAGGTGGAAAAGATGAGTTGAATAGAAAACCCTACTTAACCTATGCTAAAATTTGATCTAAGCACAAATCCAACTTCTAACTTATAGTAGGCATATTATGAACATGATAATCACACTATATAGCTTTCCAAGAATTGATAAACAGATTATTTTTGATCTGTGGTTGAAGATCCTTCTCCTCAATATCCCATGAGAGAGGTGAGAAAGAGAGGCTACAAGCACAATTTTGATAGATTTTTTCTACTAATAGAATGCAAGGAAACTAAAAAAAGTTCTGAAACATGAATAAAAATACACAAGTGGGATATAGGCAATGGATTTGTCCCTAACCCAAAAATTAGGGGAATTTTGAGGTATAAAATGGGCCTCCTAAGGAAATTATAAAATAATAGTGGAAATAATAAAATAAGATTTGATTACATCATCAAATTTTGGAGGGAAAAAAGAAAAAACTACTTTTTATACACATATTTTCAACTTATCTCCCAACGTTTTTACTCAAATTTCAAGTGGGAGTACTCATTGGATGCAAAATTTAATTCCTCATCCAAGGAGTACCCATGTTGCATACTTTCGATGGATTCTACTACACGAAAAATGAGAAATACATGAAAAATGTGATTGCAATCACGTTTTTTCATGTATTTCTCATTTTTCGTGTAACAAGGTCCATCAAAAGTATGTAACATGGGTACTCCTTGGATGAGGAATTAAATTTTTCATTCAACGAGTACTCCCGCTCGAAATTTGAGTAAAAACTTTGGGAGATAAGTTGAAAAAGTAGTTTTATTATTTTTTAATCTTTTTACCCTTTTACTTAAAAAATGGTGAATCATCCCCCATGGTTGACATCATCATATTCAATCCTATTGGTTCTTATAAAGTTTATTTTGGTTGCACATTTTTCTTAGGAGGCCCATTTTAGACCTCAAAATTCCCCTAATGAGCATCAGGCCTCCGAGATTAAATCAACGATTGAACAAACAACTTCTCATTATCATTGCATATAAGGGTCTAATATATCATATGATATAGATAAATGTATTCCAGATTAATCACATCATTAGGATTTGGTCGACATTTCGAACCAGCTAATGTGGTTCATCCTCAGGATAAGGTAAAAAATAACGCTAAATCATAGCTCAAGAGCTACCTAGTTGAATAAAAAGTTTGAATCCTAATGAGATCTTGTACATGCTTATTTATAGAAATGTGTAGCTACCAAAAAATCCTTAAAAAGTAGGAATATGGTCTCCTTGATCTCGAGAAGAGTGGAGCTTGGCTCCTCACAACTTCCACTTTGCTTGGTTTCCTTGGCCTTCAAGATGTTGGGAGACATATTGGCATGATCTTGGCTGATTAAGAGATTTAAGGAGGTGAAAAACCCTCCTACAATCTCTCCTTTCCGTCTACTCCGAACCCTCTAAAAAATGGCTTCATTTCTTGCAATTAAATTAGATTAGGCAACAAGACATGAAAAACATATTTCACCCTTCTCATTAAGCATAATATGACAAAAATGTAAATAAATGCGTGAGAGAAGTAACTGAATAGGTTGAAGGATGGCGTTCTAACCCCTTAAAATATACCTAATGATGGGCCTCATCACTCCCTATGGATAAATATTTGCAAATTATCTGGCCAAGGCTACACTATTTGCTAGCTTATCTCAAATGGAAATAGTATGTTATTTAGCTCCTAGAGAAGCCTTGAGATGGAATCCTTAATCCCTTAGGATGACACTCGAAGTTCACCGAAGGTAGAGTTGGAATTTCCGCTCGGAAATTCC
This sequence comes from Pinus albicaulis, assembly GCA_034641835.2. Classification (NCBI taxonomy): domain Eukaryota; kingdom Viridiplantae; phylum Streptophyta; class Pinopsida; order Pinales; family Pinaceae; genus Pinus; species Pinus albicaulis. The sequence goes on from CM076581.1 coordinate 1,142,974,324, forward strand.
TTGTGTTGAACAACACCGTTGTCTTGGCTAAGGAACTAAAGAGAACTAATGTTGAAATTGTAAAATGAAAAAAAGGTCCAAAAGTGAGGCCCTCAAGCTCTATTTATAATTTGTTGGCCTCTTCTCCCGTTGTGGTCAACACACTCTCTCTCCTAATTTTCATTTCCTTTTATTTTCTCTCTCCTCCAAGAGTGCAAGTTCCCTCCTTGGGTCAAAATTCTCTTTCTTGTGGCTCCCACATTCCACTAGAGCTGCAATTTTCCCTTTTTCTCCTAAGTCCCAAAATAAAAAATGTCCCCTCTTTCTAAAATTGCCTTTAAGGTGAAAAATAAAATTTGGGGACATGACATTCCTCCTTGCCAAAAATTTATTTTCCTCAAGAAATGCATGAACAAGCACCCTATATGGCTGCTGATCATCACATTCACCGCTAATAATACCAAGGTCCTAGATGTGCCACCGTGTCATCCTTGATATCCGCACTGTCCTTTCATGAATGAATCTCTCAGTACTAGGATCCCAAGCCAGCCTAATAAATATGAATCACCCCTTGCTCCACTCACCGTCCAACCAAGTATATGCTCCAAAATTCCTCTGCATACTATTAATAAGTAGAGCATCATGATAATGTAGGACTCTATCCAACTCTCCATGAAGCTTCCCTACCAAGTAGTCCACTTCAGGCACACCAAGAGTAAACTCCTGAAGATACAACCGAATCCCTGTGGGGATGAAGTCTCTCCTACAGGAGATCCTCCTTATATCCTCCTACTAACCTCCTTGCCATGTTGATGAAGTCCCCCATGCCATCAGCGAGTCACTAAATCCCAATGGAAGATCTGAGTGATATCCCCTATAGCAACCTGCTCATCCGTAAAGGTCGTTGAGCTATCAAGTGTTGTGAGGTATGGGTCCCATGCTAGCTTTAGAAGGGTGCCACCATGCTGTTGCTGCATAACTATGACCATGACAATTTTACCATCATGCACAAGATGTATCCTCCTCTCATAGGACCTAATGGAAAAATATCTATAGAGTCCCAACGCATCTGGCCCAGGCATATCCATGATGTCACGACCTTCCCATCCAACACTCACCTTGATCTGTAGTAGCAACAAGGAAAAACAAACTTTCCATGTGAAAAAGGGATCAACACTCCCCTGCATGTTAAACCAAGTGTGAGATGGGTCATCCTCTATCCTGATCATGTACCACATCTAAGGTCGCTACGTGTAATCAATATATGGACTCCATACATCATGAACTAATCTGGTGCATGCCAAACTACCCTGTGCCATCCATATCATGCAGTGGGATCTATTGGCCTGCCTACACTCCCTAATACTACCTAGAGTTTAAACATCTACTTGGAAGTAAGGTCCACCAAATGCTATATATTCTCTTAAGACACCTTAGAATGTATCACCAAAAGAGGGTCATGCCTCTCCCTGATTGTGGGCTCAAGGGTGTTGTAAGTACTACCTCTATAGAATATCGAACTACCCCCAAGCATGCATCCACCAAATCACACCCTGACCATATTCCACAACTAGAAAGCTCTCTCTTGATGCAACATGTCCCGTCCAACTGTCTCAGATGAATCCCTTGGGTCCTATTTCTCACGATGAGAGCATTAAGAGATGATATCCAAGTCCCTTGTGTCAGTGTGCAACATTAGAGAGTGATAAATAGAAGCTCATGATTGACCTTGTGATTGAATCTCTATCCAAATATGAGTGTGCCAAACCAAATGGTGTGCCTAATTATCTCATCAGGAGATCTCTCTAGTGACAACACTCCAACAACTTGTTGTGCATCATCATGCTTTGTTGCACACAAATATGAACCCCTACACTCCTATGCATAACACTAAACTCTATGGCACAACTCCATGCGCCAGTGGATACCAACACTCAATGCCATGAAACCATGTACCATAGGGAATCCCATATGTGACCATGCATCCACAAGTCTAGTAGTACGCCCACCACGATGTGATTTGCACCTCCTCATCTTCCTAGGTACTACTGAGTGGCCTAAATCCTCACATACAATCGAGAATAACGCTACCGTGCCAAACCTCAGTAGCTTCAGTTCCCAACACATAAATGAGAAAGAGATGTATCCATATGATGCCCTGTCAGGTGGCCTGCCAATGCCACCTCCTCCTGCCAACTCCTACCAGAGTAGGATAATTACCTTGTGATCCAACGCTCGATCAATATTCCAATATAACTCATGAAATATTCCTACTCTCCCTTCAAGCCATCCTGTCACTATTGTTGATGTAGATTTGAAAATGTGTGTGTGACTAATAATCAGATCCATCACGCAACTACTACTATTTCCTATTGGCTCTATGATGTGATGGGAAATTCTACCTGGATCCCAATAATAGTATGACCCTTGAGTCCCCCTGGTAATCCCCGAGCTCTGTTGAAATGCGATCATGGATATAATCAACCACCTAACCTCCTATATCGAGTACCAACTTAGTACCTCTTTCCATCCAATCCCGAAGGAGAGATCGAATGTACAATCTCTTGTGTACGGAACAAGCCCTCCATGCTGACATTGTGCCATACTCAACACAAGTCATTGGCCCCTGCTGACCTGGTCATCCCCTATGATCTGTCTAGAAAACTTCCCCTCTCTCAGTCCAATGCCTATGGGTGAGGTAATAATGTTGTATGCTCAGTCGACGTGCCTTTGAAGTGAACTATACTAAATTCCCAATGTGTGCTCTTCGCACTGCCCCTCTTCAATGTCTATCCCAAAGGAAAACTTCACATCCTCCTCCATCATGACCTCAAATTGAGCCTCCAACTGCTCCTCCATTGACAACCCATCATATAAAAAATCCTCACAAACCAGCTGTAGGTGACTGTCGTTTAGAAAAATTTTCATAGATCTAGATGCATTTGCACCTATTGGATCCTTATCAATGGTGGAGATGTTTCCTGACACCTCATCAACCTTTTGTGCGTTGCTATCACCTAAAAACTCAGTCATGACCCTCGATACCTCAACAACAGATGGTATCTCCTCAACGATGGACACCTTTGTGTCTCTTAACACCTTGTCAATGGATGGCCCTATGGGTGTTCTCTACTCTCTCCTCCAAGGTGTTATATGGAGCTATCAAAAGAATCTCCAACATGGGTGACTCTTGCGTCACGTTGGGTGTATCTACTTGCCCCTCACAACCCTGTATTCCCTTAGCCTCATGCTTATCCTTATCCTCAAGCTCCTGATATCTAAATCCAGGTATTCATCAGCAAAAGAACCTCTTGGTCTCACCCTCTAACTATACCTATCCCACCTGCTCCTTTTGAAAAGGTCTGGTGTCCTGAGTCTATCGAATTTCCCCACATGGTGTGTATGGCTGCACCCCCACGACTTGCACACCTTTAGTGTCTCTGTTATAAGGATAAGGATGGATCTAGTCCAACACCTTCCTCAATTGGGTCATTCTCAGTAGATTATACCCTATAATTCCTGTATACTAAATCTTCCTTTAACCATTCATTTTCTATGGTTTAACCCGTCACGGTGCATACATGCCAAAATATTCCTGATCTAGTTGGATACCCCACAATTGGCCAAGATCATGGCTCTGATACCACTGTAATATTCCTAACATAAATGTTAAGTGAATAAAAGAAACATGCACTATAACAACAAATAATAATTTCAACACACACAGGAAATAAAAGACAAGAGAAAATGCACCAAGAATCTAAGCCATTTTATTTATTTCTCAGCAAAATGGAGTACAAATGAGTATGGAAAGAGGAACCTAGGCTTGCTACAACAAGCTAGGCAAACCCTAGGTGGAAATTGTGATGCCCAAGTGTTGTAATGACTCCACCAAAAACCTTTGCACTAACCCAAAAAATTACTACCACTCCTGCTATAGGTGCACTAAATTTTTGACCCTAAAATATACTCTAAAAATTCTGCAAAATTAGATGTAGGCTTTCCACACCAACTCCAACAAAACCCATAAATATCTCATGACCCAAGTGGTGGAAATGCTCCCAAAGTGAACTACGCCCTCCTCCAATGATTTCTGCTATTGGTTACTGACTAGAACACTCAATTTGGCCAGAAATATTGCCCAGAAAATTTTGTGAAATGAACCCCGAGATCCTCTCTCTAAATCCACAAAAATACAGAAAGGGTTTGGGATGAATCCAACGTGCTCCAGTGCCCCGAAGAAATGTGTATGGTTTTAGCTCGCTAGAAAAATGTCTCGTTGAAATAATTTTGTTGTGGAAGGGAAATCAATTTCTGGAAAAATCTCATTCAACCCTTACAAATCACTCTTCCAAACCTCCTTATTTATCCTTATCCCGTGATAGGGTCAATAGTTTTAAATTTGTCGAATGTATTCAAATTACTTAATTTTTTAGTTTGAATAAATCGAACTTATAGTCACTGTCATTGTCATAAGTTTGAATGTCACTGTCCAAAACATCACCATAAGTCTAGTCGTCAAGTGGTTTAGTCAAAAGCATGAAACAACGTTGAGTCATGGGGAGTCATTGTCATAAATTTTAAGCAACCGAGTCATGTGATGTGTGTCAAATGTGAATATGTTAGAAGGTCTAACTCAATCAATTTCAAGTCAGTTTCATGTTGAAAATATTACTGCTCAAAGCAAGATGGCCATTAAGAGCAACACATTTATTCTCCCCTCCTAGCCTATTTATTTTTTCCTAAGACCCTAATCCACACCCTACATTTCCTATCTCCCATTTTCCATTTATTAATCCTATAAATTATCCCCCTATTCATTTACCATTTTCTATTCATAAACTATATAATTCTCATATTCCTTTAATCCCATCCTAGTTCCACCCCCCTAAATGGCCATGGTTGAAAATCATATTGACACAAACCACATATTCCCCACTACCAAAAAATACCATACCCATCCAAACTGTCTAGTGATTATCATATGAATCAAAATAATTTTCAAAGGAGGCGCTTGAATGACATCACACAACCAGACAAACTTAACTGCAAATTCAAATTAAATTGACAAAGTGCCATCTCCTTCGCACAATTTCCTGCATAGTTGATCTCCAATCCTAGTGTCTGCTTTTGGTCAAAGGATAAGGGTTAATTTACAACCTAACAAAGCCAAGGATCAAATCTACACCTATAGTGACAACATAAATTTTCACTGCACAACAATGCTACCCAACCTACTCGCTACACGATGCTGCACATACTCTGTTTTGGACATCCTTTTGCAACCGCGATTTTTACCACATGAAGGAAAATTATGGAAAAGTGAGAGAGGATTTTCTCAAATACGGGTCAAATAAAAACAAAATCTTCTAGTTTTTGAACGTATATCATATATTGGGAGTTTTGAATACATCTTCAAGGACTATTTTTCGGATTGCCAAATTTCCTGTTTTGGTCATGCTTTTGCAGAGCATTTTCTGAGAAGCTGGGGCAGAATTTGGAGAAACTGATAGAGGTTTTTCTTCAATAAAAGCTCATATACAATAAAATCCTTTATTTTTTACGCAGGTGTTGTCTTTTGGGAGCTACGGGTGTTTCTTCGAGGCCTATTTTTGCAGTTTTTGGTAGAAGAATTATGAATTTATTTTGCAATTCGGTTTTTTGTGAAGGCTGTGGGTGTCTTTTTTGGCATTTTGAAATGGTCCTGGGAATTTTGAGAACGTTGGAATGTTGTTGGCTTGTTTCATGGAGTCCTAATGGCGGGAAGGGGGCACAATACTCATTTGAAAATTGAATTACATAATCATTATTCAACGCTGTGCAGCTGCCGCACATAGGTATACACATGTTTCTAAGGGTGCCAATTGTCAGGAATTGAATGGATGGAGGTGATTTTGAGTTGGGAGCTGAGTCACCATTGATTCATTATCCAGGTGTCACTTATTTAAGAAAAAATCATGACAACATGGTGTGCTACCCAGCTGCTGTGCAACGCATACCTAGGAACTCATTGCTTTTTCTTCTTCTGTGCCAGAAAAGTATGATTCATTGTTATGGATATTTTCTTATGGATTTGGAAACTTTTGTAAATAGGATAGGGCGATAATATCGTGGTACATTTTTGTTTTTCTGCTTAAAGAAAAAGACTGCAAGACAATTAATATTTCTTCTTTTGTATTGGATTCGATCCACTCCATGGGTCAGAGATGCATTGCATCTATACATGTTTTTTCTTATGGTGTATGCCTATTTAATGTTGAAGTCTTTAATGATGAAAGGGTTAGAAAGGATTATGAACAAGTTTTAGAGTTTGGTGTACTTTGATTTTGTCTTTTATGAATAAAAATGATTATGGTTCAGGTGTTCCAATCATTATTTGCAAAGATACTTATGGTATGATGCTTTGGATTTGTTTATCCCACTCTCTCTCTCTCTCCTAATTCACACTCCCTTTTCTTTTCTCTCTCCTCTAAGAGTGCGAGTTCCCTCCTTGGGTTGAATTTCTCTTTCTTGTGGCCCCCACATTCCACTAGAGTTACAATTTTCCCCTTTTCTCCTAAGTCCCAAAAGCAGAAATGTCCTCTCTTTCCAAAATTACCTCTAAGGAGCAAAATAAAAATTGGGGACATGACAAAGTAGATCTCCGCAATATCATGTAGATCCCCTTCATCAAACTGTTCTTCAAATAACTTACCATGGTGAATCATGAAAGCTTGCTTGGAGTGTCCATCTACCACAAATTTTAGTTCTCTCCAAATACATGTGAATGATGTCCATAGAAAAGCGTCAATATCCTTTTTGATATCTTATATTAAGTGTGATATCCTTGAATGATCAATACAACATTACTTTTATTTGCTTAATCAATGACTAACTTAGAATTTCCCATAACCTATAAACACCTAATTCCTTTAAGGTGCACTACCTTGAGCAACACCCAATAGAGTTACAAATTCTACCTTTGCATTTGTATATTTTCCTAAAACATACTTTAAGTGGAAGTAAATATTTTCCTTCAGAAACATATCCACTTGGTTCATTGATTGTTGGATGTCCTTCACTAGCTCCATCAAAATACCCACTAGGAATTTCCAAATCCATCTCTAAAGTCATGATATTTCTACCTTTTTTTTTCCTCTGCAAGTTTCATGTGTTCTAAGGTATTTTTGAGTCTTGAGCTAGTCACAACCTCTATTGGGATAACCCACTCTTAAACAATGGATAAGTTACGCTCCCACAAAAACCAATAATCCATTTGACATGGGAAATATTTATAGTCTGTAACCTATCAATCCATCCACCACTTCTTCACATATTCTTCTGGCGAATTGATGTCCATGTAACCAAAGTCTACACTTATCTCATTAAACTTCATGCAATAGTTATGTGAAATATATTTTATTCCTACTATTTGCACAAATCACAACCATTTGGACCTACCTATCCTCACTTTCTACCATTTTCCCAAGTTAATAGTTTATTTGCCAAGGCAAGCCATAAGACCAACTTTATATTTAAGGGGACATCCACTTTCTAAACTAGATTCCATCACTAAAATCTATCCTCCTGAAACTCTTCTTCAACCTTATCCAAATAACCCAGCTTTGCAATGAAGGATATATTCCCTAATTTTTTTGTCTAACATAACCTATCGAATTCATTAGAGAGTTTGATAAAATTGGTAGAATATCCATATAGATATTCTTCCCAAAGGATTGCATGAAGACCTACCAATAATAGAAGATCAATGCATTCAAGACCTCTAATTGAAATTATTTTGTTGGAATTTTCATCCCAATGATGGTAAATACCTATGGAATGTAGAGTCTTCACCACATCTACCAGAAGATTATGAACCTCTTCTGCTCCAACCCAGGGATATTTTCCTATTCTTAAACTCCCCCCATCCTTGAATTTCCATGAAATCCATTTTCCAATAAGAGGATATGCTTCTATTTATGATTTCTAGAAAATAGTGAATTTTTTCTCACCTTTCCTTTCTGTCTAAATAAATATTCCATCACAACATTTTTCAAGTATTTGGAGTTCATCAATATGTCCCATAATGCTTTGTTACAGACTAGCCACCATAAAAATTTTACAGACAATTATAGACAATTTCAAGTTGACTATATATATATATATATATATCAACGAAGGTATTTCATTGGTCAGTCAAACTATATTGACTTACCTTGAGAATTTGATATATATATGTATATATATATATATATATATGTATATATATATATATATATATATATATATATATATATATATATATATATATATATATATATGCCGCATCCCCCCAACTTCTCAAGGTAAGTCAATATAGTTTGACTGACTAATAAAATACCTTCGTTGATATTGTTCCCTTACCATAGGTAAATAAAGCACTTATTCTAAATTTTCATTAAGATGTTCTTTGGGATTTTGATTATACATAGCCAATAAATCAAAATAATTTCCTAGATTGACATTATAATAACATTTCTACCTCCTCTAGATAAACATCTGTTATCCATGCCATTATCCCGAATTCAATATTTTTATACATCCATAGTCAATAATCAAAGTAATATTGTTTGTTTTCAACTTAAAACTCAAATATTTGAACCCTTGATCCAAGTCATAAATTTATACTGGGAGAATGTATTTCACCTATCTCAACATGACCTCCTACATTTGGTTAGTCAAAATACAAGATTTAGATTGATTTAGTTCTATGTTTGTGGATTTCCCATATAGGTCCAAAATATCCTTTAGCTTGCTTGAATCCCATATATTTCCAACCCCAAATAAGAGAATGTTGTCCACAAATAAAAGGTGGGATAATGTCACTGAACAAGTAACTTTCCCCCTTTCATCTCATTGGCCCTTTTGGATTCCTTAATGAGCAAGCATAATCCTTTAGCCACTAGTAGAAGTAAAAATGGAGATATGAACAACCTTGTCGGAGTCTTGACACCTTAAAGAGACTGGGGGGGCATCGTTTATGAGTACTATAAAAGAGACCAATAGAACGTATCCCATAATCCAATTAAATACTATGATATTCATACTCATTTGAAGTAGCAACAAGCTTCAGTAGACCTAATTTACTTTATCATATGCCTTTACAAGAACTATTTTCACAATTGTCATTGATGGGTTTTTTGTATGCATCAAATGCATAGCTTCCTAAGTGATTTCCACCATCAGTAATATACTAATTGTGAAGAAACCATAATTGTTCTCAGTAGATAAAAGCTGAAAAAATAGATTTCAATCTAATAGCAATGTAATTTGAAACCAAATTATAAATTATATTACATAATGACATGGGTTTGTAGTCATCCAAAGTAGTTCAATCTTGTTTCTTAGGTATGAGAGAAATAAGTATTTGTTCATTTCTCCCAATACTTTACTTGAAATTTTAGACTCCTGTACCACCTTCACCAAGTCAACTTTAACTAAATCAAGAAATCATAGGTAGAGTTATACTGTGATACCATTCGAACCCGTGCTTTACCTTTTTTGAAGGAAGATAGGACTAAGAATATTTCGTCGTTGGTAATTTTAACTATAAAAGGTTAATTCATCTCATCATTGACGACCATAAGGGCAAAACTCAAGACCGTTATTAACCCAAAGTTGCACCCCACATGTTCTTTAAAGAGGCTACTAAAATATCTCTTCTCGACCTCCGCCTTCTTCACAAAATATTTCACTAAGGCCCCATCATGATTTTTTTTAATTTCCAATATACATTTAATCACTCTTTGATAATTTGCATAATTGTGAAGTAATTTTATGTTATTATTCCCTTCCTAAATTCAAAATTCCCTACTCTTAAAATGCTACTAAATCTCTTATTTATATGATTCTCTCATTTTTACCTCTAAAAATTTTAAAGTAGAAAATTCCTCGTCGAAAAAGAGCCTAGAACTTTTCTATTAAAACAAATAATTTATTTACATTTCTATCATTTCAAGCACCGATTGGGATTTTTGCATGAAATCTTTTGACCCTTACTTGATAGGCATCTTTACCTTATGAATATTATCTACAAATTATTGCATGACCAATGCCTCTACGTTCGACTCTATATGCTCCCAATTGTCTTTTATTAATTGCTTGAATTATTCCTCCAATAGCCATGCATTCTTAAATTTTAAAGGGCTCAATGGTTTGGCCCCTTTAGTCTCCATTGCCAGTAGGAACCAAATGTGGTTTGATAGGTCCTCTATCCTTAGCCATGTCTTCACATTATGTTTTCCACCAACCAACTCTTTAGATATAAAAATTCTATCCCATAATTTTGAGACCCCCTCCACCCCTCTTATCACATTTGTCTAGGTTAAATCAAGGCTTATAGTCTCAAAATAGACTAACTAGTTGTTTTCAAACAATCAAAGAAATCAGACAATAGGATTACCCATTCATGTTCTCCCAAAACTTCCTTGGAATACATAGTGGATTTAATTCCCATCCTAAAATAACATTGGACCCTTTCAAACATCTTGAGGTGGACAAAGATTCCCAAATTTTTCTTCGTTTAGTGGAAAGTGTTGGGTTGAAGAATCATTACCTTTTTTATAGTCTACTACTTTAGTTTTATCCCTTATATCTCATAGAAACCTTCAAAACCAACCCAAATTTACATAATTTTGTCATATTTTGCATAAACAAATTCATTTGATCTACAACAACATAAAAAGGTAAAAATTCCAACATTTCTATCGTTATGTAGGTTTTTATTTGTAAAATTAAGCTAATATATAAATATTGTAGAAATTGACGCATTCCAAAACCTTTGTAATATTATGTAGCTAAGGTTTGAATGGTTCGTGAAGCAATGAGACCAAATAAATCATATGAAAAAGTATCAAATAGTACTGACATGGTATCCCACCTATTTAGCACAAGAAATTTTCCACCAGATGACCATAATGGCTCGATCAAACCTACAGTCAATCATCGCATGATATAAAAGCAAAGACAAACAATAGTATAATTGTTACCTGGAAGTGGAATTACTTCAAGCGAGTATGATCATATTCAAGAAGCTAACGAATAACAAGAATAAGTGTTGATGTGTCAGGATATATCTATATATGATACGCTATGTCATTAACAAGCTATCAACATTAGATTTCAAATTGTAATCAAACATTAGATCATAGTGTGTCTTCATTGATTTACAACAATATCATTCTAATTTTGTTATTCTTGAAAAAAATTATAAATAGGCTTGCTAATAAGCAAGATATATATAGATATGTAATGAAATTTTGAATGGTTATGTCCACATAGATTCCAGGTTAATATGAGATATTTCATTTCGCTATCATTGAGTTTTGATGAGTATATTGCGATAACACTAGTAAAGTTTTCTGTGTGTTTCTAATATCATGCATCACTTGGAGGGTCTCCTTAGGGCATGCACGACCAATAATATAATTCTTTTTACCTTGGTTTATTTATTCCATGTTTTACTCTGTTTTTTTCTTTTTCTTTTTCTAAGTAATACTATTTCTATTAAGTTTTCAGGAAAAGTTTACAAGGCACATCCTCAGAAATGGAGAAATCCATAACTGAGGGATTGTAAAAAAAAATGCTGGTACAAACTAGACTGCCCTTGGTGGGGAAACTAGCCAAAATAGTCCAAATATACCAGGCTACCCTTGGCGGGAAACCAACCTTTAAAATAGTGCAAAAAGAAACTGAAAGAACAAACAAGAGAGCCATCCAAATCCTGCAAACTAAGGAGCTCAACGAGGACATGCTAAGGATAGCTTTCATGCTCGACACTGGTTGGAGGGTTCTCCTCTAGGATATGGCAGATGTAGCCGTAATCCAGCGATTCATTATCTTCATGCTGCTCGCGAGGGGAGGGCGGAAGTCCGAGTCGCTCCGCTGGAGTGTCCTGAGGAGCATTATCCTGCAAAGAAATTGAAATCTTCATGGCACCAGTCACGTGGAGGACTTCCTTGCCCTTCATATAACCCAAAAGACTGAGACCTGGTAGCTACAACTCCTCGGCTAGTTTGAAGTCACTATCGTCCGAAGAGGGGCTGGAGGTGGGTTGCACCGAGAGTGCCTTGAGCTTATGGGGAAGGAAGGGAGGCTCCTCTGAGATTGTCGATTTGCGGGCACAATTCTTGCCGCGAGAGGAGGAGGGTCTAGTGGGAGGAGCCGAGAGTGGATTAGGAGGGGCCAAGGGGTCAAAGAGCATAGCAGGCGAAAGGGCGGGAGGATGCAAGTCTGCAGGGTCCCATGAGACTGGGAAATTCAAGTTCGGAGGGGAGGCCATGGGCAGGGGAGGTCGTGAAGGGAGGCCCCTTCCCCCCGCTCTTCTGCTAGGCTGTCGATGGCGATGCGACATTCTGGCCGGCGTGTATAAGGCTCGATAAGACGGAGGCGTCGCTGTAGAGGCGGGAGCCCAAAGACTTTGCACCAGAGTAGATGAGGGCCGAAGCAGAAGGAGCGACGGGATGGAAATCAGGGTGGGTTGGAAAGCCAGAGGCAGAGTGGGAAGATAGAGCAACATGTTGAGAGAAGGAGTAATTAACTAGCTCGTAGAGTACGTAGAGTTTACAGTGGCGGATGGGAATTTAAGGCCCAACCCATGCGAGTTTTGATGGTGTTGTGCATCCCACGGATGGGGCACATGGGCACGCCATGTGGTGAGCCACATGGCCGCCTCGTGGAAATCTGTGTGACTAAATACCACCCGCATCCAGGGCCCATGTTTTACTCTGTTATTTCATAGTTAAATACTCTATTTTCTTACAGCTAGTCTCACAGGTTTTTACTCATTGTCTTTCTTCTCTTATAGGTTTAGATTAAGTGCTTGAAATATAAAAGCATTAAAAGTATTTATCTCCAACATTCTAGTCATTCATTCATAGTTTAACATCATAGGACTTAATTGGATTCATTTGAAAGACTTATAAATCATTAATCGCACACATTTTATAATCATATTTGGATGTTGTCCATAGAATAATTTTCCAAGTTTTCTTTAGATTAAAAGTTTCAATTTCTTTTATAGATAGCTTTACTGTTTTCATAGAATAAAGTCTATTGATTTCATAGAATAGTTGTTTATCATTTCACTAGAATAGGTGTACTTCTTTCTCAGAATAGTTTCCTTTATTATCATTAGATTAAAAGCTTAATGCTTACTTAGATTAAATGTATTTGCTTTCATAGAATAAATTCATTGTTTTCCTTGTATAGTTGCCTTGTTTTCACTAGATTAGAGTTTATTGACTTAACTTGAATAATTGTACTTACTTTACTAGATCAAATATATTTATTTTCTAAAGCTTGAAGCCCTGGAGGTCAAAGCCAAGGCTTCAAGAGGAATCATGGCAACTTAAAATTCACATGGTATGGATCACTGTGGGAGACAAGAATACTAAATTCTTTCATAAGTTTGCCTCTAAAAGAAGAAGGGATAATTCCATTTGGGGCTTCTTGGATGGAGCAGGAAGACTTCCAAATACATTGTCAGATCTTCATAACAAATCTATTAAATATTTCGACAATCAATTTCAAGCAAAGAGTGATGTGGAAATTTAGAACCAGATGGAATGAATTCAATTATTTCCAAAAAAGTTTAGTGTGTTGAGTTATTCCTTCATTTTTTGGAAATGATGGGCCTTGATATTCTTTCTATGGTGGAGGAAGCAAGGACAAAATGTTACATATCTAGTGCGTTAAACAAAAATTTTATTTCCCTCATTCCAAAAGTTACAAAAGACTTAATTTTTCAGAGTATATACCCATGTCTCTATGAAATTCCACATATAAGATGATTGCTAAGAGTATCATGATCTGGATCAAATATGCTCTGTCTAAAGTCATTTCTCCTAAGCAATTCGAGCTTCTGGCCAATAGGCAGATACAAGATGTGATGACAATTGCACAATATTGTTTCCATTCCATTAAGGTAAAAAATAAACATGTGTGCCTTATGATGTTATATTTTGCGAAAGCCTATGATTCTGTTGATTGAGAATTTTTAAGGATAATCTTGTATCATATTGGCGTTTCTGTGCTTACGGTGGATTGGATCATGGCTTGCATCACATTTGTCAATCATGTTGTTTTAATCAATTGGGTTCCTTCATATTTATTCAAGGCTTCAAGAGGCTTAAGACAAGGTTGCTCTCTCTCGCCTATTTAATTCTTGTTGGTTATAGATGGTATTAGCCACATGTTATAGGAAGTTAAAGCATGTGGTTTAATAACTTATTGCAAGATCACTAAGAACATTTATGTCACTCATCTTATTTTTGTTGATGATGTTCTTCTTCTTGGGGTAGTGTCTATCATTGAATGGAGAAATTATTAACTCGTTTACATCTTTTGGTGACGCTTCTGGTCTATATATGAAGACCAAAAAATCATTAATTGCTACGAAATAGGATGAGGATTCAATTAAGGAGATTACAAATCTTATTGATATCCTAGTGTCTTTTATGGATGAGGGTTTTAAGTACCTTAGTTTCAATTTGGAACCAAACAATTATGGTGTCAAAGATTGGGAGTGGTTTTTAAATAAATTTGAGAAATTTTTTTCTATTTGGTCTCATAAATGGCTTACTATGGGCGGTCAGTTGATCATGGTCTGGCCTGTATTACATATCATCTCTTTTTATTGGATGCATCTATATTTGATGCCAATGAATATTATTTTCCAGATCAAATCATTTATTTCTATATTTATCTGGGATGGTACTAGGGATTCTAAAAATATACATATAACGAGGTTGGAAGTTATTTCTAGGTGGAAGGGTGATGAGGGATGGGGAATAAATTTTTTTTTTTTTTTTTTGGCTAGGATTTATTGAAAAATATCCTCGAGTGGTATTTTTTTGGTAACGGTTTATGGAAGAGTATAGTCAAAGAAAAATATCTTAGAAATATGTCATATTTAGAGTGGATTAAGGATGTGGTATAGGTACCAAATTATTTTTCATATTTATGGAACAATTTAATGAAAATTAAGTAGTGGTTGATTGGGAATATGAGATGGGAAATTGGTCAAGGAACAAAGGTGGAGATAGGATTGGACTCTATGAAAGGCTTTAGGAGGGGCCACATATTTTCAGTGCCCCTTATTAGGTATATACACAATATGGGCATCTATTATTTGAATCATATATATATTCCTCTTGAAAACATTTCAGGGTCTCCTTCATAGATACATGCTTGGGATAGTGGTTTATATTATGTTTTGGCAGAAATATGGGACAAGTATATTCAAAACATATCAAAGGAAAAAATCTCCCTGACATAACATGAGGACTTATTGGCATGGGATGGATTTTATAAATACAAAGAAATCAAAGTTAAGGAGGCATATAGTTACATTTTTCTAGCACAATTTTCAAAAGAAAAAAGTAGTTGGTTCTAGAAAATCTAGAATTGGAATCTCCCTCTCAAGATCAGAGTTTTTGGCTGGTTGACATGGCGTTAAAACATCCTTACATGGGAAAATTTATGTAATATATGATTCATTGGACCAGGGAGATGTGCCTTATGTAATATGGAACAAGAGGGTGTCATTCATCTCTTCCTAAAATGTCCTTTTGCTATTTCTATTTGGTATGGTGCTAAAAAATTTCTTCACATTACTGCAAACTGGAATGTTACTTTTGTGGAAGTATGTGTCTCAGAGTGGTTCATGCACTACAAAGTCCTTCACACACTCCCTTTTTACATTTATTTGGGTATATGGAGGTGTAAAAATGCACTTATTTTTTAGGATACATCTCCAAACATCAATAAGAATTGTTTGTATATTGTGGCTTATTACAATGAAATAGGCCCCAATATGGAGATTGGAAAAACAAGGAAAAATAAATATGTGGATAATTTGATTAGATATCTTATAGGATTCTTTGATGGGGTGACACCAAATTACAATGTGGTTGCGGGGATTTTATTGTCATTAAACCTAGTTCATTTTTCCATATCATATGGAATGGTGGAAAGGGTACAAATACTAAGGCAATGATATTTTCTCCCCAGAGGGTCCTTTTATATGCACAATGGTTGTCTATTTATCATATATATGTATTTGGAGATTCTGAGGTGGTCGTAGAATGGGTGCAAAGGAGAGCAAAAATAGTGCCACCCATGCTCTTTAATTGGATGAATTGTATTGACAAGTTGATTAATGTTTTCCAGGTCCTGTCTTTTGAACATATTTACAAGGGGTAGAATAATGTGTCGGATGCATTATCAAAACAAGGATGCAACAAATAATATGGAGTGATGTATTTCACTACTTTTCATAATGAGACTCTCCACAAAGAGGGGAACATTCCTTTTATATACAATTTGATTGTATAGAGGAATTTATGCTGATTCTGGTATAAGTTCTTTTTATGTTTGCATGTCAAAGAGGGTACTGTATAAGTTAAGATTATAGACAAATTTTTGGGATAGTACAAACATCTTTTTAATAGAAATCATGTTTTTTTTTTCTCTTGAAAAAAATCCCTGAATTTATTGTGTGTGCTTTGCCCAGAATAAATTTCATTTTGCATTGAAGAATATAATCATATTTGCGTTCATACAATAGAATTTCATGCTTTCCTTGAATTTCAAGCTTTGATTTTGTGCATTTATTTTAATTTTTTTCTAGATTAATATTTCAATTTTTGCTCGTAGATACTTTAGGGTTCATTTACATCCCCATCCACGTCACAAATTCCAATTTTTGCAAGTAGGAGGAGGATTCTTAAGGTACAAACATATGAGATTACAAACAAAGAAGATAAAACTTATTTCATACAAGCAATTATAGACGAACCAACATCTTCAGCTGAAGGCATTATTTTTTCTTTCGTCAACAAGAGAGAAACTTGTTGGGGAAGAACTTGAAGTACATAATAAAGAAGAAGAATTAAAATGAAATTTATTTTAAATACCATTAATAGAAAAACTAAAAGAATCAAATCCCATTGAAGAACCTTATTAACTCAACTTTGAGGAATCAATGATAGAAGTTGAAGGAGACATATTTCCTCCCAATGGACATGAAACCTTATTAGGAGGAGGAGGAGGTGAAATACCACTATTTGGAGATGGTATTTCACCTCCAAGTATAGGGTACAGATAGTGGAGTTTGAGAGAATGAGACATATATGGACTCATTTTGAATATGTAAACATCTTTTTAATAGAAAGCATGCTATTTTTTTCTCTTGAAAAAAAGTCCTCAATTTAATGTGTGTGCTTTTTTCAGAACAAATTTCATTTTGCATTGAAGAATATAATCATATTTGCAAATAGAATTTCATGATTTTCTTGAGTTTCTTGAATTTTATGCTTTTATATTGTGTGTTTTTTTTCATTTCTTTCTAGATTAAGATTTCAATTGTTGTTCATAGATACTTTAGGTTTCATTTTCATAAATTAATTCTCTATTTCTTAATTGTATACTAAAGCTTTTCGTTTAGTACCACAATTGAAAGTTGATTTCCTAGAAAATATAGTGTAGTGTACTTCACAAGTTTAATTACGTGGATTTATGATTTAATGTAAATTATTTTAAAGCACAATTAAATTACCCAACATTTTTGGCACTATTTTCAGGGAAGTATACATGGGAAATAACCTTCAATTTAGAATGTCTTTTACTTTATGAAACTTTTGTTATGGGTAAAGGTAAGACAATAGGGAAGAACCTACGCATCACATTGTGAAGTTCCTTGTAACCATAGTTGTTGAATTGCATCTCATTCTTAGTTGCATTAATTCTTAGATTCATACAAGTTAAAAATTCATTCATTCTAGAATGCATTTATAGGGAAATAGGCTCTATAGGTATATTTGTTTGAGGAAAAACTTCAATTCCATCATCACCTACCATCCCCGCTAAACCATGTGGTGTAGTAAGACCCACATTGCCATCCCCATTGCAAATTCCAATTTTCGTAAGTAGAAGGAGGCTTCTTGAGGCACAAAAATATGAGATTACAAACAAAGAAGAGCGAAATTCTTCCACAAAAGCAATTGTAGACAAACCAACATCTTCAGCTAAAACCATTATTTTTATTTCATCAACAAGAGAGAAACTTGTTGGGCAAGAACTTGAAGTACCTACTGAAGAAGAATAATAAAAAAGAAATTTCTTTGAAATAATATTAATAGAAGAACCAAAAGAAGAAAGTCCTGTTGAAGAACCTTATTACCTCAACTTTAAGGAATCAATGATAGAAGGTGAAGGAGAAAAATTTCCTCCCAATGGACATGCAAACTTATTAGGAGGAGAAGGAGGAGGTGAAAGAACACCAATTGGAGGTGGTAGAGGAGGAAGAAGACCTCTTAGTGGTGGAAGAGGTAGTAGAGGAGGTAGAGGAAGAGCCAAAAATGGAGATGGTGGCAATGAAAAAGATCCTTATGGATTTCCCATTCAAGATAATAACACTAACATTAGTATGAAGAACATCTCTCCATCCATACTTCATAACTTCCATTGTATGAGAAAATAAGACCCATAAAATTTTCTCTTTTAATTTGAATTATTATGTACATATTATGATTACTTACTTGATGTTTGAACATTGAAATTGTTTCCATCCACATTTTTATATGTTTCCCTTAAATGGTTTATGGGACTGGGTACTTACTCTATAAGGTCATAGGATAATATGAGAAGATTATTTCTAGAAAAAAATAAAGACTATTGTATACAACATGATCTTAAAGAAGAAATCTTTTAAATGAGTTAACAATTAGATGAGAGTCTTAAGGATCTTGTCGAAAGATTTACATATGATGTTAAGAGAGAAAAATTATATAATTTAGGATTTGATACACTGAAAACCCTCTTAATTAGATCTATCAGAGATGAGTGGATTGATCTCCTTAATATAATGGGTAAAGGGGATGTGACCTAATTGTCTTGTGAATATATCTGTGAATTGTGTAAGAAGTCCTATGGCAGGAGTCCTAGAGATCCATCCATAGTAAGAGTAAGTAAATCAACATCAGGGTAGGTAAGTTGAGCTAAACTTGGCAATTTTCTTGATAATTTTAAAACAAACATTATTGGTAATCTAAGTGAACAGATTGATATGTTAATAATACAAAACAATAAAAAAATTTAGAATATTGCTTTGTATCCGTTGCCCTATATGTAGGAATAAAAATGCCTTAAGGGAATGTCCACTTGATAACATTGAAATTTGTGTCATTTGCGCAAAATCACATGCTACAGAATATTTCCCATCACTACCAGGGTTGAAAAATAGTTTATCTGGAAGAGAGTGGAGAAAATCAAATACCGAAATAATTCTCCATTGTTGCTCCTAAGAAACCTTGGCAACCTCGTCAACTAGGTATTATGCAAGATACCATTCAAAAATTTCAATCTTATGCACAACAATCTCAAAATAATTTGAACATGCCCTTGCCTTGAAAACCTTGTACATCCCAAACTCAACCTCAAAATCCATCTTGGACATAAGTTTGGCAAGGATCTTATGAAATAAATCCACAATATTACCCATCTTTCCCACAAAATCCCCAATATCCTCAATTCCAATCTCAATACTATCCTCCACCACCACAACCTCGACAACCTTAATTTCACCCTTAGTTGAACACAAGTCAAACTATCCCACTACCACTTTCTCAAGCACCCCAAAGACCCAATCAACTACCTACATAACCGCTTCCAAACCCCAACAATAGAATACCTCAACCCATTTACAATGATGAAGTAAAAAATGTCCAAACTTACATGATAGCTTGTCTATATACAAATGATATCCATTTTGGTTTAGGGAGAGTTTTACAGAAAAATAATGCTCGTATTGTCATTAAAGAAAATAAATAAGATGAAACTCCTGAAAAGGAGGAGGCTCCTCAAAATGAAGAAATTATTGACAAAGTAAATGCCATAGAAATAAGACCAATTCATACGATTTCTCTAGCAAAACATCCCTCTATATCCTTACAAACTTCATTTTACAGAAATATTACAATAAATAAAGGTATAGAGAAACAATTGATTTTGCAAATTATATTATTCTAGTTGAGTTAAGAAACATTTGCATTAAAGTTCCTTTACTTCAAGTAATAAAGGATATTCCAATTTATGAAAAGAAAATCTTGGTAGAATAAGAAAAGAAATACAAAATGTTCAACTCATTGGGAAAATAGTAGAAATAATGATGGGAAAAACTACTATAGAAAAATTTATAGATTGAGGGAGTCCTATCATGAAAACCTATATTAATAATGTTGAAATCCCAAACACATTAATTGATTTAGGTGCAGCAATAAATGTTATGACAAAAAGCACTATGGATGAACTACAATTAAATAATATTCAATTCACTTCTATTGTATTATAATGATCATATTAATGGGAATATTCAGTTGATTTCATAATATTAAAAAAAAAAAACCCAATCTAGGGGTTCATCCATTGATATTAGGTAGGCCTTGGTTAACTACGACAATGCATTTATTCTAATGGAAATTCAAAAAAAAAATCTTACATTATATCCTCCAACAAGAGCAATAATAAAATTTGAAAATGAAGAATGGATTGATGATGACGAAGAAGAGTATCAATATGTACAATATTTTTTAATTATCTCACAAACAATAACCATTGAGAAAAATGATGAGGAAAATAAATTAATGAATCTTATGAATAATTGTGATTTTTCTCAATATTTTAAACAAATTATTGTGTGCATATATTAGAACAAGATTTTCAAGAAAATTGGAATATTGAAATTTTTTCATCACAATAATGTAGGCTATCATTAAATTCAATGGAGAAGTTTGGAATTACTCTTGTAGAAACTAGTCCAGGAGAAACATTAAATATCAATAATAACCTGGAAGAGTTTCAAAATAAAAATTAATTAAGATGTTGCAAAAACATTCCTCTGCATTTGCATGGGAAAATACAAACATGAAAGGAATCAATCCCAACACTTGCATGCATCACACACACACACACAAACACACACACAAGAGAATGTAAAACCTATCAAACAACCTGAAAGAAGGATGAATCCTAATCTAAGGTTAACAATGAAGGAAGAATTGAAAATTTGCTCAATGTAAACTTTATCTCTCCAATTTCAGATAGCTACTGGATTTCACCATTGGTTATTGAAAGAAAAATGGAAAGTGGTGAGTTTGTATAAACTATAGAACTGAATAAAGCAACTTTGAAAGATCATTTTCCCTTACCTTTCATTGATCAAGTTTTAGATACACTAGCATGGAAAAAATAATTTTCCTTTGTTGATGGCTTTAGTGAAGAGGATACTGGTATACTTCCTAAGGCAATCTTCAAAGAAAAATAGATGCAGAAAGAGAACCCAAAAGCCTAGGAGAGGCAAAGATTGGGTAGACCGTTTGTATAGTTTGTTGCTTTGTAATTTGTAAATACTTGTTGTTCATTACATGTTTTGGGTACTTTGTGTGAAAATTCCACAATGGGAATCCCTACTGCAACAATCTGATATTATTTCCTCTACTTGTTAATTCTGAAGAAAGTTATTTACAGT
Organism: Pinus albicaulis; assembly: GCA_034641835.2. Taxonomy (NCBI): domain Eukaryota; kingdom Viridiplantae; phylum Streptophyta; class Pinopsida; order Pinales; family Pinaceae; genus Pinus; species Pinus albicaulis. Next base: position 1,142,995,847 of record CM076581.1, read on the forward strand.
GTTACACAGTAAACATCAAAATAAATACCAAGTAAACCTTCACAACATAAAACTACCACGAAAACAAAATAGGAAATAAATAAACACACATATACACCGTTGTTTTTGGACAATGTCCCTAGAAAAACCCAATGCGGGAAAACTGGTGCAAAAATTGATAGTTTTAATTATTATGCAGTAGTTTCTGAATACAAATATTTGGATTCCCAAACTAGAAATCTGATATAGAGAATAAAATGGAAAAAAGATAGTGAGAAATTATCTCACATTTTCAATGGCAATCCAACACAGATCTAGCCTCTGAATGACTAGTCCCACGTTGCCTCTGCACAGCCTATGTGCAGTCACTGCGTTGGATCTACGTCACAGCCTCTAGGGACTATATCACCCCTCTAGTTATTCGATCTTCTGACTGGATGCTCAAATATCTAACCCTTTGGTCTCAGACCCCATCTCCCGGAACTAGATCTGGACTGCTCCTCAGCAAAAATGTGGATCTCCTCAGAGGCTCTGCGTTGTCCAGTGTGGCACTGTGCAACCTCTATGAACCTCTCTTTGCCTCCTCTTCCTTCCACTCTCCAGATCTGGAAAATATTCCACCGAAAAAATATCCCTGCCACTCACTGCAAGAAATCAACTTGACAATTGCTACGTTTCTCTCTTGAGAATTCGATCTCTAGATCTCTCACTCAATCTGTTTTCAAAATGACCATCAAGGTCCTTATAATCTCTCGTTTACATATCAACGACCAAGATTAAAACATAATCAAAGGCTATGATTAACTGGGATTTGATCAGTATCTTTATCTAGAATATTCACACCCAATCTAATTAATTCACTTTAATTAATCACATTTCCTAAGTTTAGACTTAGGATACATTAAAAATGATTAATATTTTAATTAAATATTATCTAGGTTGAATTTCCCAAAACAATTTTCCGGCATTTTTGAATGCATATGTCTTAGCCTCTCTGCAAAATCTCGAGGCTAGAGCACATCTGATGCTACAAAAATAAACACTCCCTTTTAGCGAGGAGTGTGCTACAATGCTGAAACTTCTTGAAGCACCACTCTGAATTTTGCACCATTCTAGCTACGTTACTAATTTCTGGCTGCTACTGCCCACCAACTACTATGTAGCTCTCTCTGCGTTGCTACTGACTCTGCATGTTGTTATCAACTACTGCATCTACACTGCAGCTTTGTTGTTGCTGGCACTACAACATCCGAAACTCCCTCTCATCTACTGCTGCTGTAACTAAGAGATGTCCATCAACTGAACCAACTATGTTCAAATTGATGCATCTGTCAACCGACTTTTTACTGCTGCTAGCTTATGTGTTGTCACTGTAGCCTCTGCACTGCTGCCAACTCTGCTCTGCATTGCTCAGTTACTAACGCTGCTAAGCACCACATCTATCACTCTAGCACCTGAATGCACCAATTGTCACTGGTCCATCCTGCTACTCCTGCTATGGTCTCCCATAGCAAGGAATTGATCCAAGAGGTGGACTCCTCAAGGATCCTACCCATCTGTAGCACTTTGGGGCTACAACACCATATCACCCCATCTCACCCGTGGAGGTATATGGGAAATCATGGCAAAATATTCCTCCAATATGGAGGATAGTCTATCGATCTCTTTGGTAGTAGCTTTCTGATCCTGCTTCTTCTCCTTGTCCTTCTTCCAAATAGGAAATTGAGAACTGAAGTGTCCCATCTCACCACATCCGAAACACTTGATCTTTGAAATATCCTTCTTTCGCCTGTGATGCTCCTGCTGCCCTTTTGATGCGAGGGCTACATTCTCCACTTCCTTCTCAATATTCACCCCATTGTTGTTGCTTCCACTTATGGTGTGCCTAATATCCTCTTGTTGTAGATCAACCCAAAATCTCTCCCAATCAGGCAACTTCTCTCTACCCAGGATACTTTGGTCAAAGAATTTCCACTCCTTGGAAACACTCTTAAGGGCCAGACATAATAACTCAGTACCTTGAGGCGCTACACCTACAACAGCTAGCTGATCTCAAGTATCCTGAAGTCTCATTGAAAGGGGTTTACGCGTTCTCCCTTTTGCATCCTCGTGCATCTCATTTTCTCTTCCAAGTACATCTTCCATTGCTCGAACACATTTATTTGGATGTGCCTTTGCTTGATATGTGAGATACAACGTGATGTATCACTTCATCAAGGATCAAACTCTTGGCCTTCGCTATATCCTTCTTGTAAGCTTTCAATGGATCAAATTTGCGGGGACAACTACCACACTATCGATGAAATTTTTAATATTATTCTCACCTAGAAGGAAGGAGATCATTGCCTTCCAGATTACATAGTTTGAGGCACCCTCCAAACAATCTTTATCTTTCAACCCAGTTGCTGCCATCTCGCCAAAAAAATGTCGAACTACCTCCTCTCTCCTCTACGCAATTGCTGACTGGCTCTATGCACTCCTTGCTGTAGTAAGTAGATCTGATCCTAGCTACTACTACTCTACATTGAGAAATCAAATTGCTTGGCTAGGAATTCTCTGAGGAAGAAATTCCCTCAGTATGTTTTATTCTTTCCTCTTTTGACGTTTTTTTTGTCCCAACAAACTATTGCAGAAAACTACGTCCCACCTGAAGATTTTCTATGTGTTGAAGCTACTGCGCTTTCCCCTATGCCTCTGGAAAATATCAATTCAGAAAATATTCTTCTCTGTCAACTCACACAGACAAATATTTTTCCACAAATTTTTTCCCTCTTGGCTATAGACTGCGCAGTCCCTCTGGGGTTTCAATCTGCTACTTACGTGATCTTTTCAAACTTCCTCTTCTGCTCAGCGCATGGCTCTTCCTGCTACGCTCTTCCTGCTTCACCTGCGCTTTGATACCATGTGAAAATTCCACAATGGAAATCCCTACTGCAACAATATGATATTATTTCTTGTACTTGATAATTCCGAATCAAGTTATTTACAGTGTTATACAATAAACATCGAAATAAATAAAACTACAACCTTCATAACATAAAAATAATGCAGAAACAAAATAGGAAAGAAATAAACACACCCATATACATCGTTGTTTTTGGACAATGTCCCCGGAAAAACCAAATGTGAGAAAATCGGTGCAACAACTAAGGGTTTTAATTATTATGTAGTAGTTTCTGAATACAAATATTTCTATGCCCAAACTTGCAAACCGATACAGAGAATAAACTGACAAAAATATAGTGAGAAATTATCTCACATTGTCACTAGCGATCTAACACTGATCTAGCCTATGAATGGCTAGTCCCATGCTACCTCTATGCAGTCACTACGCTGGCTCTACGTCACAGCTTCTAGGGACTGCATCACCCCTCTAGCCGATTGATCTCCTGACTAGATGCTCATATCTCTGTCCCTTCGGTCTCACGACCTGACTCCCGAAACTATATCTCGACTGCTCCTCAACAAAATTACAGATCTTTTCAAAGGTTCTACACTGCCTTAGCTCTGCGTTTCCCAGTATGGAACTGCGAAACCTCTTTGAACCTCTCTCTTCCTCCTATGCCTTGCACTCTCTGGATCTGGAAAATATTCCAAAGAAAAACTATCCCTACCCCTCTCTACAATAAATTAAATCGATAACTCTCTGACAACTGCTACGTTGCTCTCTTGAGAATTATATCTCTAGATCTCTCACTCAATTTGTTTTCCAAATTCCCATCAAGATCCTTCTTATAATCTGTTGTTGACATATCAACAACCAAGATTAAAACATAATTAAAGTCTAAGATTAATTAGGAGTTGATCCATGTCTTTATCTAGAATATTCACCCATGATCTAATTAATACACTTTAATTAATCAAATTTCCTAAGTTTAGACTTACGAATACATTAAAAATGATTAATTATTTTAATTAAATCTTCTCCAAGTGGAATTTTCCAAAACGATTTCTAGGTTTTGTGGACGATTTCTAGATTTATAGGTGTTGATTTTTGTATCATTGAATGTGCTCTAGCCTAGAACTATAATGTCTCTAACAGTCCTATCCATCCTAATCCCATCCATCTAGGTTGAAATCATCCATCATGTTTCAAAAAATCAAGAAAATCCCAAAAAATACTAATTCTGCCCTTTTTCCTAGGGATTTCTGAAAAACACGTCAAGTTTGACCAGCGTTGACCAGGCCTGTTTTAGCTCAGTTTTACCGAACCTGTTAGTGTCAATATTTTCAAACTTCCACCAGGGATCAAAACACATTTTCATGTGCATCTTAGGTGTCCCATTTTGAATAAATTTTTCATCATTCCATTAGGTCATGATATAAAATTGTTCCACTAGTTGTTGTCTTGGTCAAATGAGCTTTCTTCTCCCTCAGAAGATCATATTGGCTGAATCATTCTCATGTCTCCTTGAGCTAATAACACCTATGGAAATTCCCTATTCACTTGGAAGTCTTTAAATTCAAAGGTCAAAGTCTCATTCAAAATTCAGGTAAAAAAGCAATGCCATTAGGTCATAGGGTCAAAATCATGAAAATTGGTCATTTCACCATCAAATTCATCTTTTGAAGGAGTAGTAACAGTCAAATTTATTCAAAAATTTCAGGTTCTAAACTATAATTTCCGAGTAAGTGGCTTTGTGTTTACGATATTTGTCTCTCAGTTGTGCTTGGAAAGCTCATTTCCGTCTCCTAGGGTTTTGAGGGCATTTTTCTTGGTCTCATAACTTCCATGGTTAAATAATCAAAAAGACTTGTATCCCGATGCTCTTAAAATTTCCCCTATCATTAATATACCTTTATAAACACTTCCCATCACTCCTATCCCTCAAAATCATCATTTTTCCACAAACCCTAGCCTATTGCTACAATTTGACACTTTTCGAGACTAGACCTGTGTTTTTCACTTTTGGACCCCTTCCCCTCACTCAATCCTTGAAATTCCACTTTCCCCTACTATCTAACATCTATCCATATCCCCAAAAATTTAGACACCCCCTAACCCCTTCATTCCCCTCCCTCTATAAGGCAGTTCTAAATCCCCTGTTTTGCCTACGCCAAACCCTAATTTCCTCTCCCACTGAGCTAGGGTTTGTTATGGAATCAGAGACATATGAGTAGAGGAGGCATAAGGGAGGTAATTTTAGCAAATATGAAGGCATACTAAATCATAAACATCATGCCTCGATAATTTTCCAAGAAATCATTCAAAGGGACAAATCATTTTCCACACACAGGGCCAATTTCGCTTCAAATTGTGTTTTTGAACAAAAAAAGATGAATTTGAAAAAAGTGAGAGAGATTTTTGTCCATAATAGGTCAATTAAGAAAAAAAATCCTTCAGTTTTTACACAGGTATCATGGTTTTATAGCAATGTCAAAAATACAGGTGCCGCAGGAGAGTTGCTGCACTTTTGGAGTGACCTTGGGAAAATCAAGTTTTATCATAGCCGGAGTGTCCAAATGAATTGCTTGATGAGTCAAATGATAACTAGACAGAGAGATATTTCCAATGAGCTATCATGAGTTCAATTTTGGGTTGAGGAAGGCCTCCAAAAGTTTCCTGCACCAGAACTCTGCATTTCTGCACCCTCATTCAACACTTTTTGACCAGTCTTTGGAAAATCAACTTTTGACAAGCCAAATGAACTCCAAATAGAAAAAAAAAGGTAGATTTGGAAAGTAGACAGGATAATATTTCCAAAGAGCTATCATGGGCCCAATTTTGACGCCATGAATGCCTCCAAATTTGGTCTGACAAAATGTCTTGCAGTGGCGCTGCACGTTCATGAATGGCACAGCGCGTTTAGAAGATGTTGCCTCCTTTTTCACCTTGGCGCTGCACGTTTACCATTATTGTGAGAACAATTTTTTGATAGGGTAGATGGAAACCATTCTGGAAACTAGAGAAATATTTGGAAACTATACTCAAACACCTTTCCAATGAGCTATCATGGAGCTGATTTGGACACCGGGAAGGCCTCCAAAAGTTTCCTGCAAGATAGGTCATATTTTTGACATGGCACTGCGCGTTTAACAAGAAAATGCAATTTTCATCAGCATCAGCAAAATTTTGAATTTTTGACTTTTTACTTGGGAAAATGGAAAAATTACTGATGTAAATGGTCATGGTGAATGTAAATGTCATTTTTTGACTTTCATCTAAGGTAGATACATTAGGTAAGTCATCAGTTGAGGTCAAATGAATTAGTTTCCTCTCTTTTAGAGGCAAGTTGTTGGGTCTTCCTAGTTTTCAGTTTCTTGTTTGGGATTAGGTGAAACTGATCCTCATCTCATGGATTCGACCTCCTGAGGCTAGGGAGAGTGGTTTTGAGGTCTATATCATGTATTTTCTCAGTCATTTGTAGAGGTTGGACTCACTTGGAGCTTTGGGCATCTCAAGAGACATTTTGTGTACCAGTTTGGCTTGGACATTAATAAAAATTTGCAGCTATTTCTTTGGGATCCATGTGGTATGCATTGTTTGACATAGCTTCTTCTTTGTTATCATTTGTATGAATGTATTGTAAGCTCACAAACCATTTTCATTTCTACGATATGCTTAATTTCAAGTTGAAAGACAGAATTCATGTTTCATGCTTTGTTTTGGGAAATTTAGCATAATTTGTTTATTTTCTTCAGTTTAGGGATAATTCATCTTGTATGATCTTCCTAACTCCTCACCAGTCTCTTCACCTCACCATAATCATTTTTTCATGTCAATCCTTCTACCTATCTTTCCCCCTAGAACCCCTACAAATTTTGACCTAATCTCCTTGCCCTAGCTGTTTGACTCCTCCTGATCCAGCGAACCCTAAACAATCAAAATCAAAACCCGGAGCTACTATACCTAGCCTAAAATCTTTATTCCTTAGTCATATTTACTATGATCTATACGGACAGAGCCCTCTCCTGGCCTAGTAGGGCTAGCTACTTGGCTAAGCATGGTTTGAGGTTACCTCGGGATTGCCTCACTCAGCCTTGCGGTTCAATCTGAGTGATAACATTTTGGCGACCAAACTGGGGAAGAAAAAGTAAGATCAGATCTTCCCTGGGAAAGATCATCGAAGTTCAGATCTGATTGTTAATGGTGGACAACGGTTAGATACATATGAAGGCTAAACCATTCACCGGGCGACTCCATTCACTGAAAGATCTAGAAAATCGACACGTTATGGTGAATCCACTGCATGAAGATCAGTAGCTTCAAGATTTTTCAAGATGGAAACTGTTGCAAGAAGGTATGCTCCCATGAGCCGAGATCACATTCCAGGTTTCCCAAATAAAATGCCTAAGGTAGATTGGCAAAGGAATTTTCCTATGTTCATAAATGTGAAAGGTAATGATGTTTCTCTTCATCTAGTGAGATTTCACATGCATGTGCATAGATTAAAGATTGATTTTCCGGAAGACTGCTTGATGAAGATATTCATGGCCACTCTGGAAGATGAAGCTCGATCTTGGTATGAAAGTTTGCCACCTACTTATATTTACTGTTTAAATGATTTTCATACCATATTATTTAAAAGGAATAAAGAATCTTGTCCATCCTTAATATTAGTTTAGAACTGCTGTAAAAATGTTGATAGTTTTATTGAAAATCTTGAGACGATGATGAATTCATGGACGATGAGATCATGGAAGCCTTGTATGAAAATGCATTTTAGCGACATAAATAAATCTTAGAGTATACTTATCAAGATGCTCAGGAAATTTTACAGCAGGCTGAAGATCTTTATATAGTTGAAAATGATGGAAGACAAGGTCTTATTTTAGATCTGATTGCAGCAAAAGATGATATGCAGGAAAATGAGGTTCCAATCCCAGATTGTGGTAAATTCAAGCTGGTTGATCTAGATATAGATTCAAATTGTGATGATGAAGAGTATGTTGTTCCGGATCCCATGAAGGAGAGATCTATTGTTGAGGTCACCTCGAATGAAGAAAACAAAGTTATAGACCTAAGTGTTCTCAGCCCATCAGAACAAAGTCTTCATGAGGAGGTAAACCATTCCCTTTATGAAAAACCAGATGAGATATTTGTTCAAGTAAGTGAAAAATGTTCTTTGGATGAATCTGTGGTAGATGATAGAAATGTCAGTTTTGGGTTTCAAGAACAATATGAAGTTTTCCCTCTTATGACTGATGAGTGTGATAACAAGCATGACAATCTGGTTGCCATGTCATATGAATACGATCAACAATATATTCAAATTGCAAAGGACCAGAGAATTGAGGACTGCCATTCAGATTTTTCTTCCCATGTCTCATGCTTTGAATTGTTTTTTCAAGTAGAAATCTGCTCACCTACTGGTTCAGAATTTTTTGAAGACCAGGAACACACTCTTGCTAAGGTACATTATGAAAAGAGATCAGATTCAAGAGAAAAAACTACCTTGTTTATTCCAAATCAGCGAGAGGTAAATTTTCTTGATTTTCAAGATCCCTTCGACAATCTTTTGCAAGCACTGAAGAAGATGAATGTTGTCTCGTTTGTCAGCATAAGTCTTGGTTTCAGTTTTTATTGTGAGTTGCCTACATGTACAACATTCTGCCTTCTCGAGGAAAGTGAGAGCAGAATTCAAGCAAATAACCATCTGTTGGATTGGTTACATTGGAAGGATCACTTGACATGATTGTATATATGTCTTCAGCAGGCTGGTGGTTGTCAACGGGATTTGAAGCCCTCAAGTCTTGGTGATGTACTGCCATCAATAAGTAGGGTAAGTTCAATTTTTAAGTTTTGTTTCAGTCAGTCTTGAGTCGGTTTTGAGTCATTTTATTGTGTCAAGTTTCTTTTAGTATTCATTTTGGTTTTAAGCTATTGACTCCATTGCCCAATGAAATAGGCACTTATTCTACGGTGTTCTTGGCACCTCCAAGGAGCTACCATCCCCAGCTGGAGCCAATGTTAGTGTCAGTATTTGCATACTTCCACCAGGGATAAAAACACATTTTCATGTGCATCTTAGGTGTCCCATTCTGAATAAATTTTTCATCATTCCATTAGGTCATGATATAAAATTGTTCCACTGGTGGTTGTCCTAGTCAAATGAGGTTCCTTCTCCCTCAAAAGATCATATTGGCTGACTCATTCTCATGTCTCCTTGAGCATAATAACACCTATGGAAATGCTCTGTTCACTTGGAAGTCTTTAAATTCAAAGGTCAAAGTCTCATTCAAAAGTCAGGTCAAAAAGCAATCCCATTAGGTCATAGGGTCAAAATCATGAAAATTGGTCATTTCACCATCAAATTCATATTTGAAGGAGTAGTAATAGTGAAATGTATTCAACAATTTCAGGTTCTAAAGTATCATTTCCGAGTAAGTGGCTTTGTGTTTACCATATTTGTCTCTCAGTTGTGCTTGGAAAGCTCATTTCCCTCTCCTAGGGTTTTGAGGGCATTTTTCTTGGTCTCATAACTTTCATGGTTAAATAATCAACAAGAACTGTATCCCGCTGCTCTTAAAATTTCCCCTATCATTAATATACCTTCCTAAACACTTCCCATCACTCCTATCCCTCAAAATCATCATTTTTCCACAAACCCTAGCCTATTGCTACAATTTGACACTTTTTGAGACAAGGTCTGTGTTTTGTCCTTTTGGATCCCTTCCCCTCACTCAATCCTTGAAATTCCACTTTCCCCTACTCTCTAAAATCTATCCCTATCCCCAAAAATTTCCCCAAAAATTTAGAAACCCCCTAAACCCTTCATTCCCCTCCCTCTACAAGGCAGTCCTAAATCCCCTGTTTTGCCGACACTAAACCCTAATTTCCTCTCCCACTGAGCTAGGGTTTGTTATGGAATCAGAGACATCTAAGTAGAGGAGGAATAAGGGAGGTAATTTTAGCAAGTATGAAGCCACCCAACTCATAAACATCATGCCTCCATCATTTTCCAAGAAATCATTCTAAGGGACAAATCATTTTCCACACATAGGGCCAGTTTCGCTTCAAATTGTGTTTTTGAACAAACAAAGATGAATTTGAAAAACATGAGAGAGGTTTTTGTCTAAAATAGGTCAAGTAAGAAAAACCTCATTCAGTTTTTACAAATGAGTCAAAGTGCATCAACTCACTTATTTATGCACCTTCATTCAACACTTTTTGACCAATTTTGGGAAAATCAACTTTTGACAAGGCAAATGAACTCCAAACAGAAAACCAAAGGTAGATTTGGAAATTATACAGAATAAGCATTCCAACGAGCTATCCTGGGCCCAATTTGGACACCAATAATACCTCCAAATGTGGTATGCGAAAAGTTGTTGCAGTGGCACTGCGCGTTTAGGAATGGCACTGCGCGTTTAGAAGATGCTACCTCCTTTTTCACCTTGGCGCTGCAAGTTTACCAGTATTGGTAGAATAGGTTTTTGATAGGGCAGATAGACACCATTCTAGAAACTAGAGGCATATTTGGAAACCAGACTCAGATACCTTTCCAATTAACTATCATGGAGCTGATTTGGACACCGGGAAGGCCTCCAAAAGTTGCCTGCAAGATAGGTCATTTTTTTTGACATGGCAGCGCGCGTTTAACAAGAAAATGCAGTTTTCATCAGCATCAACAAAATTTTGAATTTTTGACTTTTTACTTGGGAAAATGGATAAATTACTGATGTAAATGGTCATGGTGAATTCAAATGTCATGTTTTGATTTTCATTTAAGGTTGATACATTAGGTAAGTCATTAGTTGAGGTCAAATGAATCTGTTTCCTCTCTTTTCGAGGCAAGTTGTTGGGTCTTCCTAGTTTTCAGTTTCATGTTTGGGATTAGGTGAAATTGATCCTCATCTCATGGATTCGACCTCCTGAGGCTAGGGAGAGTGGTTTTTAGGTCTACATCATGTATTTTCTCAGTGATTTGTAGATGTTGGACTCACTTGGAGCTTTGGGCATCTCAAGAGACATTTTGTGTATCAATTTGGCTTGGACATTAATAAAAATTTGCAGCTATTTCTTTGGGATCCATGTGGTATGCAGTGTTTGACATGGTTTCTTCTTTGTTATCATTTGCATGAATGTATTATAAGCTCACAAACCATTTTCATGTCTATGATATGCTTAATTTCAAGTTGAAAGGCATAATTCATGTTTCATGCTCTATTTTGGGAAATTTAACATAATTTGTTTATTTTCTTCAGTTTAGGGAGAATTCATCTTGAATTGTCTTAATAACTCCTCATCAGTCTCTTCACCTCACCATAATCATCTTTTCATGTCAAGCCTTCTACCTATCTTGCCCTCTAGAACCCCTACCTATCTTGCCCTCTAGAACCCCTGCAAATTTTGACCTAATTTCCTTGCCCTAGCTGTTTGACTCTTCTTGATCCAGAAAACCCAAAACAATCAAAATAAAAACCCTGAGCTACTATACCTAGCCTAAAATCTTTATTCCTTAGTCCTATTAACTGTTATCTATACGGAGAGAGCCCTCTCCTGGCCTAGTAGGGCTAGCTACTTGGCTAAGCGTCGTTTGAGGTTACCTCGGGATTGCCTCTCTCAGCCTTGAGGTTCAATCTGAGTGATAACAAAACCAATAGGTATTTTTCCATTCGTGGTTCCCAATATTTCCAAAGATATGCTCAGATCTCGCTTAAGTTTCCTGCACATATGACTTCCATGAAGCTATTACGAGAATTTTCAGTGCAATACAAAAATACTCTTAAAACCTAATTTTTACAAAAATATCTAAAAATTGAAAAAATTAATTTAATTACTTGAATATGCATAATAAGGCTAAAATGAGGCAAATATGGATGATATACGGTGGAATATGATGGTAAATAGGTGGATTTATGATAAGCGAAATTGACCAAAATTGAGGGCCAACATCTCCCCCTTGCTTACTCTCAAGCATGTCCTCATGCTTGCCTCTGTCTCTTTGACCTTCTGCTTTTGTATGATGACTGCCCTGATGATGTACCTGTGACTTTGGCTCCTAATGCTGAAGCTTCCTGATGAGTTGCGTGTAAAAGGATGCAAGACTCTCATGTCTTTTTTCCTTTTATAAATCTCCGTTTTAATTTCTTGTGGAGAGAAGGCTTTTATTTTAAAACTTTAAAACACCCTTTCCGAAAAATACTCTGTCAAAATGCCTCTGAGAACAATCTTCTTATCACTACTGCTTCTGAAAACAAGTTCACTTTTGATTTTTGGACATCTATAGGTTTGATTTTTCCCTCAACATTTGAAATCAACACCTAAAAATGAATTATGGAAATGATTTTTTTTCATTTACCCCTCTCTGTTTTTTAAAAAATTGAAATCGATTTTCTCACAATGAATTACCTTTTTTTTTCTTGAAATCAATCTTCTGCAGTGAATACCCACTAAGATGAGGAGATTTTTTTTTTTTGAATTAAAATACCAAATTCTGGACTGATATGTGAATTCTTGGTCACTGAGAATAAAGAGCAATTTCTGAACTTGTGATGTCAAATTCTTGGGCTGAAATGCAAATAAAATTTCACTATTGAGTATTCATGAGACAAGTTTTGTGTTATGATGCCTTCAAAAACCGATTTTTGGGAACAAGAAGCAATATATGTGTTGTAATTCTTTCAGGAGAGATCTAAGCGAATTTACACTCTTCTGGCACCTCTTTTTTCTCTAGAAACTAACAAAAAATTCCATTCATAATTTTTGCAATGTTTTGCTCTCACCAACATCACTTGACACCATTGTGCACAAGCTCTGTTTTGGAATTTTGTGTAAATAAGAATGAAACTGAGGTCTTGAACTTGAAGTTTTTAATGCCAATATTACACTTGGAACTTTGATCTTGAACCTATGTTGCCACCAGACATATGTTAATTCAGACTTTGATTACGCTTCCCCAAATATCTACTAACTTGGATTTCGAGCTTATGTTGCAAGAAAATATCTATTTAGACATGGATTATGCTGCCAATTAGATAACTGGAGTCTTCATATTTTCAAACCATGTAACTGTAACTTGGACTTTGAGTTTTCACTGACATCCAATCTAAACAAATCTCTAATCTTGATTCCTAACTAAACTCAAACACTCCGCACAATATATAAAATAAGGGTTTAAAGAACCAAGAAAATATACCAAATAGAAATGAATTTGAGAAAATTGTTCGCGTGAGTCTAATTGGGCTCGTTCTGAAGAAAACCCATGTTTTTATTTTTTAAATTTCATTTTCATTTTCTCTAAAAAGAGAACGAAAAATAGTGGCTTCTTAAAATTTTCAAAATTTTGAAACTATAGTTGAATTCAAGATATGGTTCCTGAATCCTTACCTCCTTCTTTCACTGCTAGTTAGTTCAATATCCATTATTCTTTTAATTGTACAAGATTTGGATATAGTTGATACTATTGACATATTAAAATCACAGATTAAAAATTAAATCACTGAAAATCAAATCTCGTATTCAAGTTTCTGGATTTTAGGGATAAAATACCAACCCGTCTTTTTGAAAAATCGACTTTTTTCTTTGAGCCTTGAGCTCCTCTCTTTGTCAAACTTCCTCTCAACACGATTTTATTTTTGCCTCTAATCCATCACTTAATTCTGGACAATTTTGTTCCCATCAACATGAAAAATTCTGGGAGTCAAAATTGATTTCTTTCCTCTAAAAAAATGATTTCTGGAATGAAATTACATTGCCTCTAAAAAACAATTTCAAAAATTAACCTCTTTGTAATTAAACTTTGCATGCAATGTTTGGAAGTCAAGTTCTAAAACTATAGGTCTCTATCAACTTCAATTAACACACCAGTTTCAATTCAAAATCGAATTCATCGTGATAATTCCGCTAACCTCAAATGTGTTGCATGTGTTGATATTTTGCTAATTGCAACCTATGGTTGCATCAAGAATTATCATTGGACGAAATGTCTGTGGAATTTATAAGGTAAGTTTATTATTTTTACTTATTTATGGATTATAAGTTTCTGTTAAATATAATATATTGTCGTTTGTAGTATTTGTTATACATATCATTATATTAAAAATTTTTACTTTATTTATTCAGACACAAGATTTATATGAGAATACAAGAAAAAATAGTTAAATTGTTGAATGAAGATAATTGGGATGATGATGTATGCAACTACCCAGATTCAAGTTCTACATAAGTGCTAAAAGATTTTTATATTGCATTTAAAAAGGTATGTTGATTTATACATTCATTTATATTCATATTTCTATTATTTTTATTTTATAACTTATACATATATTTGTTTATTTCATTAAAGATGAAGAAGGATGCAAATGGAGCACCAGATATATTTAGAAGCTTTATTGAAAAAATTAAAATGGAAAGGATGAGAAAGCAACATCTTCGTAATGTTGAACTTGATCCCAATCTTAGTCATTTCATTTGGAATGGGCTTCACACTATCCAATATCAAATAATACTAGGTGATTGTGAAGACATTGCAAAACTCATACCTAAAAGAAATTATGCCCTAGTTATTGGAGATATTCCTCATGGTTTCAATATCCCAGAAATTGAATATTATTATGACCCTTATACTTATCAAGATTATATTAAAGTGGTTACGGGATTTCTAGAAGTCACAACATCACCATTTTGGATATTTGTGACATTTTATTCAGACACACAATTTACAATGTTATTAACAAGCTTCAAGGGAAAAGAAAACTCAAGGATGCAACTTACATGGTAAGGCATTGAAATTGTATGTTTGATTAATGTTAAAAAAATCATTTATGTACAAGTTATTTGAACTTTTAATATTTCATGTTACATACAAAATTCAAATCTTATTAGTTGCAGAGATCAACCAATTGTAAGTGATTGTGAGTTCATTCATGTTGAAAGTTGGACAAAAGATGATATATATAAGCCTATGCTTTTCAATCAAGTAGATGGAAAGAGTCATAGCCAATTACTGGTCCATGATTTTGTTGTAAAAAAAATAACATATGAAGATAAAGAAGCAAAAGGAGAGATAGTTAATATCTATCAAAAACCACAATCATTGATTAACAATCTTTTATATTTGTGTTCAAATGAAGGAGATTGGGTTTTGGATTTATTTTTAGGCCGAGGTAAGCTTTATTATTTAAAATTGAATTTCAATATTTTTTTAAAAAATTTATGTGTTTATACTAATTTACTTAATTATCTCTTTTGTACTTGATGAGTAGTTACAACACTAGCATGTTGCTTACAAAAAGGAAGAAATTTCTTTCCATTGATAAAGACTCAGTACAATGAAAATTGATTGGCAACAAAGAATTAATGTTTTTCAATTTCTTCCAGATGTAATGCAAGAATTTGGTTTGAGGAAAGGGGATTTTAATGAATCCCGTGTGGAAAAAAAAACAAAGGAACCTCAACCACCATTAGATGGAATGATTGGAATGGCATACTTCGGGAGATTCACACACATAAGAGATCCATCAGAAGAGGAACATGACCAAACTGAAGCAGAAAATATTGTGGAAGAAGACAATAATGAAACTCTTGAAGATGAGAAGTTTGGGTTACGTGATATTATTGATTAAATTTTAGTTAAGCTTGAAATGGAAGCCCATTTTTTGTAACTATTAATTAGTTATACTTGTAATGTTTTGACTTTGACATTTTATGAGAATAATAAATATTCAATTATTGTTATTATTTGTTTAATATTTGTATTATGTGATTTTCACTTCATTTTTTATGTGAATAATTTAATTTTGAATAAAATCAGTAATTATTATTAACTTTTGACATAAAATTCATAAAAATTGTTATTTTTATATTTTTTTTGTTAATTTTTTCTTATAAAAATGGCTTATTTGACATGTCACTTTTAGAATAAAGTCTAAAAATGTGTATTTTTTTCTATTATATTTATATTGAATATGTGTGTTTTTATGTCAGTTGTTAAAAAATATTGGTTTTTACTAACAATTATCATTTAAAATGAAATATTATTTAACAATATATAATTATATAGAAGATCGAAACTTTAAAATTTTGACATATATATATATTTTTTAACACTGCAAAAAATCAAAGATCTCACTATAAAAAAAAAAATGAAAAGGAAAGCAAAAAAAAGCAAACGTGAAAAACACTTAAAAAAAATATGTCAAGGAAGAAGAAGAAGAAAATGAGTACTTCATAATTGTTATTTAGAAAATAATTATTAGCATTTAATACATTAAAAAATTTAAAGTAAAAAATAAGTCTTCTAAAAAAAAGGGGATGATGTTGGCGTCAATACTTTTCAAATTCAACATAGAAATCAATAGCATTTTAAAAATAATGTTTATACTTGGTACATAAGAAAATTTAAAGTGTGAAAAACATGCTAAAAAAAAATTAAGAGTATTACGAATCGGCACTTTTCAAAATCAGATGATTTTTTGCTACCTAAAATAAGTGGGTACTCATTTCCGTTCATGTTTGAAAGTTTATATTGTTAAAAGAGCTTGTAGTTGTCTACCTGTTTTTCCTAAATTACCATGCTAAGAAATGTTTCCATCTGTCGATGTAGGGTGATGGAATGGAGAAAGTGCAGTCTTCTCTTCCTGAATTTCTCAGGATCAAGAACCCATTTCAGAGAACTGCCACCAATTTCAGAATCAAAATGGTATATTCGATCCCTAAACTCCCTTGCTTCCAAATGCAAAATATCCTTTCTAACTTCCAAGGGAGGCGCATAAAAAAAGTTAGCTATTGATTCCCAACCAGATAATTGATAGTGTTTGGATGAAGATGCCCTTGAAGCACCTCTCTAACGATAGAGAAGCTGTTGTTGTGGTTCCATTTCCATAGGTAACCTGCCAACAATACACAAGACCAACACTTAAACAACTTATAGAATAAGCGATTTTTGACCACCCTAAAAGGACCAACCAGACACAAGATGGATATATGAGATGACTGAAAGAATAAATGGCTTTTGACCCCCGAATAAAGACAACCCTATAGAGACGAAGCAAACAAGTTGAGGATAACCACCAGGAGGAAGAACAACCCAAGAATAATGTTACTTCGTCTCTTGCAAGATAGTTTGAGTAATTTTAATTGATTTCATGTCATATAAGATTGGTTTCCCTCTAATAGACAAAATCTCACAACATAATAACTTCACTAAGACCTAGAAAAATTGAAAACCAGAGCATGATAGGTTTGAGTGCTTTGATAAAGAAAAGGGTGATAGAAGGTAGTACACCTATCAGAACCATACCAAGAAATTTCCTTGATACCATACACCACATACCAACACTGGGAAATTGAACGAAATGGCCATCAGGTCAGAACTCTCGGAGGTCGCCAAAGTAAGTATTGCGACCAGTTCAAAAAAGGGACCCAACCCAGAATTATGTAAAAATAACACAAAAAAACATGGAAACCATAGATAGGGAAAAAGCAAGTTCTAAAACCAATTCCCATGATAAAAAGTTAAGGGGAGCATGAGTACCCAATGTTGAAAGACAAGAAACTTTTAAACTTGTAAGTGAGGTTAAAGAATTGAGAAAATATCCAACTTATCTAGCCTATCGTTCACTGTGGCTCCATGAGGATGAGACCAAAAACAAAAGCATAACCTGTGCAACTAAAGAATTTCGACCACATGATAACCATTTTTCCGCAACCTCGAGCTAATGAAGAAGTCCATATAAATAGTTTTATGTGTAAGGAAATGACCACCACAATTAAAACATGTCATCTGCAAATTCCTTGGCAGTAACCAAGTGTACTGTAGACTCCAAGTTTTTTCCATCCCAAAGCAATGAACCAGAATGAGGTGATAAATGAACAATCTTTTGTTGCCAATACAAGGTCTTACGATAAACAATCTTCCATGGGAGAGTTTCTCCATGCCTGCACAAACAAGAGAGGTTACATTAACAAAATGGATGACCTAAACAAAACCTTAACCCTTTGCATGCGACATTTAATATGGTGAGACCCCGGTTAGTGGCTCCCATGGTGTGAGCGCAACATGTTCCACGCGTGACCCATGCAGAGCCATGTGGAGAGCAAAACTCTCTCTCCGAGGGCCGCCATCTCCATCCCCATAAAAATTATCTGCATGCGAATTATGATGCCCACTGGAAAATGGTTGTCAAAGGGAAACAACATGGCAGTGACTCTTCCTATTTTTATGCTATTCCTATTCCGATGCTATTATGATACGCTTGGAACACCCCATCGGGGAGTTGATGTAAACGAGTTGATCTAACACTAAAAGATAACATTATAATTATTTTCTTTCGAATCTTGAAGTGATACATAACTCATGACATATATACAAAAAGGTAAAAGTCATGATCATTATAACTATATAGCATAGAAAAATATAACTGCAGAAATTATATAGAAATTCTATACCAATGGATTCAATCTGATCATGTAATGTACTAAAATAAGATACTGAATCCTTCTACAATATTTGTGGAATATAAAACAAGATCGCTCAATCACATGCAAGTAAGAGAAATAAATAATCAATCACACAACACAAGACGTATATGGGGAAATAAACTCCTCAAAACCCCTCTATCATATATTGTACAAAGTCAAAGAATCATGAAACAATACAATGCTTTCTCACACCGAGAAAATCCTGCACTCTCCCAATTGTTTCAATTTGATCTTGTTCAAAACTAACTTGCAATGCTCAGGAAAAATTAACAAACACTTCGCCAATTCTCAACCTCTTCTAAGCCCAGCCTTGCTCATGCAATCCTTAGGAAAATAAATCCCTATTAAATAGTAAATTCGACCTTCCTTGACTGCACAATCCATCATGGGCTTCCTATGATTTTATAATTACGCCCTGGCAATTTGCTAATAATACACCTGATAGTTATCTTCCCTTTAACCTCTATCTCAACTGGGTCTTCATCATAACTGACATTAATAGCGAATCATCAGTTATATGATTGATCGCTACTTTTGAATTAGATCTAATAATTCATCACTCAATTAGAACTAGTTAAATTGATTTTAACTCAATTAATTTGAGTTAACTGATTACACTCACCATCGTTAGTGCTACAACTACAACTAGACCCCCAAAATATTAGAATCACTCTACATTCCTCATCTTAGACCCTCAACTCGAAATTATTGAGCTAACCCAATCTTCATGACTTAGTTAACTGGTACAAGTTGTTATGAGATGAAATTACGATTAATTGTCCAATTTATTTAAGGGAAAAATAAATTAGACACACACATTTAACACTAATGTGTAACTGAATTACTCACCAATGTGTGACTGGAATCCCCCACTAGTATGTGGTTACTTTTTGTCCTTTCTCGTTGCCAATTTCACTGTTTCTTGTTGCAAATTTCAACAGTAACTATGCAAATTTTATATAGTTGGAGAATAGTTCTATAAGCTCAAATTCAATAATTAAACAAAAAAATTCAAAAAAGAATATTGTTAATTAAGATTTATAATTGATATCACAACATATATTGGTATATCAAAAATTTATGAATTTTTTACAAATAAAATTGTTTTGTAAAAAGTAAGACTTCAATAAAAATGTATCTATATAGTTTCTATATAATTGGAAAGTAGCTCTTTAAGATATTAAAAATTTAATAATTAAAAAAGTTATAAAATAACAAGCGTAGGATATTATATTTTTATAATAAGAGTTTTTTCAAAGAAAGAGTAATTCCAATTAGGTTTTACTATTAGCATCACAACATATATTGGTGTATTAACTTTTGTTTTTTCCTCAAAAATAAGAAATTCAATGTGAAGTTATAGTTGATTCCATAAACACTGTTACCAATGAAATAGGTAACCGCACTATTACCTACTTTTTTTTGGTAGCATAAAAAGCACCCGATTTTGAAAAGTGGTGATGCAAAATCACCCCTTTTTTTTTGTGCACATTTTTGACACTCTAATATTTTTATTTATGAAGTATGAATATTTGTTTTAAAATGTTAGTGATTTTCATGCTTATTTTGAAACATATTGATGCAGCATGAACTTTTTTTTTTTTTTTAGATTGGTGATTTTCATGCTAATTTTGAAACGTATTGATGCAGCATCAACCTTTTTTTTTAGAGTGGTGATTTTCATGTTGGTAATAAAACACAAAACTTAGATATATATATATATATATATATATATATATATATATATATATATATATATATATATATATATATATATATATATATATATATATATATATGAAAACAATAAAAAAACCAATAAAAATGTTAAAGAAAACAAAATTAACTCGTAAAAATAAAAAATTTAAACAAAAATAAATAAATAAATAAACAAAAATATTCGAAAATTATATCAAAAGAAATGATAAAATTTGAAAAAAAAAAACACATCATTTAAAGAAAAAAAACAAAACAAAAATTAACCCAAAAAAAAAACATCAAAAACATTTTTTTCTAAGTTATTAAAAAAAAACCATATAATTAAAATATTAAAATAAATAAATAAATAGAAAATTTAAAAATAATTTAAATTACAAAATTAAAATTTAGATTAAAACAAAAAAAAACAAAAAAAAAAAACAAAAAATTAAATTTAAAAATTTAAATTAAAAAAATAATAAGAAGAAGAAAAAAAAATACAAATTTTAAAATTAACAAAAAAAAGAAAATTAAAAAAAAAAAACAAAAAAACACTATCATTAAAAAAACAAAAAAACTGAAAAAAACAACGTGCAAATGATTGAAAAACAAATATCCATAAATTTACTGTTTTTTTTTAAATGAAAAAATTTATAAATTTTAAAAATGAAAAACTAAATAAACTAAAAGATTAAAAAAATAAATAAATTAAATTAAAATTTAATAAATTTAATAAATAAATTTTAAATTTTAAAAAATAATTAATCTAAAATATAAAATTTAAAAACAAAAAAACAAAAACAAAAAAAATTTAAAAAAAAAATAAAAAAAAAATCTAAATTTTTTTAATTAAAAAAATAAAATAAAAAATTTAAAAATAAAAAAATCAAATTAAAAATAAATATTAAAATTTAAAAATAAATAAATAAATATGATCGTGGTGGCGCCGCCAATCGGCCTCCCGCCCAGTTGCGGGCGGAGGCCGGCCGCTTGGCGAGCGAGGAGGCTGCATGCAGCCCCCTGCCCGCCCAGCAGCCGGCCTCCGCCGCCACCTAGGCGGGAGGGCGATTCCGGGAATCGCCCTCCCGCCGCGAGAGGGCGATTCTGACCGCCCTCCGGGCTCACGTGAGGTGATTCGCGGGAGGGCGATTCGGAATCGCCCCGGAGGGATATTCCGGGAATCGGCCATGAGGGCGATTCCCGAACTCCAGCCCACTCGCTGGGCAGGATTTCTGTGGGAGGGTGACCGTGAATCGCTTTCCATCGCGGAGGCGACCTTGCACCGTCCGTTGTTGAAGTGACATTCCCGGAATCTCCTCCCGCCACAGGAGGGCGACTTAACGTTTCCTAGCCTGTGTGGTATGGTGTCGCACTCTACCCACCGGGCTGGGAGGGCCGACAAGCGCGCCACCACTGCATCTTCTTTTTTTTTTTTTTTTTGAATACTTGAAATTGAATTTGTTTTTTTTTTTTTTTTTTCTCTAAATTTTATTAATAATTTTTATTAAATTTTGTATTTTATTTTATTTTATTTTTATTCAATTGATTTTTTTTTATTTTTTTTCATATTTTTTTTTTATTATTAAATTTTATGTTTAGTTTTTTCATTTAATTTTTTAAAATTTAATAATTTTTTTTTTTTTTTTTTTTTTTTTTTTTTTTTTTTAATTTATTTGAATTTAATATATATATATATATATATATATATTTTTTAATTATATAAAAATTTTATATTTTTTTTATTTCAATTAAAATTGTGTATTTAAAATTAGATTTTTTTTTTAAAATTAAATTAATTTGTTTTTTATTTTATTTTTTATTTAACATTTTTTTTTTTTCAATTTTTCAATTTTATTTGATTTTTAAAGTTTTTTAATTTTTTATTTTAACAAAAAAAAAAATTCTTTATATTTAAAATTTATTTGTTTATTTCAAAATTTATTTGTTTATTCATTTATTTATTAAAATTTAATATTTTTCTTTTTTAAATTTAATTTGTTATTTTAATATTAACATTTTTTTTTAATTTAATAAATTCTAATATATATATTTTTAATTTAAGTTTATATATATATATATATATATATATATATATATATATATATATATATATATATATATATATATATATATATTATTTTTTATAATTTAAATTTAATTTATTTGTTTTTAAATTTATTTGTTTTTTTAATATATATATATTTTTAATTTAATATTTTTATTGTATTTTATTTTTCATTTTTTATTTTTAATTAATTTTTAATTTTTATACTTTTTATTTAAATAATGTTTTTGTTTTTTTTTTTTTTTAAGTTTTAAATTTATTACAATTTAATATATTTCTTTAATTTTTTTTTTTTTTTAAATAAACATTTTCTTTTCTTTTTTAAATTTAATTTCTATATTTTATTTTTTATAATTTCTTTCTTTTTTTTACTTTTTTTTTTTAATTAATATTTTTATTTTGTTTTTATTTTTATTTTTTTATTTCTATATATTTTGAAATTTTAATCTTTAATTTTTATTTTTATTTTTTTTTCCTTAAATTTCAGGTTTTTTTTAATGTTTGAATTAAAATTTTATTTTTTTATTCCTATATATTTTTAAATTTTAAGCTTTAAAATGTTTTTATTTTTTAAATTTATTTTTTTCTTAAATTTTAGGTTTTTTTTTTTTAATTTTTGAATTTTAAAAATTAAAAAATGTTATTTCTATTTTTAAAAATGTCAAAAATATGACACAATTTTTTTTTTTTGTTATTCCAGCATGAACTGGTTTTGTTTTGAGGGTATTTTTTCAATCCTTTTTTCAAGAAACAATTTTGTTTTTAGCATAATTTTATAAAATGTTGAAATTTGACCTTCAAAAAAAACCAAGTGCATTCTGGAATACACTTTTTTTTGTTTTTTGGGTGTTTTTTCATGTTTTTTGAGTCTTTTTGGGCTAGAGTTCTCGTTTTGAGGTCAGGTTACCTATTTCATCGGTAACAGTGTTCATAATGCTTGTAAAATAAAAATAAAAAAATATGTTTAATATTAATAAAAATACAAAAGGAACAATATTCCATGTAGGATTCAACCAAAAAGAATGTTGTAAACATTTCAGTTTAATGTAAGGAGCTCACGAATAGATGCATTATATTATCCTTCTCCATATGCAATTGAACCTTCCATTTTCCCAAATTGTGTAGTTTTTCTAAATGACTTATTTCCCTCAGGTATTGTTTCATATAACTTGTAGTTATATGTGCACAATTTATCAATGCAACTAGACATCATTAAACACACATTGATAGCATCAAAATATATTTGATAGATGAAATTTCAAATGTAAATACAACAAACAATCAAAGTTCTTTGAAAGATTAAAATCTTGACATGAAGTGATTGTTGTTGTAATTCTTTGATACTTGTAGCAACTAAATAAATACAAATCATGCCTTTTAAATAACTAACATAGTTATGATAAAGCATCAAAATTTGAACATTAAGGATAATTCATTATAGATAAGAAAACAAATGGACAAGAACCCTTAGATCGCCCACAATAAATTTATTCTCATGACATAATATATGGTAATAAGTAGGACCTACTGCTCCATGTAACAAAAATCATTCAACAAGATGCCAAGAAATTTTGATTCCCAATGTTTTCATTCCACCTAGGTTCATGACAAATATAAAATTAATTAATCAATAAAAAGTTATCCATCTCATATTACTTACTATTGGTTCACCCTAAGGACATGAGTAAATTAAATGAAATTTAATTTTATCAGAAATCCAAGGATCTATAACAATCTTTGCATTCAAAATATAGAAATTTGTTTGATGTGTTTTACTTTTAACAAAGATTGGAAAAATACACCTCGCATTGTGTGTAAGGAAGCAAAGACAAGGTGAGGCATCAAGTTATTCCCTCAGTGGATAATTAGAGCTCTTAAACATTAATAATGGTGTGCAGGAGGGATTGGAACAATATGAGGTTAGTTACCTCAATCGACCCCCTCAATCTTTCAATTGAAAATATTTAATTAGCTCCATATTTTGAATGATTGATGCCTCTACTTGATTTCATTTACCAATCTGATTTCACCATGATTTAGTGGGAGCTCATGAAATGGGGTAGTAGGAAAATTTTGGATATCATTTGTATGACTTGGTTCTTATTCTTGTGCTTCTAGATACTTAAACTACTCTCGTGAATTAATTTAGTTGTTCTTTTAGTTTTTATGACAATTATTCTTGATATCACACCCATATATAGTTAATTAAAGGCTTTGATAATGAGAATGGTTGGTTTGGAAACTAGTTCCTGGTGCTTGATGATCTAGGAAGAAGAACACTAAGATCCCACAAGACAATACAATGAGAAAAGAAAGAAAGAGTCTTGGATGCAAAGGAGAATGGTCATTCTCTAGGTCAATTTCCAAGTATGAGGGAAAGGATAGTCAAAGGAAAAGAAAAAAATGGAGGGAAAGACACTCATACTAACTAGAAGAGGCGTACAAATGAACTTTAGGAACTCCAATAGAGGTTACTCTAGTAATCCAACTAAGGTTGAATTGGAGGTAAGGAATCCAACCCAAATATTCAATAGGAAGTTCTTGTAGCACATTAAAGGTGAGGTTGAAATGTTGGGAAGAAATCGGGAAGCGCCTTTCTTGAGGATGCTCATGCAAAAATTATGAAATACGCAATTATTGGCTTTTCTAGAGGGTGGTACACAAAATATTTTTTCCTAATAGATGTGTATTTTTAGACCAAATATAATCTAATATTGTAAGGAAGGAAGCATTTCTCATTTTAACATTAGTATTTTTCTTGAAATGGTTTTATAACTTATACAACTTCTTTAACATAATCACATATTTCAAGATCTTATTAGTCTTCAAACTAAGTATCTCATATTTACAACCATTCAAGGCTTTTTTGTGTACTTCATCATTGATCATCACATCTAGGAACATGTCCTCATCAATTAAAAACCATATGTTCTACTAATCCTCTTTGAATACACTCTAGTTCACAATTCTAACCAGGATTGAAGACCCAAAGAAAATTTCAATAAGAATTATATCCAATGTTATCTTTGCAAGGAATGTAATCAATATCAATAACTTTAAGTTGAGAAATCAATCAAGAGATCAATTAAAATAAAAAATTATGAGATTCTTATTATCTAGTAGCGTGTTCATCATTTACGATCATTGCATCTTGAAACATGTCCTCATTAGTTAAAAACTCTATGGTCTACTAATTCTCATTGAAGACACTCTAGTTCACAATTCTAACAAAGATTGAATACCCAAATAAACTTTCAATAATAAATTTATTAGTAAGAAAATTATCTAACAAAAACAAATTAGGCACACCATTAGCTAAAGAATTAGTGCTTGTGATCTCTTTGCAAGGAATGGAATTAATATTAAAAGTTTTAAATTGAGTAGTCAATTAAAAGAAAAAATTATGAGATTCTTATTATCTAGTTAGTTGTGATGGGTGTTTGAGAGGGGTTGTGTTGTAGAAAAAAATGTCATGGTATTTCTTGAAAAAACTTACGTACACATACTTCTCAACGTCAGTAAAATAAGAACTGAAATTAATAACCATTGGGACCTTTTTAGTCTAGATATTAATATTCTTATTTTGTAAAGAAACATTGTTTTTTTTTAATTAATTTTTTTCTTAAAACAATTTCTCCAACATAATCACATTTTTCAAGATCTTATTAGTCTTCAAATCAAATATGTCATATTTACCATAATTAAATAGTTTTATGTGTTCTTAATCCTTGATGATTAGAGACAAATTGAGCACAACACTAGCTAAAGAATTAGTGCCCATGTTCTCTTTGCAAGAGATGGAATTAATATTAAAAGCTTTAAATTGAGAAATCAATTCCCATGTCTCTTTTTTATAACTTTCAAATGAGATAAATTACCATGTATATAATTTTTTCCTTCCCTCACAATGATCTTAAAGTAACCAAAAAAAACTTAGCTTTTAAAATTTACATTAATGGCTTTATTAAGCTTTAGAAATTGTACTCCAGCATGTTATTGATGTACTCAAATTTAAATCTACAACAAAGTAAAGGATATTTACCATTCAAATCATTCAAATCAACAAGAAAACAACTTGTCCTTACACCTTCTTGAGACTTGGATTTATTATTAAATAGTTGGTAAATGTTAAATATTGTATAAACATAAGTATTTTTACTTAAAACAATGTTTACATTAGAATGTAGACAGATTTTGTTTGTTAGTGTTAAAGATTTTCTCAATAATATTTTCTTGGTTGAGAAATTGTTAGATCTCATAACTACTATATAGTAGGTTGTAATTTGGCTTTGTAGAAAAAAATACTTTCAGCTCCTCCATTTTTCTTTTTGGTATAGGAGCCTGTTTTCGCTTAATTCCCTTATGGGAAAGTCTACTTAAAATAGTTTGTGTATGCAGTTTTTTTATTTGGGGGTGAGTCATGGAGATGCTGATAGTGATTGCTGTTTGGTGCCCTTGTGAAGAACGAGATGGGTTAGATCATCGAATGGAGATCAAGCTGTTGACAAATGAAAGTCGTGCTCTGCTCTGTGCAAAGGGAGGTGTGTTGATGCTGCGTGAGTAGCACAAGCACTTGCAACGAAAATAAAGTTCTTCGAACATCTCTGCGGATCGCTGAGTTTGTGGCAGGCTGATGTACCTTGATCGTGGAAGAACAGTGTAAGTTTGACTGTTGCAATCCCATTCGTGACTATATTGGTTCTATCTCCTAGACTCTGTTAATTTTTTCTTTTTCAGATCTTCCCATCGGTGAAGTTCCCTGCGTTAGAGGAAGCGCTGTATTTTATTTGCCATCGTTCTTATTGACTCCTTGCCACTGTATTCTATTTGTGTGCGGCTGTCTGGTGCGTGGATCTAGATCCGAAATCCATTTACAGATAACTTTTCAAGGCATGTGGTGATTGTGAGAAGGAGTCGGAGGATGAAATTCTGTTTTCCTTTTTATGAACTGCGTATAGGAGGAGGCACTGACGGGTTGCTATAACAATTAGAGCCTGTTTCGGACCATGTGAACTACCCTGGTTACCACTGTATTACGCTTTCTGTATATGGACAGACAGTTGTTAATTTAAGAATGGAATGAGCACGGGTCTCTGCGCATCAGGGTCTGCTCAGCTCCCAATATTTTATTATCCAGCAACAACTCAGTCTGGTCGAAGGAGTAGCTGAGCCAATCGTGGGAGGTTCATTTGTTGTTGTGAAGCTGAGTTAGTGGCAGAGGAAGCCTTTGATTGAACACTGTGTGGTACTCCGCTGTGAGAGCTTTGGAGGAGCGCAAACCTCCCTATAGACGCCCCTGATCCAGCAGGAGGGAGAGCACATTGTGCTGTGGATGGCCAATGTCTTGTGTAATGCTGCGAGGACATGTGGCATTAGTATTAAAACTTGGGGATAGATTAAACAAGAGAGAAACGGAATAGAAACTGAATGTAAATCCACACAATTAAACCCATTAGGATTTATGTGGTAAAACTTTTATTAATCAAGAATGATTCTCCATCGTTACAAATTTTTTGGAACATCCCAATTAATATGGGCGACTTCGTTACATTAACTCTTTCTCATTACTGACTTGTAATAACTAAATTTTTGCCCAAAATTACATTATTAGTTGTCACATTTTAACAAACTCCACCTTGACAACAATTTTCCTAATCTGTTGCCCATGCCCATTCATCATCTCTTCTACAAGCCAAGAGAAGTCAGACACCATCTCAGCTTCTCTACTAACTGGCTTCGTGAATATGTCTACATGATTTTCTTGTGTACAGACCTTCTTGAGAACTACTTTGTCGCCATCGATCACGTTTCACAAAGTGATACCTTACATCAATGTGCTTGGTCTTGCTGTGATAAGTTGGATTTGTAGCCAAATGAATAGCACTTTGACTGTCACAGAACACATTCACTTTCTCCTGCGTCCTTCCAATCTCATCAAGCAAACCTTTTAACTAGATTGCCTCTTTACAGACATTTGAAGCAACTATATACTTTGCTTCGATAGTGGACAAAGCAACTATCTCTTGAAGCTTTGACATCCCACTGATTGCTCCACCTGCAATAGTAAAAACATAACCTGTAGTAGACCTCCTTTTGTCCAAATCACCTGCATAATCAGCATCCACATATCCGCAGACTGAACCTTCACGACCTTCAAAGATGATGCCATGGTCACTTGTGCCTCTCAAATACCGAAGCACCCATTTCACTGCTCACCAATGTTCGTCGGAACTTCGTCCCCTGGATTTGCCATGAACCTGCTGACAAATCCAACTGCATGTGAAATGTCAGGTTTTATAGATACCATCACATACATTAAGTTGCCTACCACATTTTCATATAGTACACGAGACATGTACTTCTTTTCTTCAATAGTTCTATGACTCAAAACCAAAGAAAGCTTAAAATGGGAAGTTAATGGAACATTAACAGGTTTCACATTTTTTAAAAAGCTTCCTGGATTATCTACAGTACTAAGGAACGAATGTCGACGTTTCGAATCCCAATGGGGATCCATCATCAGGTTTAAAAACCAAAAAAAGTTTCACATTGTTCATACCGAACTTTTCAAGTACTTTCTCCACACACTTTTGCTGTGATAACCAAAGCTTACCATTCTTCATGTCTCTGTGTATCTCCATGCCCAAGATATGTTTTTCCGCTCCAAGTTCCTTCATATCAAATGTCCTAGAGAGTTGAGTCTTTAACCTATTGATTTCTTCTATGCTTTTGCTTGCAATAAGCATATCGTCAACATACAAAACCAAGATAATGAATATGCCATTGAAACTTTTGAATTATATACCATGATCATACTCACTTCTGATAAAATTTTGGCTCACCATGAAGGAGTCAAACTTCTTGTATCATTTCCTGGGCGACTGCCTCAGACAATACAATGATTTCCTGATCTTGCAAACTAATCTTCTGCAATGACCTTGTATAAAACCTTCTGGCTGATCCAAATATATCTCTTCATCCAAATCACCATGAAGAAAAGTTGTTTTAACATCTAACTGTTCTAACTCAAGGTCAAGTAATGTAGTTAGTGCTAACACAGTACGAATAGAAACAAGTTTTACAACTGGTGAAAAAATCTCATGACAATCAATACCTTCAACCTGAGAATACCCTTTTGCAACCAGCCTCGCCTTATACCTATCAATACTTCTATCAACTTTTCTCTTCAACTTGAAGACCCATTTGCACCCAACAACACTTCTCGTCAGGAAGTTCTAAAAGATCCCAGATATTGTTCTTGGCTAAGGAATCCATTTCTTCTTCCATAGCCTTTTTCCATTTCTCGTTATCTGCATCATCCATTGCTTCCTGATAACAAGAAGGTTCCCCATATTTAGTAATCAATGCAAAAGATGAAGCAAAATATTCATACCTTTTGGGTGTTCTTCTTTCCCTTGTAGAACTTCTTAGAGTGATTGGTTGCTGAATTGGTTCTGGAATTTTTACAGTTTCCTTTGCTTCTTCACCTTTTTCATCAGAAGTCTTTCCTTCTGTTCGACTTTCTGGAAAAATTTTAGTCTCCAATTGAATTCGCTGATTTGGCGATACCTGTTCCTATTCAACTTTTTCAACATCTGATTTTAGAAGAGAAGATTCATCAAATGTTACATCTCTGCTAATGACTATTTTCCATGAAGAAGGATCCCACAACCTATATCCTTTAACTATATAATCATACCCAACAAAGACATAACATTTCGATTTTGGATCTAACTTTGAGCGTTGATTCCTAGGAATAAGAGCATAGGCATCACAAGACTGACCCGACCAAATTTCTTCAGGAATTTTGCAATTTATGGCAACAGAAGGTTATCTGTTAACTAAATAACAAGCAGTAGATATTGCTTCCTCCCAAAACTCCTTTGGCAGGTTAGCATTGCTAATTATGCTTTTGGTTCTTTCCATAAGAGTTTGATTCATACGTTCAACAACGCCATTTTTCTGAGTATAAACAACAGTTTTATGTCTAGCATTCCCTTCATCCTTACAGTATTGTTCAAATTCTAAAGAAGTAAATTCACCGCCATTGTCAGTTCTTAAACATTTAATTGATTTGCCTGTTTTCTTTTCCATCATAGCTTTAAATTGTTTTAAAATATTAAATACATCAGCCTTCTTTTTCAACATATAGACCCAAACTTTCTGGGAGAAATCATCAATAAATGTTAAGAAATATAATGCACCTCCATAAGAAATAGTAGGAGATGGTCCCCAAAGATTAGAATGGATAGAGTCCAAAATTTCTTTACTATTATGATTTCCAGTTTTAAATCTATATTTACATTGTTTTCAATACACGCAATGTTTAGTTTTTGGTGAGAGAAGGCGGTGAAAAATGGATCCGCGCCCAGCCAAGAAGGTCGCCGCAGTAAACCCTACACCGAAGAAGGAGCAAGCCGACGATGCTAAGTTGGAACAGCCATCGCCAAAGGCTGAG
Source organism: Pinus albicaulis (assembly GCA_034641835.2). NCBI lineage: Eukaryota > Viridiplantae > Streptophyta > Pinopsida > Pinales > Pinaceae > Pinus > Pinus albicaulis. The sequence continues at coordinate 1,143,026,414 of CM076581.1, forward strand.
CCTGTTACAGTTGTTAAGGTCGTAGCCGAAGTGCTGGAGCAGTCTTCTGCTAAAACTAATCGAGCAGAGGCGGCACCTTACACCGATATGGCTCTCGCGCCGCTACGGATCGTCCCTGTACCTTTTGCTCCGCTCAGTCCCTGTTTCGCAGATTTGAAGCGGCAGTCGAAACTTGCAGGAAAACGGCAGCAGCTTCAGCCTCTCAAAGGCGGCCAAGAATGGGTTTACAGGCTGGAGAAGGTCGATTGGCTTTCCATTCACTCTGTTTCCCAGTCCTTTGTCTCGGCTCTGCCTCTGTCTATAAGTGACAATCTCTTCCCGAAGGAGAAATCTCCTCCCCATCAGTGCTATGGCAGACTTGCCCTCGGAAGCACAAGAGGTCCCGGCTCTGTGTCTACGAACCTCTTTGACTCCTTTCAGATCCAAATTTCTCATCCTACAGGCAAAACTGTTCTGCAATGGGTTAGTTCTTCAGATTTGGTGCTGGATCTCAAACTTTCTCTTGAACGGCGGATTGGGATCCCTTCAGGCCTTCAGAGACTTCTCTTTCAAGGTAAACAACTTGAAGACCTTCTTCCTATCTCTTCTTACAGCATTAACATAAACAGCTCTTTAGTGTTAACCCTTCGTTTGAGAGGGGGTGTTGCAGGACAGTCATCCTCCGCTCCTCCTTTCTCTTACAAAGATGTTGTACACTCTGAGATCCCCAAACCCCCGGATGCCTTTAAATCCAAGCCTTTTTTGATCAACAAAACAGAGGAAGTTCCCTCTGTCGAAATCACACATGCAGATCCTGTAAATCATCTTCAATAACTTGCAGAAAGAGCCATCATTTGCAGATTCAACGGACTGTGGCCACGATCTCAGGACCTTTATGTTTGGATTCATGCAAATTGGACTCATCAGTGTAAAGTCAGTTTCTGTTCAAAAGGATATTTCATTGTTTTATTTAATGACAGTAAGCATTATGAAAAGGCTTTAGGAGAAGGCCCTTGGTTCATGGGAACTGCAGGGCTCTTCTTAACTCCTTGGTTCCCAGATTTTGATCCAGCAACTGCAGTCATCACCAGGACACCTGTATGGATCAGGCTTCCAAACCTTCCTGTCCACTTATGGCATGTTGCAGTCTACAAAGCAATAGGCAACACCTTGGGCAGTTTCATTACGGGAGATTACAGGCGGGAAAATGAAGGTCTCTACACTTATGCCAGAATATGTGTGGAGTTAGACTTAAGCCAGGGTCTTCCAGACCAAATCATCCGCAAGATGAACGACTTTGTTTGGTCCCAGTCTCTGGATTACGAAAATACTGCCTTCCGCTGCCGTCAATGCCACCAAGCAGGGCATCTGCAATCCACCTACCCTTCTCTCCCGGCAAAAAAGAAAAAGGATAACCTCTCCAAGCACAAATCCAAACGATGGGCTCCTTGCTCTCCACCTCCAGTCGTGGATTCTGAATCCTCTAGCTCTGAAGATGAAGCAAGCGATGCAGAACTTGATCAAGCCCCTCTATCTGTGGTTCCTTCCACCGATGGACCGGCGCATTCCTCCGATATAGCCATCGCCTAGAAACGCGTCCATATGACGACCTCCTCGGATTCAGAAAATGAGGGTCCCCCCTTGGAGAACCCCAGTCTTCAAGTAGTTGTTGCTCATTCGCCCCGGGATGGGTGGGTCGAAGTCAAAAAAAGGAAAGGGAAAAAGCTCTGTGTTGAGGCTTCTACCCATGCTGGGTAGAGTTCAGTTTTTTAGCTTTCCAGTCTTTGGTTTGTTGCTCTTTGCTTGCTTCTCTTCTTCTCCGGAACCAAGGTTGATAGTTCTATCATTTCCGGTTGCCAGTTTTTTGTCTCTCTTGATTGTATCATCATCTTGTAACATATTTTTGCTTAATAGAATTAGTCCAATTCAGAAAAAAAAAAAAATACACGCAATGTTTACAAAAATCCAACTTTAAGGATTTCAAATCAGGAAGCAACTTGTGGTTCATTAGTACCTGAAGACCTTTCATGCTTATGTGACCCAACCGCTAATGCCATAGGCGAGAACTTTCTTCTACTTTTTCTTATACAATCGTTGCCTCACTGACTTGAATACTTCCTTTGAGTCTGTAAACATTTTTGACCTTTTTTGCCTTCATAACAACCAAGGCGCTTTTTGAGACTTTCAGCACTCCATTTTGACTTGTAAACTTATAACCATCGGAGTCCAAAACTTCTAAAGAAATCAAATTTTTCCTTAATTCAAGTACATCCCTAACATCAGTCAATGTTCTAACTGTATCATCACACATTTTAATTTTAACATTTCCCATCCCAATAGTCTAACAAGATGCATTATTTCCCATAAACACAAAACTACCATTTAAAACTTCATATGAAGTAAACCAAATTCTATGTGGACTCATGTGATGAGAAGCACCAAAGTCTAACAACCAATTTTCAATATTCTAAGAGACATTACAAGCAGGTAAAGCTTCAGCAGATAAAACTTCATCAACCATACCTAAATCAACCTCATTTGCTTCCTTATTCTAGTTTTTGGACTCCTTGTGTTTCCAACAGCCTTTCTTGAGTTGTCCAATTTTTTTGCAGTAGCATCACTTGGATTTACACATCTTTCCGCCCTTTGATTTTGATTTGGAAGAACCCCTTGCTTTCTCCCCTCTTTCCTTTGACCGGCCTCTAGCTACCATGGCTTCTAGTGCAAATGTTTCAATACTAGATTTCCTTCGTACTTCCTCAGATAACAGAGCTCCCACAACTGATTCAAATTTCAAAGAATCAGTAGTGCTCAAACTGATTGAAGTTACGAAGTCGTCCCATGACTTGGGTAGAGAAAACAACAAAGTTATAGCCTTGTCTTCTTCCTGAATTTTAACTTCCATATCTGACAACTGGAAAATAAGTGTATTAAAAACATTTAAATGTTCTGCAACTTTTGTACCGTCCATCCGAAGACTGTGAAATTGTATTTTCAAATAGATTCTATTGGTCATATATAGAGTTTCCATTTTTTCCCACAAACCTTCAGCTGTTTTCTCTTCAACAATATTAAAGAGAACTTCATCTTCCAGGCATAACCTAATGGTACTGAGAGCTCGGGCATCCCAGTCTGAATCTGTCATGCTTGTAGGTTTTTTCTTCACCCCTTCTAATGCTTTGTGCAACCCTTATTGCACCAATAAGTGCCTAGCTTTCAGTTTCTACAATGCGAAATTGTTCTTCCCGATGAAATTCTCCACCTCGAACTTCGCATTCGTCATGTTGGCCATTCTTTCCTACTATGGTTTACTCGTTTTCCTTCTTTACTCGTTTTCCTTCTTTCTTAAATTTCCAACTAGGTTTATAACAAATTTTTTATCTTTCCCATTCCTCCTTTTAGCTATCTAGGGTTTCAAAAAAAATGATTTTCCCCTAAATTTTGTCAATTACTCCTGCTAAAAAATTTTAATTACCCTTCTTTCATAAATCTCAGCTCCATTATTTTATTAAAAAAAACCTTTATTTCACAAGAACGTGAATAATAAAAATTCCCTTCTATCAATCTGTCTTAAAAATAAAATTGAGCCTTAATTTTTTTTCTTTTTTCCGAACGCAACAAGATCCTTCATAGTCTTCCTTTAACTCAAAAATGTAGAAAATAAAATACCTCTGTCTTCGTAGACCCATTCTCCAGTCAATTTTATGTTCGCGTTTAGCAATAGAGTGCAACAATTCCTCTCCTCTTCGTCAATGGCAGGTACTTCAACCTTGTCATTTCTCCTTCGACGACGGCCAGCAATAGACCCAATGAAACAACACCTCTCCTCTCCGTCGAGGGAAGACACCTCAGCGTTGTATTTTCTCCCTCGATGACGTTGGCTATCTCTGCATCGGCCAAAGACAAGATTCACGACCTCGACTCTCCCTGCATCAAACACATACAAGGTTCACGACCTCGGCTCTCTCTACATCGGGCACAAACATGGTTCTTTTTTCTTCTGGAAGCAATGCTTTTTTTCTCTTCTAGGCAGCAGTGTTCTCCTCTGGCGGCTACGTTTTTCTCTTCTGGGAAGCAACGTTCTTCTCTTTTGGCAGTTGTTTTTATCTTCTAGGTAGCAACGTTCTCCTCTGGTGGCTGCGTTTTTCTCTTCTAGGCAGCAGTGTTCTCTTCTGGTTGGTTTAATCTCTGGTAGTTAAAAAAAAATTGGACAGTGGAGCAGCTCGAGTGGGGCTCTGATACCACTTATTAAAATTTGGGGATAGATTAAACAAGAGAGAAACTTAATGTAAATCCACACAAGTAAACACATCAGGATTTATGTGGTAAAACCTTGACAGGGTGTCAAGGAAACCTTCACGGGGCAAGGGATTGGAAACTCTTATTAATCAAGAATGGTTCTCCATCGTTACAAGCCTCTCGGGACATCCCAATTAATATGGGAAACTTCGTTACATTAACTCCTTCTTGTTATACAACCAATTAACCAGTAATAACTAATTTTTTGTCCAAAATTACATTATTAGTTGTCACATTTCAACACTTAGATCCAACCTATGCGCGTGTTGAAGTTTTCAATCCAGTGGCGTGGATCCTGGAGTCAAATGTAGTATTATGTCAAGGAGTTGATTGTTGCCTATACATGTCCCATGTTGATTGGAACCAATGCTCAGATATTATGTCGCCATCAAACGTTGAATTAAAATTGTCTATTGTGTCAGTGAATGTCTTGTATGGGCTTATAGTGGGTCAATGTCTTTTGGGGGGTTTGATATTTATTGAGTTGTATGCAATTTATCATTATTATTTTTAAGTGCAGATTCAATTAATGAACAAATATATATAATTAAATTAATGGTTTTCAACGTTTTTTTGGGCCAAGAGTATGTATGTCTAATTTGATTGTGTGAATATGTTATACGTTGATGAATCTTGTTGTGTTGCAGGCTTCAAGAGCATCAGTTACAGGTTATGTTATGAGATCCTTATATCTAGAAAGGTTAGTTGCATAATTGACTATTGAATATGCCCAGTAATCAGACAAGTCACCTATACAACTACCAAAAGTGTAGTTCGTTGCATTTTGATAGATGGGAGTCTGTCCATAGCATGGTCCAGTATGAAGGTTTTCCTTCGGAAGATCGAGAAGTGTCAATTATACAAATTTCATCAAAGATGGCAAGAGGCGATTATATCTTAAATGAGTTGAATGGGAAGCTCAAAAATTGTGGTGGTGAAAAGAGTGTTGTCCAGGGGACTTTAGAGTGGGGATAAGTGTCAAGGAAGACCAGTTAGACAAATGTGACATGTGAATTGTAATTTGTCATTTCTAATATTAATCTGTGTAACGATGTAAATGTAAGCATTTAAGGGTTAACTTGGAATAATGCTTACATTAGAATGTAGACAAATTTTGTTTGCTAGTGGTTAGAGTCTGTTGAGATATTTTCTCAATATTATTCTCTTATCTTAGAAATTGTTAATCTCATGACCACTATTTATGTGGCTTGTAATTTGGCTTTGTAGAAAATAATACGAATTGATTTGTGAGTAATTTGTGCACCATGTATGTGTTGGGTGTGGAGCCTGATTATCTTTCTATTTAGATGTATCACCACATTGGACCCTTGTTCTTAACGGGGTGGCAACGTCGCTGGTCGTCTAAACGCTGCCTGGGGATTCCACGGGGGGAGACCCCTTCTTCGACAAATCTGCTCCTCCAAAGCACCATCCACCCAGACATAGTTTTTCAGGCATAGGATTCTCAGGTATGTTTTTCCCCCTCTTTTGAATTCATATTTGGTATTAATTTGAAATTCTAATAATTATTCCTAGGTAATTAATTTTTATTTTGGTAAAAATAAAAATTAATTAATTAAACAATAATTATTAGTATTTGCTTCTTTATTTAGTTATCGTTTATATTAATAATATTTATTAAATCCTTAATATAATTAATTAAAACAATTAATTAATTATATAGAATAATTATTATGAATATAATTAATTGAAACAAATAATTAATTAAATTATAATTAATTAAATTGTGATTAATTTTGTTTAAATTAATCATTTATCCTTGATCATTAATTAATTTATTATATAATTAATTAATTAATTATAAACTATAATTTATTAATTATAGTATTAAAAATTAATTAATTAATTAATTAGTTTATTATATAATTTATTACAAAATTAATTATTAATTAATATAATTAATTCAATATTATTTAATTAATTAATTGGATATTAATTAATTAATTAATTAAAACAATTAATTATATAAAAATAATTAATTATGAATATAATTAATTAAAACAAATAATTAATTATATTTATTATTAGTTAAATTATAATTAATTAAATTGTGATTAATTATTTTTGTTTAAATTAATCATAAAATTAATTAATTTATTATATAATTAATTAATCAATTAATTAATTATAAACTATAATTTATTAATTATAGTATTAAAATTAATTAATTAATTATATTTATGTTTAATTATTAACTAAATATTTAATTTATGATACCAATTTAGTTATTTTAAACAAATATCAAATCAATAATTTTAGTGAAATAAAATATATAACAATTCAAATACTTTTAGAATTAAAATTAATAATAAAAATTTATTAAATTATTAAAATACAAAAATTACAAAATTCCTGGTCGACTACCTTTTCAAGAAATTGATCACTATTTATGGTCTATAAACCCTTCTCAAAATTCTTCATTCGAAATTGTCCTGATGATGGATCCCAGTTGGGGTTCGAAACGTCGACACATGTTCCTCAATACTGTGGATAATCTGGAAAGAATCTTGAAAAATTATCACCACAGAAGTTTGAAAACCAGAAGTCTATTTTAATTGAGGTAATTCATATACAATAGGTAATGCATTGACTCAGTTACCATAAATCCGACTTAACCTTCAAAAAGATTGAAATCATTAAGAAGGATTAGTAAAATTATCATCTATTTTAAATGGGGGTTGGATTTCATGTTGTAAATTAGTCTCCAAATAAGGATTATGTTAAATATTGTAGCTCAGACACATGTTCTAGCCTTGAGAAGTTTCATTGAGGCAAGGAACACAGAGAAGTGAATTATCTCCTAGCCCGTGTAATTTTTCCTAAGTTTCACCTAGGGAAAATGTCTTAGTTAAGTTTATTAATGATTTTTAAATATTTCCTACGTTAAAACTTAGGAAAAACTAGTTAATTAATTGGCATTAGTTTAAATAAGATCAGTTTACCTCTAGAAGCTTCCTGAAAGTTTCTAAGATGATATCAACCATCAATTGGGACAAGATAACTTCTATTCTTGGCCATTCATTTGTGAATGAGATATTATAAAGGGAAATCATGGGAAGCATTGAAGTACATTGAGTTGAGTATTGTTGGGTGGGTTTTCAGTGAGACATCAGGAGGGTTTCAACAATAATAATTGAATGGATTTTCTGAGGTTTATTTTTCATCCAAGAGGCTTCCAACTTCTGATATTCGAAGGGAGGTTTTGTTGGCTAAATTATTTTCTACAGAGACAGTGTGAATTTCCAGAGGATATCGAGTTCTTCGTTGTTGCATGTGTGGGGCAAGAGAGGGACGTATAAGGGAAAAGTTTCTTTTAGAGTGTTGTATGGTGTGCAGAAGGAAGGTCATGGGGTTTTCCTAGATGATTTAATCAACATATGTGAATATTGATTTCCTTGTATTAGGCAAGACGTAAATGTAATTTCTCATTAGCAAATTTGTTGAAGATTTAATAATAAAACCTTCATCGTGAAAATTGGTTTTCTCCATCTTGGGGGTTTTCCAGGGACATTTTCCATTTGTGCGATTGGTTTCTCATATGTTCTGCTACATTTTAATTTGGTGAATGGTGTTGTTCATGTTTTTATTCATTACTTTAAGATGAAATGTTAATTTTTCTATGCATACGCAATCAAAATAATTTACTGGGTTAATAACACCTTTTGGGTAGTGGAAATTTTACATGGTATTAGAGCTCACTACAATGACAGAGTGTTTCTTTATTTGAGCATTGTTGGCATTGTTGTGTTGACAGTGATGTCAAAAAGGTCATGGTCATATTCATACTTTTCATATGCATGTATGATGGATTTTGACTTCGTGGTCCTATTGGTTGGCATGATGTATGTACAATGAGATGGTTGTGTTGGCATTGATGTCAATTCTTGAGGTTATGCACTTATGTCAACCTTAGGAGGATGTAGATTGATGGACCATGGTGTGTGTCGATATGTGTCTGCATTGATCCTATGATGATGACACACTTGATGTCACATTGATGTTGATCAGATGATGGTATTGATGATGATGATTATGCATGACTACAGGTACAGGATGCTGCTACATGTTGATCATGTAGATCTACATGTGATGGATATCGTTCATGGCACACTAGTTGACTTTTCAACTAGGTATTCATTAGGTCTTCATGTATATGCCTATGAGGAGACTTGTTGTACTGAAGTGATATTGATGTTGTAGAGGTCCGTCATATGTGTTGAAACTTGTTTAGAGGTCTGATGGAGAGTGGAGGACTGGTTGGCACACTTTCCAACCATGTTTGTTGGCCCTTCTAGGTAAACTTGGCAGTAACACATGGGAGGCTTATTTGATCCACTTCCATGGGTGTCAGAGGCTATGTCAGAGGTTTGGAGGCATATACATGAGATGAAGAAGAGGATGGAATAGATGGCAGAGGTCTTGAGCTAGAGGATTAATAATTTCACTCAGTTCTAGCCATAGTTACATGCACATAAGGCTATGGGAGTGACTAGAATCCTATAATCACATGGACATAGTGCTAAGGGAGCGGTTATAGGTCCAAGGTGCCAAATTCGCATGCAGACAGTGTCAAGGGAGCGACTATGAGATTTCATGAGATTTATTCCGCATTCCTCGCACTGTTTGGAAGTAAATTAGTTTGGAAATTCCCATAAGCTTCCAGAATTAGTGAAAATTTCTGCAAATTGTTTGAAAATGACCTCTCATGATGTGAATGCATTTAGTGCACTAGTAGTGACCTAAGTGGATTGATTTGGTCCAATTTATGCACCTTTGATCCTAGCCCTAAGCTCAATTTCGCCCTACATGTTTTATATACTTGATCTTGGAGCCATGTGATTGTTGATTGTGAGTTGATTGAGTTGAGGATGTTATGTGTGTTGGAGAAGGTTGTATTGAGTGTTGATGCTTCAGATCTTGTGTAGAGCCTAGATGCTTAAGTCCATGAGTGTTTATGACTGAATAATGTGCATATTTGAAGCATGTTGCAGTATAGATTAGAATTGAAGTTGTTGGTGTAGAGTTTGAGTTGGAGAGTTTTGTATGCTACTAGGGTATTGTTGGAGATCCTCACACACTTGTTTTTGGAGGAATTTTTGACGCATTTATCACATATCCATATTATTATGATGTTATTTGTATTATGTAACATCATTTTTTTGTGAGGATATTATTTTATTCAGATTTTTGCAGCCACAATTTTTCTATTGGAGGGCACATATTTTGTGCATTTGTTTTATATTGATTTGACGATGATAATTGCCGTTGAGAGAATGTTTGCAGAGTTGATTTATGGTTGAGCATAGTGTCTTGGGATCTAGTTTTTAAATAGGTGAAAGGAAGTCTACATGGTGGTGAGGAGCAATGCCTTCATTGAGGTGGAGCAGTGATAGTGAAGCTTCAGTGAAAGGAAGAAGTTTTTGAATCCAATGGTGGTTGGATAGTCCAATGGTAGTTGGGTGAGGATTGATTGATCGTGGTGGCCTTCAACAGATGGTATTCCGTAGAGATCCGTAGAGAACCGAGTATTCCAAGGTAATCCAGTAGTATCGAATCTCCTATTTGATGGGTGTTGGAATTATGTATATGAGGTTGAGTCTCCATGTTGATGGGAGTTAGCACACTATGTAAAAGATCAATTTCTTGACATAATAGAAATTTAGAGTAAAGAAATAGAAATAAGGGTGGTTTTTCTCCCAGAAGGTTTTCTACTAGAAATCTTGTGTCGCATGTGTGATTGATGTGATGTGCATGTTGTTTTGTAGTTTCTTGTGGTTTTTATTTATGTTTATGTGATGCACATGCTATGTTGTTAATGAATTGCTGCTAACATATGTTTGATTCAGTAAGAAGTTAATAAAAGGAAAAAATTGGTAAGAAGATCACACTATTGATTCACCCCCACCCCCCTGTCAGTATTGCTCAAAGCTTTCCAACAATTGGTATCAGAGTGGGGCTCTTGGTTGCAACTTGATCGCTGGAGAGTATATATGGGGTTTTTTGGAGAAATCTTTATTTATTCACTTCTTCTTTTTTTTTGAGTTTTTTATGCTTCTAGGTTATTGTTAGAGATCCTCTCACACTTGTTTTTGCAAGAATTTTTTATGCATTTATCACATATCCATGTGTATTATAATGTTATTTGTATTATGTAGATTTCTTTTGTTGTGAGGATATGATTTTATTCAGATTTGTGTGGCCATAATTTTGCTCTTGGAGAGAACATATTTTGTGCATTTGTTTTATATTGATTTGGTGATGATAGCTTGTCGTTGAGAGCATGTATGTAGAGTTGATTTCTGGTTGAGCATAGTGTCTTGGGATCTAGTTTGAAATCAGGTGAAAGGAATTCTACATGGTGGTGAGGATAAATGACTTCATTGAGGTGGAGCAGTGATAGTGAAGCTTCAGTGAAAGGAAGAAGTTTCTCAATCCAATGGTGGTTGGATAGTCCAATGGTAGTTAGGCGAGGATCGACTGATAGTGGTGGCCTTCAGCGGATGGTAGTTCGTATATATCCATAGAGAACTGAGTATTCCGAGTTGATCGAGTAGTATTGAGTCTCCTGTTTGATGGGCATTGGAATTATGAGTGGAAGGGGAGTAATGTGGGTGGTATCGGGAAGCGGGACCACATAACCAAAATGAGGATTAACCATGTAGTGCCAACCCTAAATTCAAATGGTCACTAAAGGAGATCACACAGGACTACGGTACAAAGGTAACCATGAAATCGTGCAGTGGAGACAATAATACAAACCTAGCCCATTCTTTCCACCGAATTCCCCCACCAATCCATGCCCAAAAATTCCCATGACAAGTAAAGAAAATTACTCAACTATACCAATGGAAAACCATACCTTTGGGGTCAAGAGGTCCACCTTCAAACATACATTCATGACAATTGGTTTAGGGACCACATGGCTGGCTCAGGTGGCGGAGAAAATGGCACATCAAGCTATCTAGTGGCTGCAAGGGGTTGCTGGCTACCCGGTGGGCACCATTTAGGAGAAAATTTTCTCCTATATACACTACCCACATATGGTGGGTAACATCTTGCTCCAATTGGGACATAATATCCTAGGAAAGTGCATGAAGCTACTCAAAAAGGAGGTCATGATAACACCAGCAATCTCTTGGTACCATAGACTTGTTACCTGAACATATCAAAGACCAAGCACAGTGGGAAACATGCTTTTTTTGTGGTGTCTTATGATCACCTATGTTGAGTATTAGGCCAAAAAATCAACAGGAAAATATGAAAATTTAATCTAGATGTACCTAATATACCATGAGAAATATCATATGATGTTAGCTCTAATGAGAAAATCAGCATGAAATGCATCCTAATCTAACATGAATAAAATACAATGTCAAGTGCTAAGTATAATCATAGATCCAATGCAACCAACATGTCAATTGATCAGTAATAAAATAGGTGCTTCTATAATTATTTATGCAGAAAATACAAAAAACACAAATGGGAAAGAAGGTATAAGGGACTACAAGGGTGCGAGGTTGAATGAGAGACGCATATGCCACATAAATAAATCATGGGGGAAGGAAAAGACACAAAACGAGAATATTGAATTTTCTCCTCTAACCAGAAGAGAGAAATGTCAATGATCAAGTATATGAATCTTTGATGAAGAGCTATCTTGAACCTATCACCCTCAGGGTAACGAGTGAACGCCTCAAACATATTTAGGATGATATTATTTTGTTCATTTGGAAAACGAGGAGTGGACTCATCATTGTATTTGGGGAAAAACCATGATTCCTGGTTTTTCGTAGTGGAAATTAACTCTTCATCAAAACTAGGGGAACGAACTTCATCACAAACATCAATTTCCAGGCAAGGGACATAACAAGAGGAGGAATTCTCAAACACGAATAAAAATCCTTTATTTGTGGCATGGCTAAAGGAATCATCCTCCTCAATTTATTTTACATTAGAGCCATCAGAATTGCCTGCAATTTTGGAAGGATCTTCTTTGATTGAATCATCTTCGAACATAAATAAGAGACCCTTCCAATCATTAGGAAGGGCTTCATATGGGCCAACATTGTTATTCGTAATGAGTGGAGCATTTTATTCCTTGTTGAGATCATTCTTACGGATTTGAGAAACTATAGGGTCTTCATTTATATTATCAAACCCAATTCCCCAATCAACAACCCAAAAGTCACTCATAGATTTTTCATTTATTTGACTATCATGATCTTCCTTAGAATCATCCCATTCTTAACTATATATTTGATTTTGGTCAGGATTCCATTCATTCTCTTCTTTAGACAAGGAGGACTTTTTGGGTCCTTAATGACATGGGAATCGCCAGGGTGAATGAAATTTCCTTGAAAAATGCTTGCTTCACCCTACAAGCATTGACCTTAGAGATCAATAAAGAACTAGGGCTTCGTTCTTCTAATGGAGTCACCAAGAATGATATATCAATATTTTCATATGGAGGAAAGACACATGTCTCATGTCCCTGGAAAGGGTGCCAAAAATGATACCGCTCAAACTAGGGGGGGTCTTAAGAGGAGGTCCTATATGGAAACTACTAGGTCAAGGGCAACAACGGAGCAATAACCCATTGTCACCTCAGATAAGGCTCCCTGCTCTTTACAGACATTCATCGATGGGAGGAGACCCGGTATAATAAGGATCACAAATATGAGTGGATCAATGATAGGATGAAAGGTGATCCTAGAAGCCTATTCACAAGAGAGGCTCAAATATATGGCTTGTTTTCTCAGAAATCAAGATGAAAGGATATATAGGAAGGGCTTAGGAGAATTCCAAGGGCTAGGGTTTGAGTATATGAATTGTAAAGGAGATTACTAGACCCTAAAAACCATGTGGAAGCTTGGATTCCAAGTGGTCTTTGTGGAATTATCTTTGAAAGCTTGTGGGACCACACGAGACCAAGTGGACCCAAAATTAGGTCAAGGGGATGGAGTTGATAAACCACGGTTGTGCTTGAACTAATTAAGGGGGAGAAAGGCTTTAAAGAATAAATTTTATTGAATTTGATGCAGTAATCCCAATTAGGTCACTAGCAAAGGGAAACAAAGGGTAAGAATCAATCTCGGAGCTAGGGCTTGAAATATCTGAAGATCCCATCGTCAGAATGACTTAAAATTTGGAGGGCTCCTAGGAGACACAACAATGCAGCTAGGAGATAGAATTTTTTTTTATGGGTAAATTGTAAGAGATTTGATGTCATAGGTCCCATATGGAGTCTAGGCCTAGAAGAAAGAGGGAGAGGTGATAAATAATATGTTTTTGATGATCACCTATGGAGGACCAGTGCCTAATATTTTAGGGTAAATGGAGTCAATGATATTTCAATGATTGGAATGGGTTCACTTAGACAAGCAGGCCTATGAAATAATTTCACATCACAATTAGGGCATGGACAATTGCTTCAAGGTATTTATACTTCAATGTGAAATATGTGATGACCTATCAAGATACAATTTCAACAAAATATCACTAGGGATATTCACTTATTCAAACATGGACCATGACATGATGCAACACTATAAAGAGACAAATTTCCACCATTTCAACAAATTCAGCCTAGTATAGCGAAAATCCCCAACAACATGCATGTGACATAAATAAATTGAAAAAATAGCATTAAAAGAGCTCTTACATGTGAGAACAAGTATATCCAATCATCATCATATGCCAATATAAAATCTCCGAGACAAAAATAAAGAGATCCAAACATCTAAGTTCATCCATCCATCTAATTTCACCCTCCAAAAAGACTAGTAAATATCTTCACAAGAGAGAATTATCCAATCCAAGTGATAGTGGGAGAATGAATCAACTCATCATATATTTATACAATGTCTAATGAATTTTATTTAGCTAATTTTGGCTTAGTTTATCCCCTAGAATAAAATAATGTGCAAATAATAATAATATTTGGTGACAAGCCCACCAAATAGCTCAATAGTACATGAATAAGCCTATCAAGAGGGTAAAATGATAAAAAAAATTAGTCATTGGACCTTTGAGGAGGTCTAATGAAGTCCAAATGGTGTCCTAATGTAGAAATGGACTCCCATCATAGTGGAAAAGGGGTTGGCCCTTTGTTCTCCAAGAAAGAACCTATGGTTCTCCCAAGTGGGTATGGGGGCACAAGGTCATACTCATGGGTCTCCAAATGGATCGAAAGTGCCTGTAGACCATCTGTAAGGTTTGGAATGATGACATAAGTCCTGACTCTACAGAAGGGAACAATCCTCTAGATCCTGGAACATCTTCCAAGTGTATGGTGCATCTATGGAGCCGGATAGGCATGGTGAACCAGGTGCATCACCCTCATCCCAATGGTGGAACATGAGCAATCAACGAAAGCTGCTAGGGATCCATGAAGTAATATCAGCTATGGTGGAGACCCATGACTCTCAACTCTCACCCTACAAGTTCCAATGTGGCCCTCTGGAGGGCTAGGACCTCGTATAGGGAGACCAAGCCCCAAATGGGAATCCACCTGCAATCCTGCATAATATCCAATGCGCCCCCTTACCCTCCAATTCAAAAAAGAATTAGAATAATAAATTAAAAGAGCTTACAATACATGGAACGAATGGGGCACTTCATGGTGGCATGCCCTTCCATAGTGGGCTTTGGTATGCACAAGTGTCTCTAAGCTCAATAGGGGGTTAGCCAAGGACCCTATTAGGTGGTTTCAACCTCTAGAGGGGATGACATGTTCGTAGTACATCCCTTATATGGTGGGTGGAAAATTATGTAATGATGGAATAGAGTGGGGATCAAGGAAAACATCCAGACCACATGCCAAGGTGCAAGGATAGTTATAATACAGGAATCCCACGCCTGGGTATATGAGTGTAGGAGGAATAAAAGCATGGTATATGTGTTACCCCGGCCTTTGTCTATCTGCTCTTCTTCATATTCCTTTTTCCTTTTACTTATTTTTCGTCACAATTGCTCAGGGTTCCAGGGGATGAGAGCATGATGTGTAATATGTAATAGTGAATACCCCCTTGAGGTGGGGTGGTTCATTTACCACCAGGGGTTGGGAAAATAATGGGTTCCTTAATGATATAGGGGGTGCATCTAGGGCTCATAGGAACCAAGGTGATGGCCATGGATAAGGGGTAGAGCTCATGTTTGGATTTTTCCCACGTGCTAAATTTGTATGTCCCGACCATGTTTTGTATTTTGTGGTACAATTCTTGTTGAGAGTGTCCAAATAATGCTCTTTCCTTTATTTTTAGTTGCATCAACCTCTAGGGCATCATTCCAAGCCTGACCGAAGGTGTGGACAAGGGGAGGAGGAGGCTAACCCTATGTGGACCAAGTGGACACATGTGGACCCAGATGGGAAAAGAGATGAATGGTGCCAAAATGAGTGGAAGGGGAGTAATGTGGGTGGTATCAGGAAGCGGTACCACACAACCAAAATTGGGATTTCCCATGTAGTTCGAACCCTGAAGTAAAATGATCACTAAAGGAGATCCCATGGGACTTGGGTACAAGGGTAACCACAAAATCGGGTAGTGGAGACAAGAATACAATCCTATCCCACTCTTTATCCCAAATCCACCCACCAATCCCTTCCCAACAGTTCCCATGAAAAGTAAGGAAAATTACTCAAATATGCCAATGAAAAACCATACCTTTTGGTTTGGGAGGGCCACCTTCAAACATGCATTCACGACAAGTGGTTGAGGGACCACATGGCTAGCTCATGTGGCAGAGAAAATGACACATCAAGATATCTAGTGGATGCAAGGGGATGTTGGTTGCTGGCTGGGGACCATCTAGGAGACAATTTTCTCCTATATACACTACCCACAGGCAATGGGTAAGAAGGCTACAACCTTTTACAAAAAAAAAATTCCAAGACACCAATCTTGGATGAGGACTCCAGTCCAGACCTCAATAATTAGGCTCCAAACTTTACAATATTTTTCAATCACCAACTTGATAAAAATAGGACACCAATGATCTGAATATGGGAAAACTATTTATTGATATGCTAGCTCCCTCATTAGTATTAAAAATGTGTATTTATGATCGTCTCAAGTTAACAATTTGAGAACAGGTTTATGTGTCAAGTTTTGTGTGTATTTGTTGATTAAATTATGAGTTAATTAGATTTTAAAAACCCATGTACAGCAAATGAAATGCAGAAAAATAACACACAGCATACCCATAACACAATGGATGATAACGGAGTTCACCCCTCCTGGGTTACATCTCCATGGACCTGCTTCAACTAGCTAGGCCCTTTTGGGATTAAGAGTCAAATTTATGATTACAAGCACCTATAGTGCTCCAATCGATTTGAAACCTACTCCATTAGCTTCAGAACACCAAAATACCCCAAAAATGACTATTCAATCTCTGAATTTGGTTTCCAACTGATGTAGGCTTGACCTCCCATCCTGGTGGCCATGGGCTTTTTTAATATCCAAAGTGACAAAAACACTTTCATAATTGCTCTAACGCCTCTGCAAATTGTACCACTATGTCCAGAGCATCAAATAAATCTAAAATTGACTCTTCTTAAGCCAAGATTGGTCTTCAGCTGATCTAGGAATGACCTTCCCTCCTGCTGACCCTGGGCTTCAAAATTATTCAAATGACCAAAACCCTCTGTAGAATTGCTCCTCTGCCTCTGCAACCTATTCCAATGGAGTCAGAGCATGCCAATCTACTAGGAATGACTCTTCCTGAGCCAAAATTGGTTGAAAATTTCTCAATATAGGCCTCATTCAATTTTGCCTAGTAAACTGCCTCTAAAACTGGAGAGGACTCCAGTTAGCTCCGCCAAATATGGAAATTCTGCCGAATTTGGGGGCGCCTCCAAAACTATCGCCACATTAATCTGGGGCTTAAATAAAGTTAATGGGGGATTAGTTGGGGGTAAGTGTGGATTAATGCACACTTAAATTTTCGCTCCAC
The DNA here is from genome assembly GCA_034641835.2 of Pinus albicaulis. Taxonomy (NCBI): domain Eukaryota; kingdom Viridiplantae; phylum Streptophyta; class Pinopsida; order Pinales; family Pinaceae; genus Pinus; species Pinus albicaulis. The sequence goes on from CM076581.1 coordinate 1,143,043,667, forward strand.
GCCTCTGGTCATGTGGTAAGGACATATGGGAGGAGGGCTAGCCCGTGGGCTGGCCCCCTCCTTCCCGCCATTGGAAATATGCATAACCTTAAAGTATCAGTTGGGCGCAATGCTTTACAATAATCACGGCACTGGCCCATTGGTAAGCGGTGGTGACTAGTATGGGTGAGGTCGTCGGGTCGAACCCCAACCTCGCCCCTCTATACATGTTTTGCACCACATTTCCAAAACCTTTGTAACTTGGCATATTAAATTGCATGTGCGCTCCACCGTAAACCTTACCATAAGGTTTGACCTATGCCACCAGAATAATATGTATTCACTCCAAACATAGGTTATATGTATTAAACCTGCCACGGACTTTGTATTATATGGTTTAACCCATAGTTTAAAAAAATGCCTCGAACCATGGTTATGAAATTATATATGCGGAATGTAATAAATATAAGGTTTGTAATTAATAAAATATATATATATATATATATATATATATATATATATATATATATATATATATCCAGCTTTAATAATTAAAGCATAATAATTCCAACACATAATAACTCATCATGAACCCAAATTCAACCTTGGAGGACATTGGGCAATTTCACCTCCTCAAACAAAACTGGTGAATCCTGCAGTGGCACTTGTCATAGTCTCATTGGCCAAAAGCTGAATAATATTCCCTGCATGTTGACTGGGTAGCCATGTCATCAACATGTACCTGTTCTGCATTTTTTTTTTTTAATTGCCTATTCTAAACGGCGATCAGCAAGCTATAACTTCTTCATCCGAACTCGGTTTTTGACGAAACGAGTTGCATTGGATTCCTGGTGACAGGTCAGTCGCTTTAGTTCTAGTTTGGTTCAATTCTTATCACTTTAATTTTTGAGAAAATTTTTGCCCCTAATCCATATTATGATCACTTCTTCCCACTAACATGCTTTTGGAAGCACAAACATTGGTTATCTCATGAGAGCTAAATACTCTTTTGTTTCCCAAGTTCTATCATCTTGATTCTACTTGGAAAAATACCATGACAACCACTTGGGATCACTGACATGCCTTACCTTGCAAATGGTTTGGCTCTTCAACTATTGTTCTCCTTTTTTTTCTCACCCAATCCAACACTTGTTGGTTGCTTGCTAACTGATATAACACTTTTGTTGCACCAAATCGATTCCTCAGTGCTTGGAAAACTAAATCATTTCTTTCCAGCTAAGAATCATGTTCCTCCTTTGCACAAACATGCATTCGATGCAAGCTTCTCCTTCGAAACCACTTTTCCAAATTAAGCCCATCTGAGTGAACTACAGCAATGGGTTCCAACATCAATAATAACAAGAAAATAAATGACCATTATTTTACCTCCACGGTTCCAAATTCCACATCTCAAAGAATGCATTCGCCATCTCCTTCTCTTCTTGGCGTCAACACATAAAATGGTCTATAATGGCTGCAAACTTTTTTTTTGACATCTCGTCACAAACACAACCATCAATTTGAAAAACACATCATGCAAGAAACATAACTTGAAGACATATCCTCTTGCTCCTTAAAAGCAACAAATTTCACATCATGTTAACATCGCCATGTACTCTTACATCTTGGTGACAAAACTAAACATCTATGTAATTTTTCGATGAGTTTTGAAAAACCATGCGTCTTCAAACGACTGACTATGAAGTCAAGCATAAGCATGTGTAATAATTTGACGATTCTTTTCCCAAAACAAAATGAATTTCAAATTTCATGAAACATTTCGTCAACGTCTCATTTTCATCTTTAGAGACAAAATAAACTCTTCCAATTCGATATGACATGCATATAGCACACAATCAACCTACACAAGTCGACACTCATGCATGTGAAAATGATCAACACTCTCAAGTTGACAATGTACATGTTAAACAAATAAATCGACCAACACAAGTCAATTACTCATGCATGTTCAAGTACAATGAAACCATCAAAATTACACTGTTCATAAACACAAACTCTCATGCATGTATACAATTCTTCAACTCTCTCACAAGTACAAGAACCCCATTCATATTTACATGTACTTAAAGAGTTGAAATGAACAAATTTTGCTGCAATAAAGTGAGTCAACATAACTCCACTTTCAAACACCTTCTTGGCGTAAACATGCAACATGCATTCCATTGGCAAAGAAATGCATCAACATCAAAATAAATGCAAAGCCTTAATTGGATAATAAATCTAACCATCTCTTAACCATTTCAATGGCACTTCTTTCAGCTGCACATCATCATCATGTGAATCATCTTGACCCACATATTATTATGGAATCTTATTTTCCATTCTTTCCATTCTCGTTCTCCACCTTCTTCAAATGTCATGGATGACTTTTTGGATACAAAGTCCAACACTTGTCTACAATATGACCTTGCTTATGGCAATGAGTGCAAAACAATTGCATCTTCTTTTCAACATGGTTTTATTTGTCCAATGGACCTTTGGCTTCCTGCCTCCTTTGCTTTGAAAGTTTCATGTGCATGGTTATCTTCTTCCAACATATAGAAACACTATGGTTATTCAAACCACAAAAGGAACATGCAAACTTTCTCCAGATATTATGTGAATATTTACCATGTTTATCATAATCAAAAGCAACTTTATTAAAAGCATATTTATACCTTGAACATTCACCTTTGTCGCCTTCTTGAGGAGGTGAATTTGATGAGGTAGTGGCTCTCTTCGGAATACCAACAATGCATTCAAAGACTTTAGAGCTTCCAACATCCTCTTGTTCACCATTCTCATTAATTGCATGCTTATGAGCACCTTCTTGCAAAGTGGGTGTAAAACTTTTGCATTCCCCATGAACACAATCTTTACAAGATTGAGGTAATTAACATGAAATTAAAGTCCTTCTTGGAACACCTTCATGTGCCTCCTTGTCTTTAGAGATTTCTCCATCATGTTTTCCATAACCAATACCCTAATACTTAGGCCTTTCCTCAACAACAATTGGCTCAACTATGCCTTGTGCATGCTTGCCCAATCCTTTACCTTCATGGACTATCTTCATCAATAATTTGGACCATATTCCTCTAGTGTGTCTTTCCAAAGAACCTACACATTCATTTTGAGAGGAAATTGAAGATAAACTTGAATTTCATACCTCTTTTCATGCACATACATGGCTAAGGCTTCATTGGCATCATGGACTTTAGTCTCCATCTCATGCATCCTTTCAAGAATCTCTTGATTCTCCTCCTTCATGGAAATCAAATTCTCTTTAAGTATAATGCTCTCCCTCTTATATTCATACTTCTTTTGCATCATATCATCTTTATCAAAGAGTTTTTTCTAAGGAAGATTGACTAGAAACAATGCTTAATGAAGCTTCCATCACACCTGCAATGCATACAAAGCTTCTTTGTTGTGATTTCAGAATTGAGCTCTCAATCTTGACTTCTTCTTCAAAAACCAATTCAAAAACCAATAGCTAATTCTTCTAGCTAACCTTGGCTACAATGAGCTAAAAATTTTCTCTGATACCATCTTGATTTAAATATGGGAAAAATAGTTATTTCTATGCTAGCTCCCTCATTAGTATTAAAAATGTGTAATTAGGATCATCTCAAGTTAACCATTTGTGAAGGGGTTTATGTGTCTTTGATGATTAAATTATGAGTTAATCAGCTTTTAAAAACTCATGTATAGCAAATTAAATGTAGAAAAATAACACACAGCATACCCATAACACAATGGATGATAACGGAGTTCACCCCTCCTGGGCTACATCTCCATGAACCTGCTTCAACTAGTTAGGCCCTCTTGGGATTAAGAGTAAAATGTATGATTACAAGCACCTGCAGTGCTCCAATATACTTTCAACCTACTCCATTGCCTTCAGAACACCAAAAAACCCCAAACATGACTATTCAATCTCTGAATTTGGTTTCCAGTTGATCTAGGCTTGACCTCCCATCGTGGCGGCCATGGGCTTGTTTAATCTCCAAAGTGACAAAAACACTTTCAAAAGTGATCCAATGCCTCTGCAAACTATACCAATGTGTTCATAGCATCAAATACATCTAAAAATGACTCTTCTTGATCCAATATTGGTCTTCATTTGATCTAGGCATGGCCTTCCCTCCTGGTGGCCCTATGCTTCAAAATTATTCAAGTGACCAAAAACCTCTGTAGAATTGCTCATCTGCCTCTGAAAACTATTACAATGGAGTCCTGAGCCAAAATTGGTCTAAAATTTCTCAAGATAGGCCTCATTCAACTTTGCCTAGTAAACTGCCTCTAAAACTGGAGAGGACTCCAGTTAGCTCCGCCAAATATGGAAATTTCGTCAATTTTAGGGGCCCCTCCAAAACTGTCGTTGTATTAATCTGAGGCTAAATTAAAGTTAATGGCGGATTATTTGGGGATAAGTGCAGATTAATGCATACTTAAATTTTTGCTCCGCACCTTTGGTCATGTGGTAAGGACATATGGGAGAAGGGTTGCCCCCCTCCTTCCCGCCATTGGAAATCCGCATAATCTTGAAATAGAAGTTGGGTGCAATTCTTTACAAAGATCACGGCAATGTCCCACTGGTAAGCGGTGGTGACTAGTATGGGGGAGGTCGTGGGGTCGAACCCTGACCTCAACCCTCTATACATGTTTTGCACCACATTTCTAAAACCTTTGTAACTTGGCATATTAAATTGCATGTGTTCCCCACCATAAACCTTACCATAAGGTTTGACATATGCCACCAGAATAATATGTATTCGCTCCAACCATAGGTTATATGTATTAAACCTGCCACAAACTTTTCATTATATGGTTTAAACCATAGTTTTAAAAAAATGCCTCGAACCATGGTTATGAAATTATATATGCGAAATGTAATACATATAAGGTTTGTAATTAATAATATATATATATATATATATATATATATATATATATATATATATATATATATATATATATATATATGATATAATGTTATATATATATATATATATAGAGAGAGAGAGAGAGATCCAACCTTAATAATTTAAAAATAATAATTCCAATACGTAATAACTCATCATGAACCCAAATTCAACCTTGGAGGACATTGGGAAATTTCACCTTCTCAAACCAAACTGGAGAATCCTGCAATGACACTTGTCACAATCCCATTGGGAAAAAACTGAAGAATATTCCATGCATGCTGACCGGGCTGCCATGTCATCAACCTGTACATGTTCTGCAATTTATTTTTTTTAAATTGCATGTTCTGAATGGCAATCAGCAGGCTATAACTTCTTCATCCGAACTCGATTTCGATGAAACGAGTTGCGTTGGATTCCTGGCGACGGATCGGTCATTGTCTTTCTAGTTTGGTGCAATTCTGAGCACTTTCATTTTTGAGAAAAGTTTTGCCCCTAATCCAGATTCCGATTAGCCAATCCCAACAAGCTTCAATGATTAAAAATGGTTGGAGTTATCATTGGTCTTCCACAAGGAGTCTTCACAAGTCTACAAACTTCAAACAAATAATTCTTCCTCTTTGCTAGTTTAGGAGGTGCGAACTTTTTCCTTCTACCCTTCATCTTGTTCTTGTGATATGAACCAATTATATATATCCTTGACCGAATTGCCATATTATATTTATAGTGATTTGATGAATATGAACGGTCACGTCTTGTGAGGAGTCGATTTGTATGAGAGAGGCTGACTTGATTCGGATTATAAAAAGTGTATATTTGTAACCTCTTTTTTTTAAATTAATAATCCTATAACAAATGTGAATTAATAGATGGGATGGCGCATGTTTGAGAGGGATTGAAGCCTTCTTCAAGCTAGATAAGTAACATATTTTAGAATATTGTGCTAACGTCTAAAATATTTTTTTCTTTCAGTCTTTAAGTTCTGGTGTTTTGAATAGTCAAGGGTTTAGGGGTTTATGTGTATGGGATTAGAGTATGATTTAGAATATGACTTTAAGATGTGGATAAGAATAATGTTTTAGGATGTGGATAGGGCTAGGGTATCATCATCATGGACCTATGGTATGGGTATCATGATGGACTTATGGTATTAACGTTAGGCTTTCTTCATCATAGGGAAATAGGGTATAGGAATTAATCTATAAGGGTTAGAGAAAGGGTTCCTAGGGTTTCATATCAATATTGAAATCAATGACAACCTTATCCAACAAGATCTGCCAAAATATTTTTCGTGGATGTATTTCCCACTGATATTCAGTGTATGTGAACCAGGCTTAAGAAAAGATAAAAAGAAAAAAGAATAACACTAACATTTCAAAGTCTAGAAATAAAATTAATGCTAACCACATGTATGTTCATGGAATTTACAAAATACATATCTGAATACAAAAATTGAGTAACCATATCATGAAAAAAAAAGGAAGGCAAACTATAACCATGTCATTTTGTGGAGCGATGGATAAGCATTCTTATTTCTAAATTTTATCTTATGCTTATGACAAGAAAAAATAAAGGAAAAGTTTCAAATATGCTATTTTATAGAGGATATGGACATTCTCTCTCTCTCTCTCTCTCTCTCTCTCTCTCTCTCTCTATATATATATATATATATATATATATATATATCATTTTTTTTTACTAAAAATTGAAAGTATTTAACTCATCTAAAATGTGTATTATTATATATGATAAATATTTTTTAGAATAAAATTAAAATTGAATACACATGGGGTAGCTTAGTTGGTGATTGCTTTGATAATGAAGTATTATGATCCTTGAAATTCCAAGTTGAAAACTCCCTATTAATGGACAAAATTAAAATTAAAATTTTAAAATTTATTAAAAAAGGTACTTCTAATGAATAAAAACATTAATTTTATTTAACTAAAACTAGCCTACAAATATTAATCCCCATCCCCTAAGAACCCTAAAACCAACGATTCAATTTCATTTAAATGTATAACCCAAGAAAAGAAGATAATTGTAATAGTGTGAAGCAATGCTTGGTATTCAAGCATGTCCAAACTTTCATATTTTGTATCATGACACTTCTTTTTTTGTAAGCTTTGTCAAAAGATTTCCATTAATGCTAAAAGACGTTACATTGATAGTTGATCATACTTTACAAAAAACGCCCTGGGAGGTTATAACTTCAACTAGGGCTAGCCAACAGACACCATAACTGCTAATGAAAACTAGGAACAAAAACTTGATTATGTCATAGACAAAGCTACCCTTACATATTAATTTTATTTGTGCACTGGTACCTTGATAGTTTTACATAATTTAAAGAGAAACATATAAAAACTAGAGAACGATAAAACCAGGCCTGTTAATGTTATGTCAGCAAAGCGATATCATCCAAATTGCATCTAAAAAAGAAAAAATGAACTTAGTCACAAGGTGGCATGCTGAACTGTGTTTGGATACAAAAAACAAGAAACAAACTACGAGCCATAGTGCTATGTTCAGAACCCACTATGACGACAAGTTCAAAACCATGAAATATCTAGCAATTAAGACGAGTGCTTGAGGTGACGAAGACCATTAGTCAGGAATGATGACCAGAGAGAGGGGAGAGGATTTTTCCTGAGGAGAGTTGTGAGCAGGAGCATTAATAAATTTCGGTGCTTCATGCACCTCATTAGACTCAGTACCCAATTCGGATACCACAAACCGCTCCACCCTCGTTAGTTTGGCCACGATGTCATCCAATTTGTAGTGAATGTCCCGTAGAATTCTCTTAAGATGCTCTTGACCTACAAACAATTTGTAGGTGTCGACTTGCTTGTCACAAATAACCTTTTGGAGCAAAGTATCTAGTTGTTTATTGAGAGAGAGGGAATGGAGAAAGTGAATCCTACGCTTCCTGAATTTCCCTGGATCGGGAACCCACTTGAGGTTGGTGCCTCCAATTTTAGAATCAGAAAAATATAGACGGTCACTGAACTCCTTCACTTCAAGATGGTGTATTTCATTCCTTACTTCTAGAGGAACAGAGTCAAATTGGTTCGCCACAAACTCCCATCCAAGCAAGCATCGCCAACAAGAGGAATATGAACCAGGTGTCCCACCATGACAACTGGGCAGTATTTGTCATGGAGCCATAATTACATAGGAAATTGGGTAGTGGGGTGAATGACATGAAATGAAAGGTGAAAATTTAAGGATATTTACTCTTGTTTATGGAGAAACAACCTAAAGGAAGATGACATCATCAGTTATGAGAAGAGCACAAGAGTGGATATATAAATAAATGCGACAAGATTTTAATAGGAGAACAAACCCTACCTCCCAGTAAACCACAATTTATGGGATGCATAGACACTCAAAGCCCAACAACCTTAAACCAACAGTGAGACTAGATGAGAAAATGAAAATATCAAAACGAAGTGGAAAAGGTGTCGAGGTACCAAATTCCACAAACCAATACTGGACAGTTGAAAGAAATTATGGCAATATTAGGTACTTGAGATGATGAACACAGTAAAACAACCACCAATTAGAAAGAAGGACTGGTACCCATATTATGGAGAAAAAGTATGAAAAACATTGAACAACTTGCAAATTCACAAAACTATAGACGGCATGCCAGAAGGCTTTAAGCATAAATCTTGAACAAAACTGACAATAATTAAGGATAATAGAAAAGAGGCAAACCTCCTAGTAGTCCTAAAGAGACTCGCCAACAGAACATCCAACAAAACCAAGAACAACGCAAAAATCTGAGACCCTCCTCAACAATACCAAAAAAATATCTATGTCCCTAAGAAATTTCTCAGGTATTTATAATGAGGCATGAACATGATAGGCTTGAGTTGCTAAAGGGAGAAATCAAAGTATGTGAAATTCATGGAGGGACAAGTGTATGTCCGAGCACGTTTTTTAACAAGCATAGAGTACCCATAAATCATATGCTCATGAATGAGCTCTGTGAACATTGTGTCAGGATCCCCTCTGGCCTCCACCAATCCACCATGAGAGAGCATTACCATTGCAACTTCTAAAGTATGTGACTTGATAGCAAAGAGAATGTCGTACCCCACAACACATGCAACCACCTTCTCGCATTTAAGCCGACAAGACAGGGGTAGGTAAGCCCTAACTGTGAAACAACAATGTGTCATGCAAGGATGAGTGTAGGTTTTAAACCTATACAGAAATTACCTGCAAACGAATTCTTAAAACAGAAAAAATATACAATGGTGAGAACATCAAACAAATATACACAGAGATTTTCCCCTGGATCCCAAAACTAGGACTACCAGATTTATTTTTCATTATATTCCTTTCAATGTTACAATACATATATATACATGTCGAAAAATTCTTAAACCTCAAATCACTAACCCTGGATTAGAACATAACCATAGTTCCCTTGACCATATTTACAAAATACCATGGACAGAAAACCATCATGCCTAAAACCATGTGTGAAACCCATGCACAAAACCATGTGTAGGTCCTCCCATCATCTTTGGTTATGACCCCCGTCCTTGGGTTTGCCCAACTATTATTGGGTCTGCATAAAAAAAAATCTAGGGCGCTGCCCCGAACTCCATGCAGGGGGGTTGTCGCCCCCCTGCAAACCCCCCGACAAGGGGGGATACCACCCCCCTGCTAGACCCGGTGGAACGTACAACACATGAGACTAGTCATGGAAATAATATAACACACACCCAACAATGAGGAGATGCCAAGGGAGATTATGTATCTCGATCACAGGGCCACCAACTCATGTTCCGTTCCAATGTTGGGTATGTTAATCATGCTCCCTGACGAGGTTGTGACGATGAAAACCACCCCAATCAGGGACAACAACTTTCATTGCTACTTTTTCGTGTTATACAAACCACTTTACTTCTTGGACATCCACTCGTAGTGACGCAACCATCCAATACTCATCTAGGGCCAGGTTTCATTGGAGACTACCCCAATTTTCCAATGCATCTACCACCTTATTGCCTTCCCACTGCGTATGTTGGGGAATAATATAGCCAAAATTTAATAATAATTTTTGAATGTTTGAGACCACTTCCTCTAAGTTCCAACTATGAACCATTTTTTATATTGGGTGCCCATTTAGAAATTTTTGTATACACTATATACCTACTTGTGAGTCTCCATGAACCTGAATCAAATGGTAGACCTCTATGGCTGCAATTTTTAAACATTTTTCAACGATGAGGAATTATAATAGATTATTTGTAGTCACACCACATGAGTATGAATATACATGCAAAGGAGAGGATTTATCATCTCGAATGATCCCACCCAAGTCAGTCTCTCTCGGGTTTCCCTTAGAAGCACTATCGAAACTCAGTTTCATGAAAAAGCTCAGGGGAAGGGTATATGAGTTGTCAATGGAATGATTGGAAAACTGTAAATTATATGGTTAAGGGGGTAAGCATATATGGGTGCAACTCAAGGTTCTTTAAAATATAATCTTCAGACTCATTCATTTTCCAATTATCTTAAGTGAAGGAAGATGCTAGAATAATCTCCTGAATGTTTTGAAGGGTGATTTCCTTCAATGATGCCTCTGTCCGTTTCTTCATTTCAAAAAATCGCGGGTTATGTTCCTTCCACAAGTTCTAAATAATAAAGCCTAAATCCAATCACTCGGCTCATAATACAACGGGGTTTTTAAACCTTCGACCAAACCATTGACCAATAAATTTTTCACGTCACTCGAATAAGATAGGTTGAATCTGAAGAGTGAATAGGCAAGTAATAAAGATGTGATTTTTTTACCCTTCCACTTGTAAGAATAATTGATAAAGTGGCGATCCCTCATACCCATTTTTCGAAGACGATCCTAGGTGAGTGTTTTCCCCTAAGGGATCAACCAGAGAAAGGTAGAGAGCTCAGACCACCATGAACCATCCCACAACTAGTTCCCTTCCATTAACGTATCCTTCACCTAGGAGCATGCAAGTAATGAGTATTCTTCCTTAAGTCAAAAATATCCTAATGGTTGTTGACCCCATCGTAAAATATCCTTCTGATGAAAAACGCTAATCTATCGGATGTATAGTATTTCTTGGAACTCCTCCCATGGGTAGGCGGCATCATTATGGGGCCAATGAATTTTATCCTTCCATTGTCTCCACAGTTGACTATCATCTAGTGGCTTCTAGAATTTTTTCTATCTTTTTGGCTCCTAGACCTGTGGATAGAGTTTGGATAGGTTGGAGCCTTTCAATCTCTCCCAAATGGGGACGTTGCTTCCAAGAATCATCCAAAAAAGACGCAATCTTTCCTCCATTTACATCCCAGAAAGCATAATGACGAACAAGATCTTTACCTTTATGCGCCCAAGTCCAAATTCTTGACCCCTAGATGGAACCATCAAAACGTAACCGCTCCTTCCATTTGTTTAGAGGTAAATACTTCCTAAAGTAGATTTGCTTCCAAATTTGAGGACCTACCTGCACCCACAACCACCATAATTTAATACCATAGGTTGAGTTGATCAATTCTAGATCCTTGAGGCCTAGTCCTCCCATCGATTTTGGCCTTGTCAACTTGTCCCATCCTACTAAGGCACATTTTATTTGTTTGGTTTCTCCTCTCCACAAAAATCACTCCATAATGAGAAAAGATGTTGACAAACTATCTTTGGGACATGAATTACTGCTAATTGATTATTTGGTATGGATTGTAACACTAATTTGGTGAGTATTAAGCAACTTGGGAAATCAAGAGCTTGAAAAGCCAAATTGTTGACCTTCCTCTGAGTCCTTTCTATGAGATCTCCCAAGTTGACACTCAGTTGAAATATGAAACGAGAGGCACCCCCAAATATTTGGAAGGTAGGTGGCCCCTTTTAAAGCCCAAACTCCTAGTCAAATGCATCGGAATAGCCTTCGAACAATTGAAGAAGAAGATATTTATTTTGTCCTTGTTTACAATAGTTCCAGAAGCATCCATGAAGGTCTCGATGATCTTCCTTACTCCTTTCACTTATTTCATAGTAGGTGGCCCAAAGAGAACCACATCATCAACAAGTTGTTGATTTATGATAAGAAGATCAACACAAAATAAACGAAGACCGGATACATTACCAAAAACACATGATTTCTTATACAATCACATGATCTCTTCCATTGCTAATATAAATAAAATGAGGTAAAGGATTTTCTTGCCTCAGAGCTATAGAGGATGTAAAGGTGGAGGAAGGTGACCCATTGATGGGGATTGAAAAGAAAGCGGTAGAAATAAGAGATGCCAACCAAGAGATTCCGCTTTGAGAATCCATAAGCTCGTATAACCTGAAACAAATAAGTCCAACTTATCTGACCATAATCCTTTGACAAGTCTAGTTTAATGATCATATCTGGACGTTTTGTCACCAGCAAAGAATGTATGATCTCCTATGTTGCAATGATGCCATTCGTTATCTACCTGCCCTCCACAAAGTCAGTCTAGTTTGATGATATTAAAAATGGAAGCAGTCGTTTTAGACGATTGACAATCATGGAAGAAAAAAATTTATAGATCACATTGCATAGTGCAATATATCTTAAACTTCTAGTGTTCTCCGAATGACGACCTTTAGGGATGAGGGTGAAGAAAGTTGCATTAAGAGTGGCATGGATAAACATAGTCTACCACGATTCTTCTACTACTTCATGGATCTCCTTACCTAGGAATCCTTAACATGCCTTAAAAGAGAAATCCCCCTAATAATTTATATTATTTTATTTTATTTTTAATTTGTCTTTACAAATTTGCATTAAAATAATATTTTTATTTTATTTCATGTAATATTCCTATTTGAAATATAGGGAGGGGAAGGTTGTGTGTCCAATAATGTCCAAAATGCCTAAACCAGTGTACTTATCACATGTAGACTTGGTTCTATAGATTTGGTTTGCTATTAATTTATTTTATTTTAATCGTCAAATTTTGAAATTTTTTATCATTTTTAATATTATATTACAAAATATAAATTTTCATTAAAAAATCAAATTATTATTATTACGATTATCAAATTATTATTATTATTATTATTATTAATTTGAAAATAATTTGACTTTTTAAATCATGATTATGTTATAATCATAAAAAATAAAAAAAAATTAATATGGACAAATAGAGGATTTGGTTAATTTGTTTACATTTAATACATACCAATAAATAAACACAAACTCAAAAATAAATAATTCTCATATATTTCTATAAATTCCAAATTAAAATAAATAATTAACTGAATTATAACTTTATTATAAAATAACTAAATTATAAAATAATAATAATAATACAAAATAAAGTTATAATTTAGTTATTTGTTTATTTTAATTTGGAATATATATATATATATATAAGCCAAAAAGACAATTATTTTTTAGATAAATTTTAACTCTCTTTCCTTAGTAATAAAATAATTCCATGGATATTTCATAAAGGTTAAATCCCTAACATCTGCTTATTATATATTGATAATTAAATTATGGAAGCTCTATTCCAAAATAGATATGCATATTGAGGTAATTAAAATAATACCAACATAGATCCATCTTAAGAGGGATCAAGAGGTGCAAACCTTTCTCCAAAGGTTTGCACAATGAAAGATGTTATCCCTCTCTAGGCTTGATAGATCTGGAGTTAAGATGGATCTAAGTTGGTTTATATATGAGAAATACTTATTGTTTTTACTTTGAGAAAATTTAACTCACATAAAAGTGTTATTAACTATGATAAACTAATATTTTTTCACTTTGATAAAATTTACCTCACACCAACGTAATTTTTCCACTCAACATTTTATTTTTGTAACTATTCCAGTTCCAATTTCATGTAATATTTTAGAGGCAACACACAATATTTTAGTTATGTAAGTATTCCAATATCATGCAACATTTTACACATAACACGGACTAACATTTTAGTTTTGTAAGTATTCCAATTTCACTAACATTTTAAATGTAATAAGAGTTGACTTATGATTTATTATTTTCATGTTTTGAGAAGTAATATTATATGGGTTTTTACATTACAAACAAAACCTAATCTAATTGGAATGAGGAATGAGTTGTTGGCAAGTTTTACAGTATGATGGGTTTGTTGTCCCAAAGTGAAGCAAGGCAGAATTTACAGACAAATAATCTCATTTCATTATTATGTGTTACAGATTATATAGATTAAGATTTTTTTGAAGATGAAACATACATTAACTTCGGCAAAGATACTCCTTTGCTAGAGTTTTATTTTGTAAGTTGGGTAGGACTCTTCTATTTCATTTCAAAAAGAAGATAGGAATACATACACATCCAACAAGTGTTAGATGGCCTCAACTCGCCTGTTTGGTCAATTTAGTGTGTCCTAAATTGCTGCATTTAATTTGTCAATCCGGGAATCGTAAGCTGATGAAGTGCGGCGCACTATATGTGCAAGATAACCTATTTCTTAACTTTTTGTCGTTTTTAGTTTTCTAAGGTGAAATGGAAATTCTAAGATGAAAACAAGTTTGGTTATGTTTGTTCAAGGAAATGATATCCCCTATAATGATTTACCAACTTGAAACTTTTAAAAAGAAATTTGAAATTTACAATGACAAGACTTGAAAGGAAATGAAAATGTGCTGCTGAAATGAAAAGGTGTTGCTAGTCTAATAAATCAAAACAATGAACTAGTGAGCATGAAAACCAAACTATTCTTGCTGCTGACTAAACACAAAAGAAACTATGCTTAAGGAAATTCAAAATTGCAACAAAATAAATCTAAATCAGATTACATCAATTTATCTTTTGATCCTTCATCATTAGTCCAGCTATGATTTTCGGAAGTAATCATAAACAACTTGAGTAACTGATATCTAACTTGCAGAAAGTAAACTAATATCAAACCATACATTCATGATTCAATCCCTCACCATCAGTCCAGCTATGGCTTTCGGAGGCAACTGAAGATGTCATGCATGATTTAATATATCTAAATTTACAGAAAGGAAACTAATACTAAACTATACATTTCATAATACAATCCCTCACCATCAGTCCAGCTGTGGCTTTCGGAGGCAACTGAAGATGTTATGAGCAGCTTAATATATCTAAATTTGCAGAAAAGAAACTAATACTAAACTACAAATTTCATAATACAATCCCTCACCATCAGTCCAACTGTGGCTTTCGGAGGAAACTGAGGATGTTATGAGCAGCTTAATATATCTAAATTTAACTACTGAAGCAAATAAGCAAAACTGAAATGAACAAAGCAATACTGAATTTAAACAGAAACTATGAAAAGAAAATTAGCAGCAGAACAATGTTAGTTCCATGTCATTAGTCAAAAAGCTATGAAAATTCTCGGGCTTCCTATCTATAACCTGAAACAAGAACACTGATCAGTGATTAACAACATAAAACATGAAAGACAGAAGTGAAATGGAAATTATGGAAGTTTATCAACAGAAATGAAGCAAATGCAATGTATAAACATATGAATGGATTATGGCACAATGAGCTTTAAAGAAACGAAATGAGAACTATACACTAATGCACAAAACCTTAGCTGAGCAGGGGCCCTCTACACCAGCCTTGGCAACGATCTTCAAATACAAATTTCGGTTGAAAACAAAGTCTTCTTATATTAAAAAGAAGTCATTACAGAAAGGTGATGTTACGGCACAAGTGCAGCGTAATCACATTACAGAGCAGACTAATAAAAGATAACAGAGACTAACATCGACTAACTCTATATGCGTATGCAAACGCATTATATATAACAAAAGAAATACAACTGTCTCCTAAAGTTCATGCCGGTGGAGAACACGTAGACCATTACGTCCACGGATCTAGGATCATGGCCGTGTTGGAAAGTAAATCTACGAGGAGTGGATGCTTGAATTCGACTAAGGAGCCATGTACAAATGTC
Organism: Pinus albicaulis; assembly: GCA_034641835.2. Taxonomy (NCBI): domain Eukaryota; kingdom Viridiplantae; phylum Streptophyta; class Pinopsida; order Pinales; family Pinaceae; genus Pinus; species Pinus albicaulis. The sequence continues at coordinate 1,143,059,509 of CM076581.1, forward strand.
GATTTATCCTCCGCAACTTAGAAACGGCCGTATGAATCTTCATGTGACACGAAACAGAGTCCTGCCAACATGAGACTCTATGGTTGACTTCCATGTGGACGCCTTTGACTGTGGCTTCTTTAGATGAGTTTGATCGAACCAATAGGACACGAACCATGTCCACATCATTCCTGACCTGCCCATGTGGCTCGTTTTCCTTGTAGACACCTGTAGCATAGAGTTTCACAAAATAGCTGCGGAAAGTTGCAGCAGCTGCGGAAAGTGGCTAGATTCCGCAGCTGAATGAAAAAAATCTAAATCAAATAGCAAACACAAAAATATAATTAAAAACCATGTTATATGCTCTTTTGCACATGATATTGACAACTTGGGAGGTTCAGGTGAGTGAAAAAGGTATAGAAAAGTGTATGGAAAAGATGCAGATTTGAGACTCAACATACCCCCACTATGAAGGTGTTGCATGTCCTCATGCAACCAAAATTTTGATAATCTTTCTTCAGTTCATGTGCCTTGACACTTCAGCCAGCACATCCAATCCTCTCCTCTTCTTCCTTGGTACTGCCAACATTCTGGGTTTCCTCATTAAGCACCTAAATTTGATATTAACAAGTGCTCTGCTCAACTTCTGGCATTTCCTTTTCAATTTCTTATTCTTCTTCTACCAAATTCCCAAATGTAGCATGGTATTATCATGGATGATTTTGTCCAGTTTGCCTTGTTCTTTCAATGTCTCATTTTCATTTTTGATGTGCCTATTTAAAAGCTCTAGCTCAAAAATTTCATGTTTTAGTGATTGGACTAAATCATCCTGCAATGTATGAGGCTGAATGGACGAAGTACTTGGACCTGTAGCTGCCTTTTCCAAAGATTCTATATAGTCATATACTTCCTGCTGCTTGGGGTCTATTTCAGGTGTCATTTTTATTGGGCTGTCCCCAAAATGCCGTGAAGGAGAGTTATTTTCAAAATCTGGCTGAGAAGGGCTTACATCAACATCTTGCTTAGAATAGGATGGAGTATGTTCAATGTCTGACTGAGAATGAAATGAACCAGGTTCACTAACTGACTGAGATGGACTATGGTCAGCTGGGGACTGTTCAGATGTCTCCTCACCCAAATCAATGAAATGAGGACCTTTAATTTGTGTTTTCCTCAATTTCCCCTTAAGTCTGCTGCTTCTTCTCACACGTTGTGGTACACTATCATTTTGTTTTTGTTTCCCTTTTTCTGTCTTCTTGGGCATAGATCACTGTTTTTGAAGATAAACTAATCTTTCGGATAACACTTGATGATCTTCTTCTTCAGAAGAAGGAGTTTGATGTATGGCCTCAATATTTTTTCTCTCTTTTGGTGTTATTGGCTTCTTACCCTTGATTTCCTTCTTCTTCCTTTTTGACAGTCTCTCTTCCCTATCAGTTCTTTCCATAGTAGTAGTAGGAGTATTTTGGATTTCATCAATTGTTCTTTTTCTCCTACTTCTTCTTGCTGTGCTACCTTCAGGAATTCCCTGAGTAGGAGTAATTTGGGTTTCATCATTTATTCTTTTTCTTCTACTCCTTCTTGTTGTGCTACCTTCAGGAATTTCATGAGGTTCCTCAAAGAAATTTCTAACCAGAAATTGTTCCCATGTGTCTTTCTTTTTCTTTAACTCATTTTCAATCAAGATTTTTACAAGGCCGTGGTGATATAGATGTGGTTCTACATCTCCTAAGTGTTTCTGAACAGTCACAACCATTTTCTTCAAGCTATTTAACAGAAAATATGGAAGATTGAGAGCTTGATTATCTAGAAAATTCATTAGTAACCTGGTATGGTACATGTACATGGACCCAAAACGGCCTTCACATGTAATGAATTTCTGAATAACTAGCAGCAAAGTAGCCCATTCCTCTTTGAATGCATGCACAGGAATTCCTCTTTTAAAAACAGTTATGTCCATACCTTGGTTTCGTAAGATTGTTTTCCATGCTTCATCACTGATGCTTTTATTTTTAAACCAACGCTCACCCTCTTGAAGAAGTTCCGTGGCTGTTGCTATAGATGCTTCATTGACCGCAAACTTAAGGTCTCCAATCTCTACTTCCAAGCCATTAAACGACCTTGCAAATGATTTCGTAACTTCTTTGTGATAACCTCTGAATTTCTGGATAAAACGCAGCCATTTTGCTTTCTTCAATATCTCCTTTATTTGCGGATATCCCTCCATAAAATTCGGTCCTTCCGGTTCTGCTCTTAGCAATTTACCCATTTCTCTTCTCTGCTCTTCACAAATTTGCCTGCGTGAGGGTTCAAATGGAAATAGAATGGTTGAATGCACAGGAACGAGCACAATGACTGTGGGAATGTATCATAAAATGGGAATGAGCACCATAAACGGAATGGAGTGAGACTGTGGGTAGATATCCGAGAGTGAGAATGAGCACAATGAACGGAATGGAGTGAGACAGAACAGAAAGGGGTTTTGTGAGCATAACAAAGATACGACTGAGAGATTGACAGAATATAACACACTCGGCCGCATTTTGAAATTTGGTGGATGCGAAATAAATGTGAACACGTTTCAATCAACGGTTATGAATTTATGTGGCTGTAAGAGTCCTTGGTCAAATCAAATACGTCTTATTGTCACCGGTGGAATATTGGATCATGAGTGAAAATCGGGGGTTTAATGATGAAACTGTTTGAGAATGAATGCGAGAGGGTAATATGGAGATCGTGAAAGGTTACGGAATTGTCAATATAATCATTGCACATAATGGATAGAGCTCATGGTTCAGAACTATATAAAAATGTATTTTTCAATGCTATTTGAAATAAATTTTATTCATACCTTTGGAATCTTTGCCTTTTTCCCTTGGTCTTCAACTATTTGCTCTTCATTGGGGTCTTGAATGCTCCATATCTTCATTTTTGATCCTCTCACCTGCATTTTATTTCATAATTATGGAAATAACATCTGACTGTACATTCTTTTTGAAAACAGAGTAGCAGCTGCGGAATCTGCTTCTGGCTGCGGAAACTGGAGTCAGCTGCGGAAACAGATGTCAGCTGCGGAAACTGACACAGCTATTACTTGGATGAATGGAAATGAACAGATGACAAATGACCAGATGGAAATGGTCATGAAAAAGATTTTTATTGATGGAATGGAATGAAATGGATAAAATGAAGTGGAATGAAGTGAAATGGAAATGAAATGAAATGGAATGAAGTGGGATGAAATGGAGTGGGTGGTGACAAAGCTTGTGAAATGAAAGAGAGATTTTTTTTTTTGGAAAATATAGAGTGTCAGGTGTTCCTGATTTTCACCCTATATTTTCTGCATAAGACTGCCAATCAATGATTGGTTTTCAGGCTTATACCATTTTTTTATTTTTTATTTTTTATTTTTTTTTTTAAACTGAAAAACAAAAGCTAGGCTGGTGGAGAAGAAGAATTCTTCTGTACCAGCCTGATTGCAGAACTTTCTTGAAACATCTTGACAAAATCCTCTTTTGAGAGTGGCTTATGATAAACTTTCAATCTATGGCCATTCACAATAAGAGGAGTTTGAAACTCATCAATGGTCTTGATTCTTACATCTCCATTGCTAAAGATCTTGTCAATCTCATATGGCCCAAGCCGATGAGTCTGAAATTTCCCTTGAAAATCTTTAAACTTGGAATCAAATAACAATGTCCAATCTCCTTCTTGAAACTTCTTCTCTTTGATATACTTGTCATGCCATTTAGCTCTTTGATATTGAACTAGATCAGTTCTTAGAATTGCTTCTTGTCTGATCTCATCTAGCTCATTCAACTGCTCCATTCTATGCTTTTGGGCTTCTGATAAGTCCATCCCCAACTGAACTGCTATCTTCAAGGTCTTGACTTGGAACTCAATGGGGAGCAAGACTTCTTTCCCATAAACAAGTTCATAGGGAGAATGTCCTGTTGTATTTCTCCATGTAGTTCTGTAGGCCCAGAAGGCTTCAGGAAGCCTTTCTGCCCAATCTCTTCTATGTAGATGAACAGTTTTGGTGATGATACTTTCAAGAACTTTGTTTGTAGACTCCACTTGACCATTTTCTTGCGGATGGTAAGGAGTAGATCTTTTGTGCTTGATTTTTTATTCTTCCATCAACTTCTCCACCAAGTTGGATGTGAATTGGCTTCCCTGATCTGTCACAATTTCTCTTGGAACACCAAAGCGAGTAAAAATATCCTCATAAAGAAAATGAACAACTGAATTTTCAGTAGCAGATACTAATGCTTTGGCTTCTACCCATTTAGTAACATAATCAGTACAAACCAATATATACTTCTTTTGTTTGGATGATGGATTAATAGGTCCAATGAAATCTAAAGCCCACATTTCAAAGGGTTCAATGAGTACCTGTGTTTGCAATGGCATTTCATTTGAAAGGGTAGGTTTCCCTACTCTTTGGCAGCTGTCACACCTTTTGACATATTGTTTTGCATCTTTGAAGAGGGAAGGCCAATAATATCCTAAAGAAAGGATTTTATAGGTCGTCCTTTTGTCTGCGAAGTGTCCGCCGCATGGTTCATCATGACATGCCTTAAGAATATCAGGCATTTCATCTTCCCTGACACATCTTCTGATCACAAGATCTGGCCCTGTTTTAAACAATTCATTAGAAATCCATGAATATCTTGAACTCTCCTGAATAATTTTTCGTTTTTCTCTTGGAAATAAATGTGAAGGTAGTTTCCCTGTAACCAAATAGTTAGCAATATCCGCATACCAAGGGGTCTTAATAGTTACTGCAAACAAATATTCATCAGGAAACTTATCTTCTACAGGAGAATCTTCTTTAGTATTCTGAATCCTAGACAAGAAATCAACTACTGTATTTTGTTTTCCTGGTCTATCCAACACAGTAATATTGAATTCTTGCAAAAGTAAAAGCCATCTTGTCACTCTGCCATTAGTAACATGTTTGTTCATTAAATATCTAATTGCAGAATGGTCAGTATGAATAAAAGTTTCATAGCCTGTTATGTAATGTCTAAACTTATTAATCGCATGAACAACAGCTAAAAACTCTTTTTCAGTCACAGTATAGTTCAACTCTGTGGGAGTCAAATTTTTACTGGTGTAATAAATGGCATAAGGAATTAAATCTTTTTGACCCAACACAGCTCCAAGAGCTGTATCCGAAGCATCCGTAGAAATATGAAAAGGGAGTTTCCAATTTGGTCCCCTCAAGATAGGTGCTTCAGATATTCTTGTTTTCAAAATTTCAAAAGCTGGTTGACAATCAGGATCCCATTTAAATTCACAGTCTTTTGTAAGCAATTTGAAGAGTGGAGATGCTATTTTAGTGAAGTTTTCTATAAATCTTCTATAGTAACCAGTAAATCCTAGAAAACTTCTAACATCTCTTTGACAAATTGGAATAGGCAACTTGGAGATGACTTCAACTTTTGATCTATCAACCTTAATCCCATCTCCTGAAATATGATGTCCTAAAACAATCCCTTCAGTAAACATCATAAAGCATTTTTCATGGCTTAATGAAAGGTTTGTTTCTTTGCATCTTATAAGAACTTTTCCAAATTTTCTAATGCCTCTTCAAATGAATTACCATAAACTGTAAAATCATCCATATAAACCTCTACACAATCATGGATTAGATCAGAAAAAATTCCTAGTACCGCTCTTTGGAATGTTGCTGGTGCATTACATAACCCAAAAGGAAGCACTCGGTAGGCAAAAGTTCTCCATGGACAAGTAAATGTGGTCTTATCTTGATCTTCAGGTGCTACCTGAATTTGATTATAGCCACTAAAACCATCCAAAAATGAAAAGTACTTTTTACCTGCTAATGTATCTAATACCTGATCAATAAAAGGCAAAGGAAAGTGATCCTTCAAAGTTGCTTTGTTCAACTCCCTGTAATCAATGCATACTCTCCATTTACCATTCTTTTTAGGTACTATGACCAAAGGAGAAACCCATCGGCTATCTGAAATTGGATAAATGAAGTTTACATTGAGAAGTTTTTGGAGCTCTTCTTTCACTATCTCCCTAAGATTTGGATTCATCCTTCTTTGAGGTTGTCTGATTGGTCTACTGTTTTTCTCAATATAGATATGATGGATGCAAGTCTTAGGATCAATACCTTTCATGTCAGTATACTCCCATGCAAATGCAGTAGAATGTTTTTGCAAGATTTTGGTTAGTTCTTCTTGTTGTGACTTTTCCACATGTTCGTTGATATTCAATGTTTTTCCTGGAAAAATCTCAATAGTAGAACTACCAAACTCTTCCATAGAGTAAAGAGACATTTGTCTTGATGATAAATATTCTATGTCGGATTCCAACTGAAATTGTGTGGGGTCATATTCTGAAGATGTCTCAAAATTTTCTAATGTGTTCAGAATTTGACTATCCTCACTGATTTCAGAAATGGTAAAGACAGGTTGTATAGTGTCCTCATCATCGACCCATTAATTGTCTCCTACTTCTGTGATTGCTTTTGCTGGAGGATACAAATTGAATTTCTTTGTCGAATTACCATTAGAAATGTACATATCCCCAGATCTACAACTAATGAAAGCATCAGCTGTGGCTAGCCAAGGTCTTCCGAAGATAAGTGGGTGCCCTCCTAGATTACTCTTGGGAGTCAAAATCATAAAATCTACTGGATATTCCCAAGAATCTAAGGAGACTGAAATATCTTCTAATACACCATCCGGTTTAATAATGGATCGATCTGCAAGTTGCAGTAAAGTAGGTGTAAAAAGAAGGTTAGGAAGTTTTAGCTGGTCCATAGTCTGTCTACTCATAATGTTAATAGCAGCCCCTAATTCAATCAATGTGTTTGGAATTTCTATCCCATTTATATGTGTCTTGACAATTGGACTTCCTGGATCTACATACTTCTGCATGGTAATTTTTCCCATCATAATATTTGCAATTTTTCCTACCAGGTGGATTCTTCTTGTGTCTTTTAGTTTCCTTCCTGGTCTTTTGAAACTCAACTCCTTTATTGTTTTTGCTAGAATAGGAATCTCTCGAATGGCTTGTAGCAAGGGAATCTTGATACAAACATTCTTCAATTCATCTAAAAAGTCATAGTTAGGCAACAAGATTTGTTTTTCCACCCCCTTGTCAATTTGTAGTCTTTCAGGAAAAGGAGGTGTAGATGAAGATGTTGGTTGCTCAACTATAGGAGTTGTGGGTGTTAACTTTTCTTTTTCTTTTTGCATGCTTGGATTTTGAAGAGATTCTTCCTCAGAACCCTTATTGACTTCAAGAGAGTCCTCCTCAGAGGTATCTTGCTCTTGAATATCTATAGAAGGTTTTTCTAAAACTCTACCAGATCTGAGTTGTACATCGTTGAGAGGAACGATCATATAGGTAGGAAATTGTTGTCCTTCTACCATGTAAGTATTCTGAGGATTCTTGTTGTTAGGATTTGGCAATGGCTGAGCTGGAAGTTGATTTGTCTTTTGTTGGTATGGAAGCATGAGTTGAGGATTTGGATTTTGTTGAGAAGGTTGTTGTTGTGGAAATGGCAATGAAAGTTGTGGATTTGGGTTTGGAAATTGTGGAGTTTGTTGATTTTGAAAAGATGGAGGATATTGATAAAATTGAGCAAATCTCCCATAAGGATTTTGCATCCCTTGTACCCATGGCTGATATGAATTTTGATGTTGAGGCCAAGGTTGTTGCCAAGGATTCCAATTTGGTTGGGTTTGAAAATTCATGGGGTTGTTAAACCCTTGAGTTTGTTGTCCCTGCCAAGGTCTCCTTGCAACAAAACAGAGAGATTCTACTGAATTTGGGTCTTCTTGAAAGACAGCTTTGAGTCCAGGAATTGAAGGACAATCCTTGATCTCATGATTCTCTGAGCAAATCATACATGTTTCTACAACTTTTGCATCCAAGGGACATTCCCTTAAAGCATGTTTTTTTCTACATTTCGGACAAAAGATGGCTAAAGCATATGTTTCTGCTTTCTGCTTGTTTTGGATTTTAAGGGTGTCTAGTTGTTCACTAAGGCTCCCTAAGATATCAGTTTTGAACTCATCAAGCATGTTACCAATCTCTGCCCTACTTACTGATCCAGTTGCAAATTTGTTAGCCCTAATAAGAGAAGGATCCCTAGGCCCTTTTCCTGTTTTAGATTTTCCTCTTGAGAGATGGACACATAGTTCCGTTATGTCACGAAGTGGAAGTTGAGAAATGTCTCCTTTCCCCATCATGTTTAAAATATCTATCCATTCATCTCTAATGGCTTTTAATATGAGGGCTTTCAAAGTTTCATCATCTAAGTTGCTCATCTTTGCTCTTTTCAAGTTATATTGAAATCTTTCAAGTAAGTCTTCCAAATTTTCATCTTCTTTTTGCATCATTTTGAATACCTCATCCTTGTGATTGGTGGGCATACAATAGTCCAAGTATCTATCCAAAAAATTTTGTTTCATATCATTCCAAGTCCTAATATATTGAGTGGCTAATCCCATGAACCATTTCAAAGCAGATCCCTTCAATGTTGAAGGAAACAGTTTGAGTTTTTGAGAGTCTTCCATATAGTCATAAGTTCGGTACACAACTTCAAACTCAAACAGAAATGTTTCAGGATCCTCACTTCGCAATCCATAAAAGTTAGGGAGGACAGATGGTGAGATATTTTTCATTGTTGCATGAGTTTTCTCATCAACTATAGGGAATCCAAACAAGTTGTCTCCTTCCCTATTTCTACCATTATTTCTTTCACCATTGTTGTCTCCATTGTTTCCTCCTCTTCTACCTCTACCTCTACCTCCATCAATTACTTCCTCTGCCATGATAGTTTCTTTAGAGTCCTTAAAGTCCTCTAGTTCTTCTACCAAGGGAGGATGAGAGAGAGTCTCTTTGTTTTCTAAATGGGTTTTAGTAGGTGGTATAGAAGAATCTTCTAATTCAGTTGTTCCTTGACTTCCAATAATCTTAAGGCTAGGGGTAGATGGTGGTGAATCTGGTCTATGCCTTGAAGAAGATGGAGTTGTAAAAATCGAACTCTTGGCTTTAGCTATAAACCTTCCCCTAGAATCTCTTGCTCTATGCATGTCATTTTTTTATTTTTATTTTTAAAGTTGGGCTAATAATTCTCTTTCTGATCTTCCAGGTCACACTAGGTGCAAGAAGAGAGCATACTTAAGAAATTACTAAACCAATAACTCTCTTTTCTAATCCTCCAGATCACACTAGGTGCAAGAGGAGAGCATACTTCAAGAAGTTATCAAGTTTTCCCTTCTTTTATGATTTTGTGTTTTTTTTTTTTAAAAGAAATTGGCTACCTAGTTACACTTCCCCGGCAACGGCGCCAAAATGTTTGGTCAATTTAGTGTGTCCTAAATTGCTGCATTTAATTTTTCAATCCGGGAATCGTAAGTTGATGAAGTGCGGCGCACTATATGTGCAAGATAACCTATTTCTTAACTTTTTGTCGTTTTTGGTTTTCTAAGGTGAAATGGAAATTCTAAGATGAAAACAAGTTTGGTTATGTTTGTTCAAGGAAGTGATATCCCCTATAATGATTTACCAACTTGAAACTTTTAAAAGCAAATTGAAAATTACAATGACAAGACTTGAAAGAAAGTAAAAGTGTACTGCTGAAATGAAAAGGTGCTGCTAATCTAATAAATCAAAACAATAAACTAGTGAACATGAAAACCAAACTATTCTTGCTGCTGACTAAACACAAAAGAAACTATGCTTAAGGAAATTCAAAATTGCAACAAAATAAATCTAAATCAGATTACATCAATTTATCTTCTGATCCTTCATCATTAGTCCAGCTATGATTTTCGGAAGTAATCATAAACAACTTGAGTAAATGATATCTAACTTGCAGAAAGTAAACTAATATCAAACCATACATTCATGATTCAATCCCTCACCATCAGTCCAGCTGTGGCTTTCGGAGGCAACTGAAGATGTCATGCACAATTTAATATATCTAATTTTACAGAAAGGAAACTAATACTAAACTACACATTTCATAATACAATCCCTCACCACTCAGTCCATTTGTGGCTTTTCGGAAAACAGCTAGAAGATGTTATGACGGTTAATATATCTAAATTTAGAAAATAGCTTAATACTAAACTACACATTTCATAATACAATCCCTCACCATCAGTCCAGCTGTGGCTTTCGGGGGCAACTGAAGATGCTATGAGCAGCTTAATATATCTAAATTTAACTACTGAAGCAAATAAGCAAAGCTGAAATGAACAAAGCAATACTGAAATTAAACAAAAGCTATGAAAAGCAAATTAGCAGCAGAACAATGTTAGTTCCATGTCATTAGTCAAAAAGCTATGAAAATGCCCGGGCTGCCTATCTATAACCTGAAACAAGAACACTGATCAGTGATTAACAACATAAACATGAAAGACAGAAGTGAAATGGAAATTATGGAAGTTTATAAACAGAAATGAAGCAAATGCAATGTATAAACATATGAATGGATTATGGCACAATGAGCTTTAAAGAAACGAAATGAGAACTATACACTAATGCACAAAAACCTTAGTGTGGGGGCCCCTGCACAGCCTTAACCTTGATTCTTCAATCACGAATTAAGTTGGAAAACGAGTCTTCTTATATTAAACGGTCATTACGGAAAAGGTGATGTTCATTTAAAATGCGAGCGTAATCACATTGACGGAACTTATAAAAGACAACAGAAACTAACATCGACTAACTCTATATGCGTATACAAACGCATTATATATAACAAAAGAAATATAACTGTCTCCTAAAGTTCATGCTGGTGGAGAGCACGTAGACCACTACGTCCACGGATCTAGGATCATGGCCGTGTTAGAAAGTAAATCTACGAGGAGTGGATGCTTGAATTCGACTAAGGAGCCATGTACAGATGTCGATTTTATCCTCCGCAACTTAGAAACGGCCGTATGAATCTTCATGTGACACGAAACAGAGTCCGGCCGACATGAGACTCCATGGTTGACTTCCATGTGGACGCCTTTGACCGCGGCTTCTTTGGATGATTTTGCTTGAACCAATAGGACACGAACCATGTCCACGTCATTCCTGACCTGCCCATGTGGCTCGTTTTCCTTGTAGACACCTGTAGCATAGAGTTTCACAAAATAGCTGCGGAAAGTTGCAGCAGCTGCGGAAAGTGGCAAGATTCCGCAGTTGAATGAACAAAATCTAAATCAAATAGCAAACACAAAAATATAATTAAAAACCATGTTAGATGCTCTTTTGCACATGATATTGACAACTTGGGAGGTTCATGTGAGTGAAAAAGGTATAGAAAAGTGTATGGAAAAGATGTGGATTTGAGACTCAACATCGCCCACTGGGAAATTGGATTTGTTAGCCATCCAACTACATGATAATTCATCCAAAATTCAAATGTTTTCAAAATGTCAAGAAGTGAAATATAGGTCTGAATGTCTTTAGCAACCCTAATATCTATATAACGACAACAACAAGGAACTTTCGGAGAAACTAAACTAAAAATAACTCAAAATTTTCCAACGAGAACAACCATGTTAGTTTGACCATTACTCGTCTAAGGAGTCCACAGGTGTTGGATCTCTAGCACTAGGGCCCGACAGCTTAATATGTGGAAGATACAGGATATAATTCTCGATCTGAATGAGACGAACATTCTGGAGATGTATTTCACGTTGAATCAACTGAAATTTCTTGTGAATTTCCTAGAGATTAGAAGTGGGTTTAAATGGGCCAGCTAAGCTGGACTCTATGGTTTTTGCAACAATATTATTCGTAATCCAATATAGGTATACCGACTACTGGAATTGGGTATATTTTCCTGTGGAGTGGCCTAGGTCCTACACTAAAGATAACCATTCTCCAAATTTTGGGTCTGAGTTTTCAGCTTTCTCTTTAACTTATGCTTCCCACCCTTTTATAAATTGACGAACCGAAGGAGGGGTGTTGTTATGATAGACGTGGGCAACATCTCTAGCTTTTCCAACTATACCTCGGTGACCTATACCCTTGACTCACGATGTCGGGGTCTGTCTTTCCTTACGCCAACAACCACGTCTTCGACCTGAAACATTTATGCCCCGTCCAAAATTTCCTTTGGAAGAGGCAGGGCATGGCATAGAAATCCAATTTGATTAATGTCAATAACTAGTTGAACAGAAGCAAATCAACCACGAGAACCCAGAGCTTGGGAAATTAATATTTTCAGTTCCAATCAAACAGAATTCTGACCAAGAAAGCACCCGTCCAATGGACAAACAGGAAGGCATGGGAACAAAGCCTAGTCGGAGGTCAAAGAAACTCGTACAAATACAAGGGCATGCTATAAAATCGACATGAGAAATAAATTTAGCAAACCATTTATACTTTCTTCCTTTAAATTTGGCCATAGCTCAGTGGGATATCCTTGTTTTCCAAGACAGCCCACAACCCAAACGAGGACATGGATATCTGCCATGCGGGAGTCCCCTCCACGACTTGACCCAATCCACTTGGTGTGATTGGTGCTTCCTTAATTATCTCTCATTATTGAAAACCCAACCCCCATTACATTCAATATGGACACAACCATAATTTTTCCATACAAAGCTATAAAAGATAGAAAATTTCCATACATCAAGGAGAGACTGACAGATCGCAGAGGACAAGCTTCACCTTTCATACTGACAGCCTCAGACCTAACATAGATTTCTTCAAGGCTTATCATAAAACACATTTTAGAAACAACTAGTAAACCAGCTGACCACGACCACAAAACCAGGATCAAGAGGAGGGATATAAGGGAAACAAAAGAAGCATACCCGCAAAAGAATCACACCTTCTAGAGGCCATGAGTACCTTTGTGTCTCCCGCCCACAACCAAGCTTGCAACCTAAACCAAGCTCCCGAGTCTAATCGACGAATGAATATCCAAAGTGCGGCCAAAACACCAAAGAAAACCACATCGCCTTCCTTCACATCTCCCCATATATCTCTCCTCTAACGATGACACCTTACACATGCAAGTGAGTAAATGTGAGTCGTCAACTGGCCACCTCACCTCATGAGTGATCATGCCTCTATCTGTGACTAGAGTCCAATCGAGTTCAATGCCCTATCTCGCACCCCGATCGGGGATTTTGCTAAAGGAATCTTATAATATTTTTGTTTTCTTAAATCTTGTCCACACTTAATTTCCTTTTGTTTGCGATTAACAATATAATTGTATGTATGTGTGTGTGTTTTATTTTTTTATTTTTATTTTTTTTTGGGTTAAAAAGTGTAATTGAGCAACATATTCAATAGTATTCTTTATTTTTCATTAATTAGCTGACATATGTTTTAAATTTTACTTTTAGCATAATGACAACATCTCCCTCATATTCTTTATTTTCCATTAATTAGTCAACATATACTTTTAATTTTTTAAAACATAATGTTACTTGACAACATCTCCCTCTTATTCTTTATTTTTCATTAGTTAGCCAACATGTATTTTTAACTTTTTTTAAACTTAATGTCACATGACATCTCCCTTATATACTAGACTATAGAGTGCCTCTCGTTGCAATCACAAACTATTTTATTACTTGATATTAGGGATTTTATCTAATTTCTTAGATCCTCTAATGATGGTTACTTGATTTAATACCCCATTCTCTAGTAAGACATACATAACTTTAAACATTAGAATAATATCACAAATTATTTCACTACTGGATAATAAGAATTTAATCTATTTATTAAGTCTCTCTGTTGAAAATTAAAAAGGTTAAAAAGTTAATATATGTAATAAAATTTAAAATGTTATAATTCATGTAAATACAAACTTGAATGTTGATATAATTTTATATATATAATACATCCAATCCAACCACAATTCCCCCTCACTCCCCCTCAAGACTGGTAATTGAATGTAATATTATAGACCTAAATTAAATAAGAGGATGACCTAACATGAATGAGAGTTGATGTCATACTAAGTTAAAAGCTTGGTATAATTGTAAAACTTCGGTAAGTCCGTTTTAGAGAAGCAATGATTTTGAGAGCCATCTTGATCCCTTTCTAATCATATAACACTCAAATAATTATCAGAAATGTGTACAACATTTTCTCTTTCTCCGTGTGTTTTATTTTGAAGTTTTAAATTAATTGTTTTGTTTAACCATGTATCAGTAGATAAATAATGTTTCGAAAGAGATGGGCTCTTTCTCAAAAACTTTAACAATACAACACATAATATGTGTTTCCTTTTTCTTTTTTTTCTAAATTACGCTATTTCTATTATGAACATAAAAGTACAAAACTGCCGCGGCTCAGCTGAGGAAGCCTGAGACCAGGCTTGATGTCCACTTTCTGTCTAGCTATAGAGCTGCCCATTAGTGGGAAACCAGCTCTTTTATCAGAGTTGACACCGCCCAGGAACTGGGAAACCGGCGCAGAGTCACTTACATACGGATTAACAAAACTAAAAAGAGCCAAAAGATACATGCAGCTTTGTCTGCTGTGAGTGCCCATTGAAAACATAAATTTATCAAAAATTCTAGAGCATAAATCATACTGAGAATTGGTCCTGGAAGAGGGAGAGCACTTAGTCTGAGTCCGGATTCTCCTCCTCAATTCTGCAGCCATAGTGTTCTTCCGAATCCGCTTCAGCATTCTTGTCAGCAGCTTCTCCTGACGGACCAGCTTCCATCTGCAAGTGCGCCTGTCCCAGATGAGCAGGGACAGAGGCAAAATGAATTCCGGGAGAGTGCGTGTGAGGACCGGGAGCAGGACCAGAGGGGTTCTCGAAGTTAGGCTTGGAAGGAGAATGCACAGGGTCAAGCGGCTGAACAGGAGGGAGAGTGGTCTCTTCGCGAAGTGAAATCGTGATTAGGGCAGTAATGGAAGGCCGATTGAAGGCGCAATCGAAACGCAGCTCAGCGTGTTGCGTTGATTGCCAGAGGTAATGACTTCCAGGGCGGGAAGGTGGGGCGGAAGCCTGAAGCGGGGGAGGAGACAGTGTATTCAGAACAGGGGCACGAGGCGGGTGCGAGGGCTGTGGGGGCGCCGGGGCAACGCTCTCATGGAGACGGCCAGCAGGATCAACATAAAGAGGAATGGGACGCCTTTCAGCATGTTCCATGGAGGAGTCGACATCAGAATTGGAGGGTCGCTCACTCATGGACCTGCCTCGAGAGGCCCCTTTCCTGCAAGACATTCTTTGCCTGAGCCTGGGCATACTGAAATTCTGAGAAGAATCCGACCAGTTACCAGAAGGAGCTGCAGGAATAGAGTTAATTTGACCAACAATAACAGGAGAAGTATGAGAATTGAACAGAACAGGGCAGAAGTTACTATTTGAGAAGTGATAGCCGGGAATCGTATCCAAACAGCATTGCAGAGAGCACCTGCGTCCTGTAGCTGTGCGAGCCCCACCTATTGCACAGCCGCCCGGGCAATGTGAGCGCAGAGGCGACGAAGAGCGGTGAGCAGAGCCAAAGCAATCGGAAGAATGCGAGCAGTGGTGCTCCATTTGAAGTCTGGTGCGCCGAGCAGGACAGAGCGATTGACGGCGAGGAGGAGTTAATATCCAGCGCTTTGGATTAATGAACTTAGCATTAATGACACCATAGGGGGCCATGTGGCCACCCCAGGTGAACCGCCTTGGTTCTTGAACCAGGCCTGGAGGCCTCTTAACCCGAGGTGTCATCCGCATCCGGAATTGTCTGATCCATTCGCACCAGCTTGATGCATTCCTGAGTAGAGTTTCTATCATTTATGATCTGGATAGAGCCGTGCTTGAGAAAGTCCGGACTATCAACTCCTAAATTGGCCATGAGATCCGCGACCCTGTTGCCATCTCTCTTGGTATGAGTAAAAGTGATAGCTTGGTTTTCTTTTACCCAATTGCTAAGAGCATCAATTCTGGAAGCTAAACGCCAACTGGTAGCTACCTTGGCTGAGCTGGTTCCATGGAGCAACTGATTTGCCATGCTGATCAGAATTTGAGAATCACCTTCCACAATTAGGGGCAGGAAGTTGTAGAGGTGAGCTAAGTTGAGTCCTTGCCATAGCCCTTCCAACTCAGCTGAGTTGTTTGTGTCCCATCCAATGGATCCGTAGAAGATGGCCTGGATTTCGCCTTGGGAATTTCTGAAGATACCTCCATATCCCGCCGGGCCTGGATTCCCTTTGGAAGCCCCATCAAAATTTAGTTTGATTATTCCTGGTGGAAGAGGAATCCAAGAGAGGGAATCTGAAGGGTTCTGCTTGTTGATTCTGGGCATAGATGTTATGGTGAATTGCCAATTGCGCCATATGCTGATCTCTTGAGGATGATTGGGAAGATCCTCCTCCTGCCAAGTTGCAAGGGAGAGAGACTCCTGTAGGTTGCTGTGGAAGTTTTTCCATAAAATGTCCAGGGGAGTGGTTTGATGCTTGAAGACTCTTTTGTTTCTTTCTTTCCAGAGCGCCCAGAATAGGAAACCTGGAATGAGTCGCTAGAGAAAGTTGAGAATGGGGCTGTTGTAAGAGCGCTGTGGCCAATGGCGAAGTATGCTGGTGATGTCCCCTTGTGGTTTGCTTCGTTGACTTCTAAAACAAATTTTGTCCCAGAGCTGGCTGGCAAGCTGACATGTTAGCATGAGGTGCTGAATGGTTTCAGTGTCCTGTTTGCAATTTGGACATTGTGAAGGGCCACAGAAACCGCGTTTGAGCAAATTGTCCCAGGTAAGAATTCTTTTGTGGCTGAGGAGCCAGAGAAAAGTGGAGACTTTAGGCCAGGTCCCTTTAGCCCATACAAATTGCCAGAGTCTGTCTTTCGGGTGAGGAGTAGGATACATTAAGTTGTAGGCCTCTTTTGTGGTAAATATGCCTTTGGGCGAGTAACCCCATCTAAGGATATATGGGTCATCTGAGCAGCGAATTCTGCAGCGTTGTAGTTCCTCCTGGAGAGTTGCCCACATGTTGCTGGGAGTGGTAGGTTGGAGGAGAGACGGGTGTTTCCAATGGTGATAGCTGCTTCTAGAATTAGTTATCCAACATTGACTTACCTTCAACTCTTCTGGCCCATTGTATCTCTCCGCGTTGGGCAGATTTAGAGTGTCAACAAGCTTCGGCCTTTGTTGCCAGGAGTCCACCCAAAATCGGGCAGTCTAGCCATTCCTAACCTCCCAAAAGCTGTGCTGGTGGATGAGGGCATGATGTTGCTTGGCAGAGTTCCAGATGAGAGATCCCGCTGTCTCAGGTTTGAGTCTGATCAAATCATTCATCGGTCTATTGTTGGCATACTTGGCAGCCCACAACTTAGCCCAAGGAGTGTGAGGGCTCGTGAGCCATTTCCACCAAAGTCGTGCACCCATGACTTCATTGCTTTGAAGGGGATTCCTGAGCCCTAGCCCACCGGCTTCTTTGGGAGTGCAGACTGTATTCCAGTTGACCAAAGCCCATTTCCGAGTGTGAGTTGAGGAGCCCCATAGAAAGCTTCGCTGGAGATTTCTGATTTGATTGAGCACCCATTTGGGAGCTGCAAGCACAGAGAAGAGGTAAAGCGGCATAGATTGCAGCACCGCTTTGATCAGGACTAGTCTGCTGGCTAGGTTGAGAGCTCTGTAAGTCCATGAGGAGAGGCGAGCCTCGAGTTTATCAAGGAGAACAGTCCAAGCTGAATGCTTGAGAGCAGAGTCAATGAGAGGGGCGCCAAGGTATTTGGCGGGGATATGGGCAATCGCAAAACCAAGAATACGGGCTACACAAGACTGGATAAGAGGAGGGGTGTTAAAAAAGAAGAGTTGAGATTTGGAAGTATTGACAGTCATGCCAGAGGCAAGAGAGAAAAGGTGCAGAATGCGTTTGAAAGACCTAGCTTCTTGGGCTGAGGGGAAGCCAAAGAGCATGGTATCGTCAACAAATTGCTGGTGAGTAGAAGCGGGAGAACCATACAGTGAAATGCCACGTAGATCCCCGTTTTGGACAGCTTGATGAATGAGCCTGCTAAGACCTTCTGACATAAGGACAAAAATGAAGGGAGAGAGAGGGTCACCCTGACGAATGCCTCGAGAAGAAACAAAAGGGTTGGAAGGGGAGCCGTTAACAAGGATGGAAAAGAGAGGGGAAGTAATAAGACTCATGACCCAACGAATCCACATCTGGTCAAAACCAAAGGCTTTGAGCGTGCTCTGAATGTAACGCCAGCAAAGTTTGTCAAAAGCTTTGGAAAGATCGATTTTAAGAAGCATACCTGGTTTTTTAGTGCTCTTGAGGGAATGGATGACTTCATGATTCATGATGATACCATCCATGATTTGGCGGCCTTCCACATATCCTGTTTGTTCTGGTGAGATGAGGAGCGGCAGCAGAGGCTTTAATCTGTTAGCAATGACCTTGGAGATGATCTTGTAGATCACGTTACAGAGAGCAATGGGACGATACTTCTCCGGAGTGCTGGGTTGTTCTTCTTTAGGCACCAGAGCGATGAAGGTGGTGTTTAAGGAGGGGAGGATCCAGTGTGTGGCCCTTGATTCTTCCACTAGTTCCCAGACTTCAATTTTAATGAGCTCCCAGAAATGATGGAAGAAATTTGCAGTGAATCCATCAGGCCCTGGTGCTTTCCCATCTTTGGTTTGTGCCATTGCTAATTCAACTTCTTGCATGGAGACTGGTCGCAGAAGCATTTTGTTATGCTCTTCGGAAATGAGTTTGGGAATGAGCTGAGAAACTGCATCAATGGCTGGCTGTCGGTCTATGGTGCCATCTTCTTGGAGAGTGGTTTGGAAATAGTTCGAGAGGACTTGCTCAATTTCTTCATGTTGCTCTACTTTCTCCCCGTGCTGATTAGTGATGTTGTGGATGCGATTTTTCATCCTTCTCTGAATAGTGGAGCGATGGAAGAATCGAGTATTTCGTTCCCCTTCCTTTAACCAATTGATTCGAGACTTTTGCCTCCACAGAATTTCTTCTTGTCTTTGCCTTTCTTCAAGCTGCTTTTGGATCTGCATTTCTTGGGTATTAGCCTCCTCTGATCTTCCTTCTGTTATGATTTTCTGTTGTACTTCCTCCATTTGTCTTTCGAGGATTTTGATGTCTTGAAAGATGTTGCCAAAGACTGTTGTGTTCCAATTCTTGATGAGCGCCTTGAGGTATTTCAGCTTTTGCTGAAACTGGTACATCTTGCAGCCATGGGGGGGGGTAAAGTTGTGCCATGCCGAGTTGACCATTTCTTTGAATGAGGGATGTGAAAGCCAGAAGGCTTCAAATTTGAAGGGTTTTCTGAGCTGTGGGCCAAGATTGTGCCATTGTAATGCAATGGGCCAGTGGTCTGATCCTGCAAAAGGAAGAATTGAAGCCTCTAGGTCGCCCCCCATGTGTATAGCATTATCAGAGATAAGGAATCGATCGAGCCTGGAAGCAACATGATGGGCCCCTGATCTTTTGTTGTTCCAAGTGAACGTTCCATTGGTGAATGGGAGATCTATCAGCCAGCTGTTGGTTATGAAATTCCTGAAGTGGACGCTTTCAGGGTCCGGTCTGGTTCTGCCTCCTGTTCGTTCTTCCATCTTGGTTACCATATTGAAGTCCCCTGCTGCTATCCAGAGAGGATGAGTTCTGTGAGAGTTGAACGCTTCCATTGTATTCAAGAGGGCGATCTTTCTGTTAAGGTCCTGCGGGAAATAAACGTTTGAGAGATGCCCGTATGTATTTGTGCCAATAGGGTGAAAAATGGCTTGAATGATATTATGAGCTGCATGCAGATCCGATATGACTATGGATTGAGTGTCCCAGGCTATAGCAAGCCCTCCAGAAGAGCCAGAAGCATCTATTGCTGCAGAACTGCTACTAGGCCAGACTTTTGACAGAAAAGTACCCAAAGCTTCACTGTTACATTTTGTCTCTTGGAGAAAGAGAATATTTGGTTTTTCTTTTTGTAACATACTTTTTATCATTTTGTGTTTTCCTGGGCTATTGAGCCCTCTGATGTTCCATGATATCAATTTCATGAGGAACTATTTGGCAGGGGCGGAAAGAACCGCGTTAGCTTGGGGTAGCGCCCAGAGTTGACTAGTATTTCCCCAATGGTAATTGTACGCTGCCAGTCTGGTTTTCTGCCCCTCTTTTTGGATTATTTAATTACTTTGAGGTTGTCCCAATGACTTCCTGTCTGAATACCAAGTTTTGCTTGTTGCTGGGCTTTGGATAGAACCTTTGCCAGGGTGTCTATTTGATGGGGCTTGATTTTGTCAAAATCTTGGCGCTTGCAAGCATCCTCCAGGCCAATGATGTCAAGATCCCCAAGCTCAAGACTCTCTGAATCTTCTTCCATTGGATTTGTAGCGCTTTGGGTACCTTTTCCCCCATCGGGAGTAGCAGATCCTGATTTAGGATCATCCAGATCCATGGTTTTTGTATGCCAAGTTAAGAGTTTTGTGCCAGAGGGGGGTTTGGAAGAGGGGTTTGCAGAGGCGCTTGTCTCTGGCTGGGGGGGGAAGGGGTTCGTAGGGACATGCAGCGGGGTGGAAGCATTGGGGATTTGGTTAGACTGAGGAGGCACCGGGCTCGAGTTAGGCATTTTCTCTGTATTGGAAAGGATGGCAAAACTATTGCTGGTAGTGGGGACACTAGAGGAAGAAGAGGGTTTTTTACCTGCCGATGAAGCTTTCTTGTTGTGCCTTCTGCGAGGAGGTACTTTGGTGAAACCATCTGCTTCTGGTTGGGTATCAGCTTCTTTGTTCTGGGATGCAGTATTGAGGGGGCAGTCTCTGAAGAGGTGCCCATGGGCATGGCAACGCCGACACCTGAAAGGAACATGCTCATAATCCAGTGGTTGGATCCACTCAAAATCATCATGGTATATACTTACAGCATCAGGTAGGGCCTTGTCTAGATGCATATAAACGCAGATCCGCGCATAAGAAGTGTAGCGGCGAAGTTTGGTCTCTTCTGCGATTTTGATAAACTGCCCTAGACCCTTGCCAATCTCCTGAAGCGTGTCTTCGTCCCAATATTCAAGCGGCAGCGAATATAGACGTATCCAGACAGGTGCCCAGTTGAAGTT
Organism: Pinus albicaulis; assembly: GCA_034641835.2. NCBI lineage: Eukaryota > Viridiplantae > Streptophyta > Pinopsida > Pinales > Pinaceae > Pinus > Pinus albicaulis. Next base: position 1,143,080,510 of record CM076581.1, read on the forward strand.
TTCTTTATCTGGATTGAATCTTTCGATCCAGTTTCTGAGGTATAGGCCAGCCGAATTGAAGAAGTATGGCCCTTCATCCATGATTCTGTTGCGATCCTCAAGACAGATGAAGATCGCCGTGAAGAACCCCTTCGGTCCGAGCTGAAGAGTAACGTGTCCTTTAGGCTTCCATTTCGAAGCGATCCATCCTTGTAGGGCCTTTTCTGTGGGCCAGAAACCGATAAATTTGCCGATGAGGGCATGATCTCTCATATATTGAATGCGGGCATTGATTCGATGGCTAGGCAAATCGATCTTGGGCCTTTCTGGTGCAATGGGCTTGCAGGTGGAAGAGGAGGGGGCCGCTTTGTCCTGTTGTGCCTGTGAAAAAGTCGTATGGGGTTCTGTCGTTTTCTGTTGCTTGTCAGCGCTGGTGTTGGTCAGGTCAGGATGAGCGCCTGAGGAATCATTGTTTGCAGGGGGGGTCGGGCCCTCCCCCCCCGAGCTTGTTGCCATGGCTGTTGCCCAAGCTTGAGCGCTTGGAGGAGAGCGGCGCCTCGTGATTAGTCGGCTAGGGTTGCAGCAGTCGCCGGTGGGTAGGGTTTTCGCGTGCTCATCTCTCTTCTCGGGAACATATGCCCCAAACTTTCATTTAATATGTGTTTCCTTATTTCTTATTATATAATTTGTTTGTTTATAAAATATTTATAATTGACTTTAACCTTGTCCACCTTTCTTTGAAAAAACCTAACATTTTAACTCATAAAATTATTTTAATGTACATAAACGATATTATATAATTAATAATAACAATCAAATAATCCTAAGGTCATAAACTTTTCAAATTCCGTAACTAGTAAATGATATATATATCGTGTTATGTTGTTATAGAGGCACCTGCACATTAATTATTCAATCTTTCAATTGATTAAGTATATAGAGAATGATTTTTTTCATATTTGGATATTTGATTTAATTTATAGTTTATAAATTAGTTGATTTGTGATATTGATATCAAACCCAATCTAGGCTTGATTTGTAGTCATTTTGGAGACATTTCTCATTCATTATTATTGGTTTGAAAATGATTTCTTCTTTCTAAAATACTAATAATTTATATGCATTGAAAAATTGAAGAGAAAATCAAAAAGTGTTGTTAATATGATTCGAAACATATACAAAAATTTCATTATTGGTAAAATAAAAAGAGAAAGAGATCAAGTTAAAAAAACTGAAAATTAAAATATCAATTAAAACACATTTTAGGAGGTAAGCCTTTATTAAAGATTTCTATAGAAAATAATACAAATACAAATAATAAATTTGCTAGATTTGTAACCTTACTATTAATTGAACATGCATGAGAAAAAATCTAGAACTCCAGAAAGGAGACATGTGATAGCATAGTCATGCCAAAAAAAACCCCAATATCATGCATGTTATAGGAAATAACCCTTCATTGTTTGTTTAGATGCGCCAACCCATTAAGAATCCAATTACTGCTAAAGTTTTGTAGGAACTACTCCATTAGCATGAGAATTCAAGGAACAAATAGGTGTTAAAAATCATTATAGAGACAGAATTGTGTCTCTATGGAACCTTGGCTCTGCAACCTCTACTGTTGCTCAGATCCTAATCGGGCCCTGACATGTCTATCGTCTCAATGGGGGGATCAGGCCTCCCGCCTCCCTCTTTTTCAAATCATCAGTTGTCCAAAGATGTTGTTGCATTCAAATCCTTGGTTTAGTCAAGCTTAAAGGGGAGTCAAAACAAGACAAGAACGTTTTGTGAAAAAACCAGAGAGTATCCCAAAGGTTTAGGTAAACATTGCAAAATACAGATCTACTGCTCTCGGTCTGGATGAAAGTGGATTAGTGAGTTAGTTTAGGGGGATGCTTTCCCGTCCCCAAAAAATTTTCACTAATGGTTTGACAAAAACTACCAACCTCTAGCCAAAGGACATATTGAAAGTGTCTTCTGTGGGAAAGTATTTTATACATTCTTTCTGGAGCTAAAGGATGACAGAGATCTCGTATTCAAAAATGGGCCTTACTTCATGGGATCCCAAGGTTTATATTTGGATAGATGGAGTCTAGAATTTTATCTTGAAAATGATGTTCCTTCAGTTGTGCATGTTTGGGTGACGATGCCCCATATTCTGTTTCACTGCTAGGATGAAGAAACCCTCCAAAATATTGAGAACACTCGAAAAAAAAATATAGGAATTGTTGAGCTAAGAGAATATATGTATGTCTGTGAAAGATTATGTGTGGAAGTAGATCTGGAAAAAGTTTTGCTTGCAGTTTTTCAACTCTGTTTAGATGGTTGGTCCTTCATTCATCATGTACACTATGATCAAATTCCTTTTAAATTACGCTATTGTCATGAGCATGGGAATTTTGCCAAAAAATTCCTAAGAAAGCTCCCAATGAGATGGAAATGGGGGATGATATGAAGAAAAACCCTCAATCAAATAACCCATTTTCTCTCTCAATTCTACAGATGTGGAAATGGTAGAAGATGTTGCACAACATCCACAAGAAAATCCAAAAAATGTTGATATCCAAGAGAAAGGCAAAAAATACAAACTTAGCAATTGAACTAGAAAATGCATCTCCAATTCAAGTCGTGTTGCAGATACAAGAGTCAGAGTATGAAGAGGAGTTATAATTCCCAAAGGAAAGGACAAGTGTACATGAAAATTTCAGCTCCACAGAAGAAAAACCAAATTCAGAGCCTGATCGAGAGGTGGTATAAATGAGATCTATAAGGAAACTCGAGAAAAAATCTAATCAGTTAGGCATGAACAGGTTGAACGAGAGAAATAAAGGGGCACTTAGGGGGTGATAAGAAGTTCAACCTTCAAAGTACTAAAAAATCAGAATAAAGATGGTCCAACAAGATCCTCTTTGGATGGAAGAGAAAAAGAAAACAATAAATAATGAACATTGTATCCTAGAATTACAGGGGGAATGGGTAGTGAGAGAAGGGAACAAGAGATAAAAAACCTAATAAGACTACAAATTCCCATATTTTGCTTCTCCAGGAGTCTAAATAAGGAGAGGATGAAGCTATCCTAAAATTTCAAAGGATATGGAAAAATTATAGTGCTTTGGTAGTAGATCTTGAAGTGCATCGAGGGTTTATGCACCATTTGGTCCTCTTCACAAAACTCCAAATTTGTTCACATCTCAACGGGGAAAATATGTAATATCATCTCTCTCTCTCTCTCTCTCTCTATATATATATATATACATATATATATATATACATATATATATATATATATATATATATATATATATATATATATATATATATATATATATATATATATATATAAGGCTCAAGAACTATCAAGACAAATTTCAATGTTGGGGTACCGTCCTTGAAAAGTCAAAGCATCTCTGAGAATATTAATCTCATTATAGGAGGGGACTTCAATGTCACAATACATCGGTGAGAGAAGAAAGGGGGAAGCCCATTCATAGACCAATTTCAAGAAAATATGGAGGATCTTATTGCAAAGCTTGATCTGGTAGATATAAAACCAAAATTTTCAAAGTACACTTGGAGTAAAAAAAGTATAGGCCCAAGGCACATAGTTGCCAAGCTAGATAGAGTTTTTGTTGGGAGTGAACTTCTCGACCATCCATACTCCATCTCCTCCTCCCATCTTGCTTGGATAGGATCTGATCACTGCATTGTCAAGTTCGGCATTGAATGGCTACCAAATCACAGTGTTATCCCCTTTCGATTCAATCCCTTTTGGGAAATCGGGCTTGTTTTGACTCCCTTAGTCAATAGGGTATGACTAGATGGATAAGGGGATCACCCATATACATATGGGAACAAAAAATAAAAGGACTAAAGGAAGAAATAAATAAATTGTTTCAGGATAGATCCAACTCCAAATTTTCTAGAGTTCATCTCTTACAAAATCAACTTGAAGAAACTCAACAGAAAATTAAAGATCTTCTAGTGTCCAAGGAGCTCCTCATTAAAACAAAAAAATGTATGAACACCTACATAAAAAAATCAAGGAGGAAGAATATATGTGGATACTAAAATATAGAAGCTTGTGGTTAAAATCTGGGGACAAGAATACCAATTTTTTTCACAAGCAAACAAAAATTAGGGAAATTAGAAACAAGATCATCCAAGTCTAGGTAAATGGAAACGTCATTTCAATTCCTGATAAAATAAGGGAAGAGGCATTTATATTCTTTCAAAATCTATACAAAGAATATTGAGAGATGGCATCAAGTAGGATTACGACCTTCTTGGAGCACATCCCTCATCTATTACCCCTTAAATCAACGCTAAGATAATATCAGCTATATCTACAAAGAAAATTTGGGAAGAAATTTGGTCTCTTGATCTAGATAAAGCTCCAGGCCGAGACGAATTTACTAAATCATTCTACCAAAAGTTCTAGAAAGTGATCAAGTTTGATCTTTGCAAGATGGTCTCCTTTGTTCAAAAATATGAGCGGATGTGAGGAGTTCTTAACAATGCCTTCCTGGGATTGGTACCTAAAGAGGTAACTCCTTCCTCTTTTGAAAGATTTCGTCCCATTTCCTTATGAATTTTTTCTCACAGATCAATTACTAAAAAAAATTCAAAAATATTGCAACCTATCCTCCCCATCCTCATTTCTAAAAATCAAGGCGACTTCATAAAACAAAGGCAAATTTTAGATAACATTGTTCTCGTTCAAGAAAACATTCACTCTAGCAAATCTCAAGGGGAAAAAGAAATGGAAATTAAACTTGATTTATCTAATGCCTTTGATAGAGTCAAACACTCCTTATTCATCCTTCTCAAGAAAATGCGATTTTTTGAAGATTTGTTAAACTAGATAAAGGCATGTATATCCTCTCCTTGGATTGCTCCCCTAGTTAATGGTAGCTCTATTGGCTTCTTCTGTGCGTCTATCATGGAATTTGGCAGGGAATCCCTCTTTGCCCCATCCTCTTCATTCTGATGGCAAAATCCTTGAGCAAGAGCTTATAACAAGATTGAATCTCCTTCTCTTCTTCCAGGAATTAGATACATGGAGGGCATCAGAGGTATAAATCATTCCCACTTTGCTGACAATACCATTCTTCTGGCGAGTTTATACTAATATATCCCATCGTTTCAAGTCAGTATTGGATGATTTTATGGAATTATCTAGCGATATAATCAATGAAGGGAAGTGTCATATTTACAGTTGGAACATTAGCAAATGTTGTTGGAAATAATAAGAGGGGGATGAATCAGTATTTCTTAGCAATTAGTATTATTAATATTTCAGAGCATTAATTATCTTTAACATTTCATCAACATAAACAGTAAACAACACCATTCAACAATGTGAAGTAATAAAGATAGTAGACACGAATATTTTTAGGTGAAAAACCCCCTCTGGGTCAAAAACTACCAAACGTTTCTTAATATTTGTCTTTCAAAAATATTTACATCAAGTTTCAGCTCCAACTAAAGGAGGCTCCAACCTATAGGATGCTCCAACACCTTTTTTACCAACTGCAACTAGGAGGATGCTCCAACGCCATAGATATCATGCTCCAAACTGAATGATGCTCCAACACCCTGTGTACCAACTGCAACTGAAGGGGCACTCCAACACCCTAGATCTCATGCTCTAACACCATGTGTACCAACTTCAATTTGAGGCACGCTTAAATTCTTTGTGCAGACTACAACCTACCCTAGCACCACCCTATCACCCTGAAGTGTTCTCAAGATCCAACCTAAAGGTGACTCCAATCACCTTCCATGCACCACCATGCCACCCTAATGAGACAACAGACCACGTTTCACAATTTTCATACTTGATCCCCCTATGATATGAATCAATATAAATAAAGTGTAATGAATTTTTTGCGGCTCTACTCAATATGTATATCACCATCAAGTCCTCGCAGCCTCACTGCTCAACTATGCTCAAAGTGACCACTACACAATCATACCTCAAACAATATTCACCATCAAACATGCCTCTGCTCAATCACAATGTCAAACCAAAACACTGCGTAAAAAACCCTAACTTTGATACACAATCATGTCTCTGCTCAAACAATGTTATCTCTATCCACAGCATATCTAACCCTAGCTATAGTACAACTCTTCCTTACTCAAGCTTGTAGTAACATCATAAATTCTCGCTCGATCAAAATTTCTTCCATTCATGTCAGTTATAATATCATTGTCATTGAATTCCTTCCTCACTATAATGGATAAACAATATTCTCAACTAAATCCTGGAACAACCCTGCAAGTGATCTGGAATGTCTATTTTACGATAGGTCACATGTGTCATTGTCATATATCAAGAGTTGACTTCAATCATGTGTATCATATAGTAGGATCATTGTCATATGTCACAAGCCTAGTTGTCAAGTCAAGTTATATATATATATATATATATATATATATATATTTGTCACTTTCAAGGACACTCACTAGATATTACCAAAAGTCATTGTTTCACTGTCTTCAACGTTCACTGTGTAGTAAAAGAGTCATTGTATAATTCCAACACAGAAGCCTTACTGTTATATATAATTCACTATCAATATTCTTTGTTCTTTAGTCATCATATACTTTTATCACAACACTCTCATCTAGTCTTCACTACAATATCAATGTGCATATTTGTATAGATCACAATCACAATGTCACGGAAGAGATCATGTCACAACTCACAAGGTCAATGGTTATATAACAAAAGGTCATTGTTTTATATATATAAGGTCATTTTTGTTTTAAGGTCATTTTTTTGCTAAGCCATGGTCATTTTCACACATGCTACTATATTAAGCACATACTATTATTATTGTTATACAAAACACAAAAAAATAGAAATCAATCATTGGCTTTGTGCATTTGATCCTTGAATTTGTTCAACTCAACATAGATCTGAAACCCTTACTCAAAGAGCATAATCTTTCCAAAATGTTGTAAATGAAAATGGAGCCCAACTTGATGAGAAATACCTTAACTTATTGTTGTGGATTAAACCTTATCAATATTCTTGTTGCTACTCTGCATTTATCAACAACTTTTGAAATGGTCCATTAGGTGAATAATGAGATCCCTTATCACAGTCAACTAGAAGCTTGTATTTCCAAAACTCTCTACAAGTTCCTTATATAATAAGACACTGAATATTTCTCTGCCCTAGACGTGTATGATGTTCGAATAACTCTCAAATTTCAATTCAATGTAGTTTCAGTTTTGTCTTTAGAAAATTTGTTAATAAATAAAGGAGTATGCCACTGTCAGCATAAGGTTATTTCGGTATAAATTAAGGTTACTAGGTCAATGCATGTATCAGATAATCTTTTCACAATGAGTTATCCCTTCATTGCCTAGAGGTGATGAATGTGTTGCTTCAGAACTAGTGTCCTAGAGAGTTGAGGGCTACAAAATATATTAATGGCAAATTTGTATGTCCAAAACAATTCTCTTTGCAAGAAGGTTGAAAATTTAGGACAAAAACTATTCTTTGTTGAAATCATCGGTTATCTTACAGAAGGTAGACATTCCTTTCGGTGTGATGACTATTGTTTTGGGTTGTAGCTAGGTCAAGGAATTTCAAGCAAATAAAATTATGCCTTCAAAATTGATAGCCTAATTTTTTCATTCTCACTGTCAAGGAAACTCACTAGATATTACCAAAAGTCGATGTTTCCATGTCTTCAAGGTTCACTGTGTAGTCAAAGAGTCATTGTATACTTCCAACTTAGAAGTCTTACTACCGTATATAATTCATTGTCAATAGTCATTATTCTTTTGCCATCAATCACAACACTGCCATCTAATCTTCACTACAAGATCAATGTGCATGTGTATGGATCACAATCACAATGTCACAGAAGAGATCATGTCACAACTCATAAGGTCATTGGCTATATAACAAAATTTCATTGTTATATATATGTGTGTGTGTGTGTGTGTGTGTGTGTCACAAAAGAGATCATGTCACAACTCATAAGGTCAATGGTTATATAACAAAAGTTTGTTGTTATATATATATATATATATATATATATATATATATATATATAAGGTCGTTGTTGTAAGGTCCATTAGATGAAATTTCAGCCTAAAAGTGGTAATGAAATTTTGATATAATTTTCATGTCATAATATGTAAACCAATCAAAATCCTTTAAATTTAAAAAGAGATGCATGTAAATATTTTGGAGGGGGAAAAGGAAAAACTATTTTTTTAAATTGTATTTTTGGATTACCTCCTTATAGGTTTACTCAAATTTCAAGTGTAGACACTCGTTGCATGCACATGCAACGAGTGTCTACACTTGAAATTTGAGTAAACCTATAAGGAGATAAGCCAAAAATACAATTAAAAATAGTTTTCTTCTTTTCCCTCCAAAATTCATAACTCTTATTTTATTATTTTAACTATTATTTTATTATTTTTCCTTAAGAGGCCACTTTTAGGTTGAAATTTCATCTAATGATTGTTTTTGCTAAGTCATGGTCATGTTGACACCTGCTACTATATTAAGCACATATTTTTATTATTGTTATGCAAAACACAATAAAATTAGAAATCAAACAATGGCTTTGTGTATTTGATCCTTGAAGTTGTTCAACTCAACATAGAGCCGATGTTAATCAAGTTTGTCATTGATGTCACTATGGAATTGACAGAAATGTCCATATTCTTGAGATGCCATGTTCCAGATGATGATGTCAGGACTCTTGTCTGACAAAGATGTCATATATAAAGATGTCAACCCGTGAAGATGTCAAACCACTAATGAAGAAGTCCTAAGAAGTCCTTCTACTAACAATAATGTTGCGTGTGCCTTGATGATCTAGACCTTAACGCTTGATGACATATGGAGTCATACACTTGATGATGTCATACACTAAATGAAAGACCACAATTGATGAAGGTTGAAATACTAGATGATGACGTGGAAGATATCATTTGATGGTTGGAAGATTTTGAAATTCTCCTAATGATGTTGCACTATGACATATTACTGCACTATTATTGAATACATGATGTTATACCTTCATGATGATGCCGGATACTATCATGATGACATAAATTTCCTACATTATGACACTATGATCCTATGATTGATAAGTCAAACAAAGGAGAATCCAAGCAATGGAAAAGCCATTTTTTCCTATACACCTTCTGCACTAAAAAATTCAAGGGAAATCACAAAGAAAAATGTTTTTCACCACCTTAGAGGCAACCTTTCAACATGAGACTTATACCATATAAAAGAGGATTTTTTCCTCTTTCCAACGAGCCTTTACTTGCCCAGAAACTCCCAACAGTTGATGAGATATGGAATTTTTAAGTCAAGAAAAATTAACCTTAGCAGTGAGCTGACCTATCCTTGTCCTATTTGTAGAGACATATCATTTCATTTTGCGGTGATAAAATCACTATTTATTAGAGTTTCAAGCTCATTCTTTAGCCACTAATTTAGTCAACATCTCAGGACCTCAACCAGCATCACAGGAAGAAAGGAGAATTTATACAGACCTCGATCGCTATGGTAAATCATCCTTTGGGCAACGTTTAGATCACAGACCTTAGAGTCACCACTGCAAAGTACAGAATTGTTGGGATATTTGTTAACTCGGGCTTGTGGTTAGAAAAACAGTGAACAATCACCTAAACTTGGTGCTATCACCTTGGATTGCTAGTTGTGGATAGGGCTCAGACATGTGAGGAGGAACAGTCTCTTTTTAAGCTCGGTTCAGTAAAAAGACACCAAACAGTCACCTATATTTGACCTCGGATTGTGTAATATTCCTAATTTGGCTCTTAGCTAATTAGAATATTAAATATTTTCTTCCTTATTTAATAGATGAATAAGAGGGTAGAGGGACCCATAAATCCCTTTAGTAGAATAAAACCACTTCACCAGTGTGAAAGTGGAACAGCGTAGTAGTGGGGGGGGCCAAGAGATCATGTGAACAACGCAGTGAAGGAGGAGGATATGGACCAAGAGATTAGCGCAGTTATGATGTGGGCCCAGGCGTGTGAGGGTTCCACAAATATAAGAAAGAGGTGTCTTCCTTAATTAATAGATGAATAAGAGGGTAGAGGGACCCATAAATCCCTTTAGTAGAATAAAACCACTTCACCAGTGTGAAAGTGGAACAGCGCAGTAGTGGAGGGGGCCAAGAGATCATTTGAACAACGCAGTCAAGGAAGAGGATATTGACCAAGAGAGAAGCGCAATTATGATGTGGGCCCAGGGATGTGAGGGTTCCACAACTATAAGAAATAGGTGAGGGTAGCCATAGAGAGCATTCTGGATTATTATTATTTTATTTTTGTTTACGACTTGAGCACACTTGAGCTTTTTAGCTGAGTCTGCAGTGTTGTTTAGCACACGGGTGTCTCCGAGCAGAGATCCCAAACTCGTCCTCGGGGGACTTAAAGTGCCCGCTCAGGAGAGGAGTCCTTCTATCTTGTGAGCAGATTTCAGCATTCTGACATTTGGCCATTTGCATTCCTCTTGTGCAGCGCAGTCACCCAGTGACTTACGCAGTGCAGCAGTAGAGATATCCAGAGGAGGGTGAGATTTCATAGCATTGTCACTAGGAATCTAGTGAGGGGATCAACCCTTCAACAATTGAGCTACAGAGGAATTGTTGTAGCATTTTATTTTTCATTTCAACTCATATCACTGCACACCCAGCAGTAGTGCGTTTTCATGCCCTAGGAGGGTGATTTTTCAGGGTCTGCCAATCCAGAAATCTTTTCTGGGTTTTTCTGGGTTTTGTGAGTAAAGGTCGGTGTCCAAATCCCAAAATTTTCCGAGCATCGAAACAGCCTCATATACGCAGTCCTATTCACCCAGCAGTAGTGTTTCCAGCAGGGCAGCACAGAGGAAGAGCTCCAGCAGCGCAGTAGAGAGCAATGTTTTCAGTGGGGGAGCTTGAGGCCATTCCATCCCGCTTTTGCCGGCTTGAGTGCCATCAATTTTGAGGCATTGTTATATTGTTTTCACCTCCATATTAATAAAATGGCTCAGCTATTTTGTCTATTTTTATGGTGTTTTCAATTTATTTTCATATTGTTGTAGTTTCCAGTTTATTGTATTTTGTATTACTGTCTTTTTCCTATTTGGAATATTACAGATTGCAGCCTTGTGCAAGGTTAATTCTGGAGCTCGGATCTGTTATTGAAGGTTTAGATTTGTGCCTCGGATATATAGTAGGCAATCCTTGTGGTTCACCTTGATTGAAGGAGCTTGAAGATGTGGTAAATCTATTGGTTTTTTGGTCCAGTGGATTTGTGGAAGGAACAATCACCAATTGCAGACTTGTTAACAGTCTCCTTGGACCTTTGAGCTACAGTCACTTGCTTGGAACATCACTCAAGTCTCGAACTTGGTGCTACTTTGAAGAACAATCATCTCTTACGGTCAGACCTGTGAGAAGCCCTTTGAATCTCAGACCTGTAACACCTTGGAGGCTTAGATTTCAGGCTTGGTCACCTATGGAGGAATAAGGAGTTGTGGGTGAAACCATTTTTGAAGGAACAGTTTTGAGGGCAGCACAGTTAGAGCACAGTTGTAGTAAGTTGCTTGAAGTAAACAATGATACATCCCTGTTAGAACAGCTTTGTTGTGCAGACCTTGGGTTGGTTGAATCAAGACATATCTTGAAGGCATTGTTAAGTGCACTTGAAGAACACCTTGGACAATATCTTGGAGCAGCCTTTGGAGTAAACTTGTCTTCAAAGTAAACATTGAAGACACACTTGGAGAAGCTTATTGAATCCATCATGAGGTAATTTGGAGGACTTGATTGGGTACCATGAAGAATAGCGGAGACACCTTCATGTGAAGAGATCAAGGTTTTCATTGATGACATAACGTGGAGACTATAGTGAAGATGAATATTAAGAGGGCTCGTTGAAGAAAACATTGGGAGTCGTGAAGTACAACTAAGCATATCTTAATGAAGTAAAGGGTTGGAGCCCAAGAGGTTGGAGCCTCGAAAATACAAGGTCGGTGCCTTGGAGGATAGGGTTGGAGCCCTAGAGGATCGAAGTCCTCAAGAAACCAGGTCGGAGCCTAAACTAGATACAGGGTTGGAGCCTTGGAGGTTGGTGCCTCAAAATTGACAAGGTTGGAGCCTTGGAAGCCCGAGTCGGTGCTTGGAAAATACAGGTTGGAGTCTGGGAGATTGAAGATCGGTGTCCTCATCTAGGGTTGGAGCCCTACATATATTGTACTTTTTTTTTTGTAAATAAGAAATTAATAAAAGCATTCATTCTTATTGTTCATTTTGTGTTCTAAATACAAGTGATCTAACTGGTAAAAATAACAATATAAAGGAAATATTGATTCACCCCCCCCCCCAGTATTGCCAACAGCCGAAACCCTTACTCAGGAAGCATACCCTTTCCAAAGCATTGTAAATGACAATGGAGCCCAACTTGATGAGAAATCCCTTAACTTATTGTTGTGGATGAAACCTTATCAATAATCTTGTTTCTACTATGCATACATCAACAACTTCTGAAACAGTCCATTAGGTGAATAACGAGATCCCTTATCATGGTCAACTAGAAGCTTGAATTGCCAAAACTCCCTACAAGTTCCTTATATAATGAAGACATTACATATTTCTCTTCCCTAAGCGTGTATCATGTTCATATCACTCTCAAAATTTAAATTCAATGTAACTTTAGTTTTGTCTTAAGAACATTTGTTAATAAAATAAAGGAGTATGTCACTACCAGCATAAGGATATTGCAATATATAGTAAGGTTACTAGGTCAACGCATGCCTCAAATAATATTTTCACAATGAGTTAACCCTCTGTGGCCTAGAGGTGATGCATGTGTTGCTTCAGAACTAATTCCCTAGAGAGCTAAGGGCTACAAAAGATATTAATGGTGAATTTTTCATGTCCAAAGAAATTATCTCTGCAAGAAGGCTGAATAATTTAGGACAATAACTATTATTTGTTGAAATCCTCGGTGATCTTAAAGAAACTAGACAATCCTTTTGGAGTGTTGAATATTGTTTTAGAGAGCAGCTAGGTCAAGGAACTCCAAGAAAATAGATGTATGCCTACAGAATCGATGGTCTAAGATGGTTGTTGCCCAACCAAAAACCCTTTGATGGTCTACTTGTTCGTAAAACTTCCTTTGTAGATCATATACAAAAGAAATCACAAAGATAAAATGTCGAGCCTCATAACTTCTGGATTCAAGTCTTCACCTGCAATATATCACCCAATGTATTCCATAAACCAAAAAAAAAATCAAAATAACCCTTACTTCAAATATGTCAGTGTTTACTTAGAGGACGAGGTAATTTCAGAACTAATGTCACAAAATCATACATTTAAACTCATGCCCTTTGGAGGAAAAATGTTTCTTATTTTTATAGATATTGGAGGACTAACGGATACCATGATTTTAGGAAATTATTTAAAGTCGACCTAGATTTTGAGGTAGATTAAACTTCAAAATTTCAATTTGATGATCCTAAAGAATAAGTTTGACCCTTCATTTCTTTGGCCTATTTAAATTTTCAATTTAATTTGAATTAAAGAATACCCTTGACTTTATGAACTTTTCCAGCCACTAATAATTTTTCAAGTTATCGATTTATGCACCTTCACTTTTGCGACTTCATTATTTATGTTATTTTCATCATCCTTGTGGAATTTTGACCATATGATAGGTTGAAACCTTCCACAAAATGATTCCTCCATGAGTCGTGATGACAAACCAATGATGAAGTGATGTGTCACCACGCCTTGGGGTTTTGACCAATTGACTTGGGTTATCAACTTCAAATGTGAGTATCTCTCAAACCATGAGGAACCACGTGGGGTTCCATATACTACCAGAATCTGCTCGACAATGAGAATCCAATGACAAAGATCTCCAAGTAAAACTTTGTGATTTGGTTCTTCAAAAACCCTCAACAAGTGCGGGGTATATCCTTAGTCAAGGAGACCCAAACCTTAGAGGTAGGGTTTTCAACCATCCTTGCAGTGGAGCTTCCAACTTGATGTAATTCAGACAAATATTAAGAGCATTCATTAATAGTTTGACATTAATGACGGGTGATTATCCAAAGTCAAACTCTAGGGTTAATATCAATGACAACATCATTCAACAAAGGTCTTTAACAGAAGCTCCTTCAAACCCTCAAAATATCTGATAAATACTCTTGGACCAACTTCAAATATTTGGAGGTTCCCAAATGCCTAAAAATCCCTCATGGGATATCTCGATAGAGAAATTTAAATCCAATTTTAAGAAATGGGGAGCTCAGTGGTTGAATCCAGCAAGAAGAATAACTCTGATAAAAACAATCCTCTTAGTGTTTCCCATGTATCAAATCTCTATCCTTCTAGCTCCCATGTCAGTGAAATACAAAATGGCATGGGAAATCAAAAATTTTCTATGGAAAAGGGGGTAGATCCAACACTAAAAAGTTTCATCTAATCAATTGGAAAACGGTTTGTCTTCCTAAAAAATGGGGGTACTAGGAATAACAGATCCAACCATCAAGAGTATTGTCGTGGGAGCCAAATTGGTCTTGCGTTTAATAGCAGAAGATAATATTGGTGGAAACAAATTTTGCATCGCAAATACTTCACGGTGGAAATGCATTCACGTATTTTTCATCCTCTCCCAAACATGGTAAAATATGGAAAAGTATTGAAGCTTATATCCTAAGTAATAACAACATTATGGAAATGTGGGTTTCAGGCTGTAAGTTATGGCCAATGAAAATTTTGGGTTTGCAGGTCGTACAAAGGGACCTGTGAAGGCACGTGCAGAGACCCAAAGATTGACACCAGGTGATCTGTGTCAGGTTCCATAGTGCAGCTGGCGATGCAGGTGGTGGACACGAGAGGTACGGGCGTCATCAGAAGCGATCGAGGGTAAACAAGGTTAGTAATGGATTTACCTTGCCAAAACCCTAACTTTTCTCCTCGACGTCATTCCGAGAATAGGGTTTCTGTGCACCTGCGATCTCTACGTTGTCGCGGTTTAGGGTTAAGGTTGGGCAGTTGTCTTAGCTATGGGTTTCGACAACGATCACGTGGACGTTGAGCTGGCGCCGGAGGACTTGCTTACCTGTTGGGGGCATGAGGTTTCAGAGAATAATCTGGATCTGTTTTTCCCTATCATAGCAGAAGTCAAGCCGAAATGATCGGACTCTGGAGGACAGAGAGGTCTCATGAATGGAGCCGCGCTATTAGAGGAAAGCCTGCAAAGCACGTTCAATTGTGTTTGGAAGTCGGAAGGAACTAGAGGAGGAACTTCAGCGGCTGAGCCAAGGATTTACGATGGAGGCGGGATTTCTGCCGCTAGCCTCTAAGCTCAGCCTTTCTCTACAGCTCCAGGTATTCCCTCTCTTCTGATTTTCACAAGATGGCTAGATGATATTGTGGAAAATTTAGGACTTTCGAGATCTGTGGGTTTAAAATCATTGGGAATGGAAAGATCCGTAGGGTTATATTAGGAGAGAGGCGGATCTAAGGCACAGCCTGGTGTGGTAAGAAATAAATCTCAAGGGCGGGGTTTCCCTTTTCTGGAGAAATTCCTCCTTTCACAAGGGAGTGAGGCGGCCATTACAGACCCTTTTCTAGCTGAAGGCGGTAGGGTTCCCTCGAGGGCCCAGGGGCAGTAGAGCAGAAACCAGGAGGGGCTGTTAGAAGGGTTGTTTCTTCAATGGGGGTTGGTGTCTCCTCCAACAAGCAAGTGTGATTCACCCCAGAAGCCTCACAAGATCAAGGCACCAGAGCCTCAGAAAGGAACCCTCCAATATTTGAAGGTGAAAGGCGATTTGTGTCACCTGTAGCACTCACTACATATGTTAGAGAAAGCCCAGTGGAAGGTGCAGAAGGAGGAGAAAGTGGATCTCTCGGATCCAAGCGAAAGAAGAACAAAGCTATTAAGAAGGAGGAGGAATGGTCGTGCTGTGTGCTCGGAGTATACATCACAATTGACGAAGTCATGGAAGCTACCGAAACAATCCTTGTGGGAAGATTCAGGGGAAGAAAATACCTAGCAAACTTCATCTCTGAATGGACTAACACAGAATGGAAAGAAGCCCCTAGCAAGCCAGTGGAAATTCAAGCTCTGGCAAAGGGATGGTTCAGTCTGAAATTCAAGAAAAAAGAACACCTAGATTGGGTCTTGGCAAGAAATTGGTGTTTCAGAAAGAGGCCAATCCTACTTCGGAGATGGACTACTCTATTTGATGCACAACGGGAAAAGATGGAGGAGTCCCCTGTGTGGGTAAAGCTTCCGGGACTGCCACTCCCTTTCTGGACAAACTCTGCGTTTAGATCCATCGAGAACACCTTGGGTCAGTTTCTAGAAGTTGACTCCTCTTTCAAGCTAACAAGGGACCTGAGTGTAGCTAGGATCTTGGTAAGCTTAAACCCCAGGGAAGGAATCATTGATGAAATGTGTAAAAAACACAGAGACTATGAGTATATCCAGCTTCTGGATTATGAGCATTTTCCCTTCCGGTGACACAGGTGTCATAAATATGGACACCTCGCAAAAGACTTCCCTCTTGGCCATCATCGCAGAAGAAAGCAAAAAAAGGTGAACAGGGAGGCACACCCATCCATGGAAGCTGATGAAAATGAGGACCCCGAGGAGGACTTGATGGAAGAAACAGAAAACTTGGATACCACAATGGAGGATCTAACGCCTCCTGGAAATGAAGAGTCTCTCCAAAGTCAGCAGGCCTCTGATTAGGTTGAGCAGCTGCCGCAATTCTTGATACCTCCAAAAGATGAAGAGGCTGAAGCCGCACCTCTGGAGGGTATGCCTACTAACTCTCATCCTCCTTCTGTTTCTTTCAAGTGTACTTCTTTTATTGATCTTTCTCAGCCTGGTCCCTCCAGGCAAAATGACATGGAATATATTAAAATGCATGAAATCTTTGAGTCTCTCGATAGTATTATCACTTCTCTCCCCTCCCCTTCCATGCCCCCTCCGTGTAGTAGTTTTCCTGAACTAGAGTCTCCCCTACTGAGCTCTCCTGTTTTGCCTCCTTACAATCTGAGATCCCTCGTGAACAAACCTTGGATTAGTAAAGCCATTGGAGGATTGGAAAAAAACCCTTCGCAGGTTGGGCCTAGAAAGTTGAGAGGCAGAAATTCCAACCTTTCTAAGGCATAAGTAAAGTATAAACTTGATATAGCAGATGGAAAGCAAAGATCCCTCTTTGGGGTGCTTAGAGCAACGCATCCACCCCCTCTGGGTTACCAATGATAATACTCTCCTATAATTGTAGAGGCCTGGCTAGTCTGCCAAAAAAACTAGCCTTAAAGGAACTGATGAAGTTACACAATCCGGATGTCTTATTCCTTCAAGAAACTTTGGGCCAGGGAGAAGAGGTATTATACACTCTCACCATATTGTTCCCTAGTTGGGTATTCCATTCCTTGGACGCTCAAGGAAGATTAGGGAGAATTGCTTCGGGCTACAATCCTGCAAAAATGAAGTGCTTGTCTTCTTGGGGTTTGGCGAATTCATTGGCGCTGGAGGTATACTCACATGAGCTATGTACCCCTCTTTTGTTGCTTAACGTGTATGGGCCTTGTGTGGAGCGAGTGTTGTTTTGGGATGTCCTTTTTGGTAAAACCTTCTTGAAGAACCCTAACCTGATCCTAGGTGGGGATCTAAATTTTTCATTAGGAATGTCGGAATCCTGGGGTCCCTTTGCAAGGGCTGACCAGCTCACCGATTTATTTCTTAAAAAATTGGCCACTTCTCAAATAGTGGACGCCACTTTAACTAAGCCCAGACCCACCTGGAGGAACCTCAGGGTGGGTGAAGACTGGGTCGGGAAAAATTTGGACAGATTCCTTCTTGGAGAAGATCCAGTGGCTCGAACCTCTATGTTCAGACACTGGGTTGGGGATGGGGGCCTCTCTGACCATCTCCCAATCTTCCTAGAAATAAAAGGATAGCTGAAAAAGCCAGGCTCTCCCTTCAAATTCAACTCCTCTTGGCTGAAATATGAGTCTTACATAAAACTGTTCCATGACACCTGGAGGAAAAATTTGCGCAGGGATTCTGGGAATATGGGCAAGCGGTTTATGGAGAATCTGAAAATCATGAAGCAAGCAACTCGGGAGTGGGCAAACCAAAAATCATTAACAGAGGAAGAGGAGTTGAGGAAGGTCAATGAAGAGCTTGACTTCCTTGAAACACCAGAAGGAGCCGGTTACTCATCTTTAGAGCTTAGAAATCGGATCAGGGAGCTAGAAACTAAAAAGAAAAAAATCTTATTGGAAAAGGAAGAGAGATGGAGCCTTAAGAGCAAGGCAATTTGGCTACAAGCAGGCGATGAAAACACAAAATTCTTTCAGAATTATGGTAAGGGAAGGAAAATTTCTAATACTATATGGGAACTCAAAAAAGAGAATGGAGAATGGGCCCGTTCATTTTAAGATCTCTCGAGTCTAGGAATAAGCCATTTTAAAAATCTCTTCAGAGCCCCTGTAGAAATCTCAATTGCGGAAGTAATAAGGGTGGCCCAGTTTTTCCCCAGCTTCATTAATGAAGAAGGGAACAACATCATCATGGATCCGGTATCAAAGAAGGAAGTTGAAGATATTATAAACTCAATGCAAAAGGACAAAAGCCCAGGGCCAGATGGTTGGACTATCGAATTCTTTCAGCATTTCTTTGAAATCTTGGGGGACGACCTGGTCGAAGTGGTAGAAGAGTCTCATAGACTGGGGACAATCTATCAGCCTTTCAACGCTACCTTCCTGGCCCTTATCCCTAAAAAATACCACGCCCTAACTTTTGATGACTTCCGCCCTATCTCCCTCTACTCCTGCTTGTATAAGATCATTTCTAAAGTGATAGCCTCCTGTCTTAAACCTTTCCTCTAAAAAAGCATCTTATCAAAACAATTTGGCTTCCTAGACGGAAGACAAATCCATGAGGCAGTTGGGGTTTCTTAGGAAACCCTCCATAGCCTTAAAAGAAGGAAAAAAAAAAGGAGCTATTGTAAAAACTGATTTGTCCAAAGCCTTTGATAAAATCAGTTGAATGTATTTAAGGTTGCTAATGACTCATCTTGGTTTCAGGATTGACTTTATCAATTGGGTTATGAGTTGTATCTCTTCTTCCAGTATTGATGTCTCGATAAATGGCGCAGCAAGAGATTTCTTCAATCCTCAGAGAGGCCTCCGTCAAGGATGTCCACTATCCCCTTTATTATTCTTATTGGCAGCCGAAGGCCTGAGCCTGATGATTCTTGAAGCAAAAAGAAGAGGGGAACTAAAGGGAATAGAAGTAGCTGCGAACTTGTTCATCACTCACTTGTTGTTTTTCGACGACGTACCACTGTTCAGTGATGGTAGACCGGATGACTGCAGATGCTTAAAGGATCTGCTGGCCCTCTTCCTGAAAGCCACGGGCCTCAGTATCAATAACCATAAATCCTCTATGACAACAGTTGGCCTCTCGAGGCCTGGAGTGAACAGAATTGAAGGAATTCTCCAGTTCGAAGGTAAAACCCTCAAGGACTCTTTTAAATATCTAGGGTTTTTTCTAAAGCCAAACACATATCTAATCCAGGATTGGAAGTGGCTCCTAACAAAAATTGAGGCAAGAATGAAGCACTGGAGTTTCAAATGGCTTTCAAGAGCTGGAAGGCTCGTTTTGATAAAATCGGTGGCAATGGCTATCCCAATATATTGGGTTAGCCTCTCATGGGTTCCTAAAAGCATTATCAACTCCATTAATAAGGTGTGCAGCGGATTCCTTTGGGAAGGCTCAAAACAGGACCATGTTACTCCCTGGGTGGCTTGGGAGAAAATTGTCAGACCGAAAGTTTGGGGAGGCTGGGGCATAAAAGAACTATCCTCCTTCTCAAATTCATTGGCTGCAAAGCTTGCTTGGCGCCTTATAACTCTGGATAACCTCTGGACTTCTGTTATAAAAAGAAAATACATTGACCCCTTGCCATTTATGGACTGGCTGAGACTACCCCAAAAACCAGGAAAAAACGCGTCAATTGTTTGAAAAGCCACACTTGATTCGGTGAATCTTATTGAGCAAGGCTTAGCTTGGCAGGTCGGCGATGGAACCAGAGTAAGGCTGGGTAGGGACCCTTGGATGGGCTGTAGAGGGAATTTTTCGCTTTCTAGAGATCTTATTGAGATGTTGAACGCTAGAGGCTTCACCAGCATGAATCATATTGCAAACCATGATAGAACAACTCTATGGAGATAGGGATGGGCAACTAGGACTAACCTACAGCTTGAAGAAAGGTGGATAGAGGAATGGGAGATCTTCTTGAGGGATATTCAAAACTCAAATATCAGGCTACGGGAGAGGAGGGATGAACTTAGGTGGGTTCACTCCCTATCGAGGACATACTCTCCGAAATTTGGATACAGTTGGCTCATGTCCCAAAAAGGTTGGGGAGCCCAGGTCTGGTGGCACAAACCACTGTGGGAACTGAAAGGGCCGGCAAAAGCAGACTTTTTTTCTGGTGTATTCTTCAGAAAAAAAACTCCCTACCTAGGAATTTCTTCAAAAAAGGGGTAATATTGGTCTGGGATGGTGTATTCTGTGCAAGAACAATTTGGAAACAGCTCATCATATTTTTCTCACTTGTCCTTACTCTATTAGCATTTGGAATGAAACTCTCAGGATTCTAAAAATTCCTCAAAAGTGGGAAGGGAATGAGATTCAGGAAGCATGGCAGAAGTGGTGGCAAGAGGCACCAAATGAAAAAGTTAAGAGCATACCCCTGTTGATAGCTTGGGGATCTTGGATTGCAAGGAATCACGCAATCTTCAAGAATTCCCTAGTTCCCATAAACAAATTGGCAGCAGAAGGAGTTGCTATATACGAATTCATTCCAAACCCCCATCAGGCTCCCCCTCCTAGATTCATCCAACCAGAAATAATCAAAGGAACTATCCCTTGGGCCTATTTTGACGGTGCCTCGGACCCACAGGATAGATGCAGAGCGGGTCTAGTCATTCACTTCCCCTCAGGGAAATCCCTCAAAGCTTCTGTTGGCCTAGGGCAGGGGACAATCAATTTTGCAGAGTTAAAAGCTCTACATCTTCTTCTATGTTGGCTCACTCCCTTAATATGTAGAGAGATTTAGATATTTGGAGATTCTCTAAACATTGTCAAGTGGTTCAATGGGACTCAACGTTGCTTAAATTACATCTTGCTTCCATTGCTTAATGAGGTATCCAGATTGAAATTTATTTTTAATGAGATATATGTTTGCCATATTTACAGGGAACGGAACCATGAAGCAGACCTTCTTTCTAAAGAGGGTGTTCAGCATGATCTGGGGCTCTAGGTAGCTGTTGAAGTGGAAGACGAGTTGGTTCAAAATCTCGAACAACCTGTGTTCAACTGAAGTGATTAATACTTTTGTAATTATTTCATATGTTTTTCAAACTCTCATTTTCACTGTACTTGGAAATCATACTTCATATAACTACCTTTCTTTCTGTCTCCGTTTCGGGCTATTTTCCTCCATGAGGAGGCCCAGGAGACAGGGAGAAAAAACTCAATATTTTTGTGCTTTTTTGTCTAAAAACTGGACCGATGACTACCATCCAGTTTCACTGAAAAAAGGAGCTCTATCTCGACTCAGTCCGTCTGTTACCTACTATCTCGGGTGCTTCCCTTTGCAAAGGAACCTGGGGGGAAACATGGACGCTGAGTTCATTCTCAACTAGACACTAACAGTGAACTATCTTTCACTTGCAGTAACTCCATCTCCTCTCTGAAAAGGAAGGAAATGTAGTTTTTTGAATGCATTATGCATATACTATGTAACTCTCTATGACTTTAATAGATAGTTCGATTTTTTCTTTGGAAAAAAATAACAACATTATGGGAAGACAATCCTTGGGATTAACTCCTTCCTCCCACCCTCTATTGAAGTGGCTCTATATTCAGAATAAATCTTCCTTAGATGATGTTTTGGTTTGGACTGCAAATGATATTTTGGGAATCATGGAATTGGGGAAACATTCAAGAAAGGATGATAAGAATAAATAAATAAATGGAATCACTTTTAGCAGGTTGTGCCCCAACTCTATTAGAGGAGGACTCGTGGTTGGGGAACCTCTCCTTCTTGGTCAAAAAATGGTATTATTTCCTCCTCCACTCTAGGAAAACCCCTTCTCCAGCCCGGATTTGGGGGGAAATTTGGGACCTTGATTTCCTTCCTAAAATTAACACATTTTGATGGACATTTGTTCATAAAAAATAAAAATAAAAATGACTGTAGAAAATCTGACAAAGTGGGGAATAAAAGGTCCCTCATGGTGTGTTCTATGCAAAAACAACTAGGAATATATTGGTTACCTTATCATTGAATGCCCATTCTCCATGGAAACTCGAGACATGGTCTTTAAACCTATTAGGAACAAAATCAGGGAGACTAACAATGTTTTAGATATAGTTGGCAGATGGTCTGGATGCTACATAGAACCCTTCAGTGGAAAGAGGAAAATGAAAAGGATTTGGGAAACGACTATAAAAGTGGTTTGCTGGAAATTGTGGTTGGAAAGAAACAAAATCATTTCCAAAATGAGGAAACAAACAACTTCAAATTTTCAACAAAGGCTATAGCTTTTAAAGGAGAAATTCTCAGGCCTAAAGGCATAAAAGGATGAAGACTAATTTGGACCCCCAATAATCTAATTGGGT
This sequence comes from Pinus albicaulis, assembly GCA_034641835.2. NCBI lineage: Eukaryota > Viridiplantae > Streptophyta > Pinopsida > Pinales > Pinaceae > Pinus > Pinus albicaulis. The sequence continues at coordinate 1,143,103,211 of CM076581.1, forward strand.
TAACCTATTTAATATCTTGTCTTCTCTTTTGCAACAAAAAGATTCCAAAGAGCAATGGAAGATCAGAACCACAATAGAAGAATTCTATACATGGATATCTCAACACAAAAACTACATTATATTTTTTTATGGGGGTGGAAAAAGGAAATCCAGGGGCGACAAGAGTGGGGGATGGGTGATTATTCATCCTAAGGAGCAACAAGAATATAAATACGCTTAGGGATTGAGAAAAGCAACCCATAATGTTGTCGAAGCCTATGTTCTATTCCAAGGTATAAAGCAAGGCGTGAAGATGAATATTCAAGAAATCTTCCTTAGATGATGTTTTAGTATGGACTGCAAATGATATTTTGGGAATCATGGAATTGGGGAAACATTCGAGAAAGGATGATAAGAATAAACAAATAAATGGAATCACTTTTAGTAGGTTGTGCCCCAACTCTATTAGAGGAGGACTCTCGTGGTTGGGGAACCTCTCCTTCTTGGTCAAAAAATGGTATTATTTCCTCCTCCACTCTAGGAAAACTCCTTCTCCAGCCCGGATTTGGGGGGAAATTTGGGACCTTGATTTCCTTCCTAAAATTAACACATGTTGATGGACATTTGTTCATAAAAAATAAAAATAAAAATGACTGTAGAAAATCTGACAAAGTGGGGAATAAAAGGTCCCTCATGGTGTGTTCTATGCAAAAACAACTAGGAATATATTGGTTACCTTATCATTGAATGCCCATTCTCCATGGAAACTTGAGACATGGTCTTTAAACCTATTAGGAACAAAATCAGGGAGACTAACAATGTTTTAGATATAGTTGGCAGATGGTCTGGATGCTACATAGAACCCTTCAGTGGAAAGAGGAAAATGAAAAGGATTTGGGAAACGACTATAAAAGTGGTTTGCTGGAAATTGTGGTTGGAAAGAAACAAAATCATTTCCAAAATGAGGAAACAAACAACTTCAAATTTGTAGCAAAGGCTATAGCTTTTAAAGGAGAAATTCTCAGGCCTAAAGGCATAAAAGGATGAAGACTAATTTGGACCCCCAATAATCTAATTGGGTTAACCTATTTAATATCTTGTATTCTCTTTTGCAACAAAAAGATTCCAAAGAGCAATGGAAGATCAGAACCACAATAGAAGAATTCTATACATGGATATCTCAACACAAAAACTACATTATATTTTTTATGGGGGTGGAAAAAGGAAATCCAGGGGCGACAAGAGTGGGGGATGGGTGATTATTCATCCTAAGGAGCAACAAGAATATAAATACGCTTAGGGATTGAGAAAAGCAACCCATAATGTTGTCGAAGCCTATCTTCTATTCCAAGGTATAAAGCAAGGCGTGAAGATGAATATTCAAGAAATCTTCCTTAGATGATGTTTTAGTATGGACTGCAAATGATATTTTTGGAATCATGGAATTGGGGAAACATTCGAGAAAGGATGATAAGAATAAACAAATAAATGGAATCACTTTTAGTAGGTTGTGCCCCAACTCTATTAGAGGAGGACTCTCGTGGTTGGGGAACCTCTCCTTCTTGGTCAAAAAAGGGTATTATTTCCTCCTCCACTCTAAGAAAACCCCTTCTCCGGCCCGGATTTGGGGGAAAATTTGGGACCTTGATTTCCTTCCTAAAAATAACGCATTTTGATGGACATTTGTTCATAAAAAATAAAAATAAAAATGATTGTAGAAAATCTGACAAAGCGGGGAATAAAAGGTCCTTCATGGTGTGTTCTACGCAAAAACAACTAGGAATATATTGATTACCTTATCATTGAATGCCCATTCTCCATGGAAAATCGAGACATAGTCTTTAAACCTCTTAGGAACAAAATTAGGGATCCTAACAATGTTTTAGATATAGTTGGCAGATGGTTTGAATGCTACATAGAATCCTTCAGTGGAAAGAAGAAAATGAAAATGATTTGGGAAACGACTATAAAAGTGGTTTGCTGGAAATAGAAACAAAATCATATTCCAAAATGAGGAAACAAACAACTTCAAAGTTGCAGCAAAGGCTATAGATTTTAAAGGAGAAATTCTCAGGCCTAAAGTCATAAAAGGATGAAGACTAATTTGGACTCCAGGAATCTAATTGGGTTAACCTATTTAATATCTTGTCTTCTCTTTTGCAACAAAAAGATCCCAAAGAGCAGTGGATGATCAAAACCACAACAGAAGAATTCAATACATGGATATCTCAACACAAAATCTGCATTCTATTTTTTGATGGGGCGGAAAAAGGAAATCCAGTGGCAGCAAGAGTGGGGGAAGGGTGATTATTCATCCCGAGGAACAACAGGAATATAAATACGTTTAGGGATTGAGAAAAGCAACCCATAATGTTGTCGAAGCCTATGTTCTATTCCAAGGTATAAAACAAGACGTGAAAATGAATATTCAATAAATCTTGCTTAGATGATGTTTTGGTTTGGACTGCAAATGATATTTTGGGAATCATGGAATTGGGGAAACATTCGAGAAAGGATGATAAGAATAAACAAATAAATGGAATCACTTTTAACAGGTTGTGCCCCAACTCTATTAGAGGAGGACTCCCGTGGTCGGGGAACCTCTCCTTCTTGGTCAAAAAAGGGTATTATTTCCTCCTCCACTCTAGGAAAACCCCTTCTCCAGCCAAGAATTGGGGGAAAATTTGAGACCTTGATTTCCTTCCTAAAACTAATGCATTTTGATGGACATTTGTTCATAAAAAATAAAAATAAAAATGACTGTAAAAAATCTGACAAAGCGGGGAACAAAAGGTCCCTCATGGTGTGTTCTACACAAAAACAACTAGGAATATATTGATTACCCTATCATTGAATGCTCATTCTCCATGGAAACTCGAGACATAGTCTTTAAACCTATTAGGAACAAAATCAAGGAGCCTAACAATGTTTTAGATATAGTTGGCAGATGGTTTGGATGCTACATAGAATCCTTCAATGGAAAGAAGAAAATGAAAAGGATTTGGGAAACAACTGTAAAAGTGGTTTGCTAGAAATTGTGGCCAAAAAGAAACAAAATCATATTCCAAAATGAGGAAACAAACAGCTTCAAACTTGCAGCAAAGGCTGTAGCTTTTAAGGAAGAAATTCTTAGGCCTAAAGGCATAAAAGGATGAAGACTAATTTGGACCCCCATGAATCTAATTCGGTTAACCTATTTAATATCTTGTCTTCTCTTTTGCAAAAAAAAGATCCCAAAGAGCAATGGAAGATCAGAACCACAACAGAGGAATTCAATACATGGATATCTCAACACAAAAACTACATTCTATTTTTTGATGGGGTGGCAAGAGTGGGCGAAGGGAGATTATTCATCCTGAGGAACAACAGGAATATAAATACGTTTAGGGATTGAGAAAAGCAACCCATAATGTTGTCGAAGCCTATATATTCTATTCCAAGGTATAAAACAAGACGTGAAAATGAATATTCAAGAAATCACAGTGATCGAAGATTCCCTCCTTATCATAAAAATAATCATAAGTAAAACTTTGCCCTAATATGTAAAGATCACTCGGATCATTACAAGAATCTTCAATCTTTTGAACCACATTCCAATATCTCAATTCTACCATGTATTAAGGCCAAACAACACTAATGTTGATGAGATGGATAACAATGGAACATATCTCCCCAAGGGAGACTTAGGTTGGCAAGGTCGGCTCACAAATGATACCCTCCCTTAACTCCCCTCGTGAATAATATAATGAAGCCTTCCTGTAATAAGCCCATCTCCTCACGTACTTCGGTTATCATGGAGCATAAAGGTTCCTTCAATCAATTCGGCACCCAATAGTCTCAAAATGGCTTACACTTGTTGCCCACTAATCATTCTAAGGGGTGCTTCTAGATTTTTCACTCTCCTCTATGAAAGGATGAGCCTTCACTCTAAATCAATGCAGATTCTTGGGATGTTGGTCGTCTAACACCCCCAAGTGAGAATGAATGAATAATTTGGGAGTATATCTTCATACCATAATGTCATTAGTTGAGGATAGTACAGGGAAAAAATATGCCACATCATGGAGATTGGTCGTGGAGAGCTCTTATAGGCCACCGAGCTTGGTTCATATAGAGTCTGCCTCTTCCTCTTCGGGAATGTCTATTTTGAATCTTCAGCCACAGTGTATGCATTTCAGATTTATCTCTTTGGTTCTCTTGTTCTTTCTTCTCTGTATTAGGCAGTTGTTATCTAGTATTAATCCGGTCTGGTGGGCTCTCCCGTGGCAATTTGCTTATATCTGTTGGTACATCATTTCACGTATGCATTACTTCCTTGCACCCATTTCCTATGTTTTTTGTTGAAGAGGTGATTCCATGGCTCTACTGAATTATCTAGTTATGTTTCTTTGTCTCCTCTTGGATGGAGATGGTTCTTCAATGGATGCCTCAATAAATTTTAAATCAACTTCAAGACAAGATGATTCTTTGGTGGAAAAGGCTCTAGATTTTAGGCTCTGTGTCCTCTTTGTGTAGCATCTAGGTTACAATGTTATTGCAGATAAATAAGACACTAGGACATTTCAAATGACGTTCGCATCTATACAACAACCAAGTACCAAAATAAACTCTTTTTCTCTACAAGAATATAGATTAATAAAACTCATGCAGTCCTCAAAGTCTAGGGCAATGTTGAGTTTTCTCTAGTAAATGAGGTGAACAAACAAATGAATCAACCTCATCTAGAGACATATGAAGAAGATAGTACCTCTTAAGGCTTCCAAAGCCACTACCAATTTCAAGGATGAAATGCACTTTTTATTTTTTGATAGATTGCTTTTGGTGATGTTATAGAAGTTGTAGTGAGATAATTAGAATTGCATATGTAAAAATGAAGAATCTAGAACATAGGAAATTTAGGCTTCTAGAAACAAAAATCATGGAGAAAACCTCTCTTGCTATTAATGACATGTAATTCATGAGCTTTTCGCTCAGCCCCTTTTAATATAAAAATACACAATTCTTGTGTAACAAAAAAAAAATTATAGAGATTAACCTTAGATTTTGAGTTATGACATTCTCAACAATTTAATCAACATGTTATTTCAAAATTAGTTAATATTCAATGATAACTTGATATCATACTTCATGTAGGAAAAAGATAAATAAGCCATACATCCAAAGGTCTAGAGTATTTTAATACTTTAAAATAAATTTATATGATAGAAGTACTTTTGGAAAAGGTTAATAAATGAGAGTATAAATTAAAGGGTCGATGGCATTATAATCTAGGTACTTCTTAATTGAAAAATTGGTCTCAACTCATCTTATAGAATTCAACCAAGTGAAGTTTTAATGAACTTTTTAAAACCCCCATTCGAAGTGGTTGGAAGAACTTATTCATTAGTGGATTGTATTCTTAGTAAATGTGTCAACATGAACTATTGTGCATTTAAAACTAACCAAATGCTCAACAACTAGTTAAGCTAACCCCTTCGGATAATTCATTTAGATTTCATGGTTATACATATTCTCCATGTCACTTTTGGATTTTAGATTTTGATGATAATTTTAGATTCCAACCTTGATAGCAAGCTCTATGCCCATATTCTCCATACTCCTTAATGATGGACAATGAACTTGGCTTGATATATGAAAACTTGGAACTATCATTGCAATCTAAAAACAAAAAATGCCATGAATAGGAAAAATTAAGATTTATTATTATGTTATGGGACCTTCACAATTTGTGCATCCACTTAGTGTCAAAACACAAACACACACAGATATAAACCTCATAATACCACCACATATATATGAAAGTAACCATGGCATATTCATATAAGACCAAAATAACATAATGATGGCAAAAAAACTAAATCAAAAATTGATAACCAAACACTTTCGATAGATTGAAACATGAAGCAATATCTCAATTATAATATAAAAATCTCAACAACAAAAAGTTAAGATTTCAAAAAAATTAGGAAGTTTTATCAACCAAGCAAAACGAAATTCATTATTTAAAATTCAATGTAATTATTATTTAATAAAGTAAAAAGAAATTAAGATTTCAAAAAAATTAGGAAGTTTTATCAACCAAGCAAAAGGAAATTCATTGTTTAAAAGTCAATGAAATTATTGTTTAATAAAGTAAAAAGATTAAAGAGAAGATATTATTTCAAGTGAAATTATTGTTTAATAAAGTAAAAAGATTAAAGAAAAGATATTATTTCAAGTTTTTGACAAAAAGATCAACCAACTTAGTGGAATCAACAATTAATAGTCTAATTGTTCTACTTTTTAGACGCACATATGACCAAAATTAGTGAAATCACAACCAAAATCAATGAAGATATGATAAAATAGGTCCAGAAAGTAAAACATTTAAACAATTGATAATTGAAGGTACAAGTTGAATGGACTAATAATTAAGAACACATGTTTCCTCTTAAGAGGTCACAAGTACAAATCTAGAATAAGATAAAGTATGTACAACTCCATAGACTTTAATAGTCAAAAAAACAACTCAATAACAAAATAACATACTCATATCCAATCGACAAAAAAACACCCACAAAATTGTAATATCCACCATATAGTTTTGAAGAGAATCAATTTAGAGTGAAAAGTGAAAAGACCCTTCACAATTCCCAAACGTTGGGCAAAGCTTTGAAGTCGTATTGCCCCGTTTCCTCAATCATAACATCATCAAGAACAACCGATCAAGCAAAAGCATTATAACTTCGAATGAATATCTACCCTTTCTCCTAACTACGATTTGATGACAATTCATCATTCAAGGAGGGCATGTCCTGTATTTAAATAAAATTACTTGGTGATAAAACACTACATAATAATGAATAATAATAATTAAACAGCCCAAACGTCTTAACCTTTCAAGCCTCTAGGCCAATGAATGACATATCAGCGTGGAGGCACTTGTAAATTGATCATTCAATATTTAATTATATATTTATCCCTTATGGATTTCATCAGTCCCATTTACTTTGGATATTTGATTCCCAGCTGGTTCCTAACAGTGACCATTAGTATATTTCTCCATCAAATTATTGCGCTAAGGCAATTCCCTTCTCATATAACCTGTCCCACAGATCCCCCATAAAATGCTTGATGACAGTGGTGTATGTGATGAGTACAATATTCTTCACTTGCAATTTATATTTCAGAATTACAGACAATATTTGATATTCCTGTTATTCCAAAGGACATTTGAAATTGGCAAAGACATCTGAGTGGTCAGTTCCACACGAAGTTATGTTACAATTTTTCTATATATAGTGGAGGAATTAAAGAAAGCACCATCAATAGGTTGTAATACAATAATGGATAAATATATAAAACTTTGCTTTCATTTCAGAATATCTATCCTAAACTAAAAACAGACAAATAATATATATCACATAATATTACAATAAACACTGCTACAGTGCAGCACGTTGTGCACTCAACCCAGATGGTAAGCAATGCGTTCAGAAAGTTCTGGACCAACTATTTTAACATATTTCCGCAGGTCTCCAGCTAACGAATCCATAAAACGAGAAGCTTTTAGGTCCTTCAAGTTTAAATAAATTAAAAAAGGATCAGCTAAAACATATTCAAAGAGAAATCTGATACGTAACTGAGATGGAAAAAACATTTCACAACGCACATGTGTCCACAGTAAAATTTAATATAAGTAAACAAGAAAGTAAAACGGTTACCTTATATCGAAACCGTAAGTTGTTGAATTGAATGAGAACGCCACTGATATCATCAGTATCTAAATCACCAGCAGGTGTTTCAGTACCATACTCGACGTCCATCGAATCATCACTGCTACCTGAACTTTTGAATTCAGCGAAGTCGCCATCACGGAACTCCAGATCATTCTCCATTTCCTGATCATCTAGCCCTGTGGAAACATGCATTTCATCGGCAGGGTTTAAAAGAGGTTTTGCATCGCCACAAAAATCAGAGAGGCAAGCATAGGCCGGCTTATCAAGCACTGGCTTTGCAACCTGGAAAGGAATCCACCTGCAAAAGTCGAGATGAAATTATCAAAACAAAACAATGTGACAAAATCAGAACATCAGCTGCAAAACGGCAATTTCATTTTGAGACAAAAGTCTGTCTTCCCAAAAAGAATTCATAATTCCATATTGATCAGACTGGGAAAGTCTAGCAGTAAAATGTTGTCATCAAATGTTAAGCTAGAAGATTGCATGCCGGCTTCTACACGCCAGATTACAAGTGAGAAAGTAATCAGGACATGGTAAAGGGAAACAAACAACAATTATCCTCCTTGATGGACAACATTGAGGAAACCAAAATCAGTTAGAATAAACAATGACAAATTTAGATGGGCACCCTATTTTGCAAAAAAAAGGTGTAGGGCTCAAATATTGAAGTGTAATTATGCATAGTGGTAGCAGTTGGAATCGACCCTGTGTCACACAAGTATTGTTTGGTAATTTAATTGGTTTTAAATTACTTATATAAATTGTCAACCAGGGCTAGTAAGCTCATGAAGTGTAAATGCATTGTATGTGCTAGAAGTCTTGATTATTCACACAATTCTAAATGAAACTGAGTTTTATCGAAATGCACATGGTTTTCATAAGCAAATTAATGATTCCTAGAAAACTCTAATGATGATTACACTCTCTGCTAAAACTATTTCTGTTTATAAATTCCACACTTTGCTTTGAAATGGAAATCTCAAACCCTTGAATAAATGAAATCAATCTCACACTTTACATGAATGTAAGCCAAATCCATATTCAATTGCAGAAAAAGAAAATCAATCTTACTCAAGAAATCTAAATACTTAAAGCAAACCACACATTTGCATAAATGAAATTGTACTTAATAATAATCCCTCTTCGCTCTTCACACTTGTAAAGAATTCTACTTTCATGAAAATCCTATCTATCCATGTGCATTTGTATTCTATAAAAGAAATGAAGCATTTAAAAACACTGAGCAAATGAATTAGCTGAAAGAAAATTGACAACACAGTTTAGAAATTTAGCTAAGAGAAATCAAAAACATTGTTAAAGAATTAACTACTTAATAATGAAAACAACATAAAAATCCTTACTTCATCGAGGGGGCTCTCCACAAGAAGCAAGCAGCCACAATTATGCTATTGATCAAACACTTAACCACAAATTGATGCGCACTGGAAACAAAATGTCTTCTTTAAAACAGAGTTCCAATCTTACTGAGGGTGTTTTTCATTTCTGCTGAGAGACATTACTTATAGAGTTCATGGCAATTAATATTCAGAGCTTTACGCCTAAGCCTATTTAACAGAAACTATATTTAGTCTAGAGAAGATAACATCATGATTTGCTTGTGATTTGCTATTAGCAAAGTAAAATCATGAGGAACGGATCTCGTTCTCACTCGCTTGTTGTTGTCTTTTGGTGGTTGACCTTGCCTTTGACCGTATAACCGGGATATGTTCCATCGCTTTGACTTGTGAGAATAGGAGGAAATCGTTATATGTATTGATTTCCACCTATCCATTTATTTTGCTCTCCAGCTGGCATCCTCGAACCTGTCAAACAATGGACTTTGCTGCAGAATTGTGAATTCGCTGCAGAATCATTAGAATTCAGTGTCCACATTAAACGTTAAGCTAAATAATAAAGGACATTGTCACTATACGAAATAGAAGACAATTGTATCCCTGCCATGTCATAAATCATGTGACTTGATGTCCAATGCATTGTTATGGAGGTCAAAAAGAAAGAAATGAAGTAAAATATGGTATCAAAAAGAAGCAATTATGGGGTTCAACATTCCCCCACACAAAACCATTGCATGTCCTCATGCCAAAAATTCAAAATTTGTACCCTTTTTATGTCATTGAATCTCCTCTGATACCTGAGGAAAGACATCCAGATTAGTTTGCTTGCTTTCTTGATAATAATTGACATCCTTGGTTTCTTCATCAAACTTTTATGTTTTAGACTCGTAACTTTCCTTTTGAGGGATTTGTGTTAAAATTGGACAACTAGGTCCAAACTCCATGTTGTGATGCTCAGATGAAGATACCAATATTTGTATTGGGTTCCTCTTTCGGAGAGGTGTAAGATCGATCTAAAATTGATCTTAATCTAATGAGCAGAACATTTATTTTTAATTTATTTTTAATAATTTCAAATATGTGTAGGTCGGCATTAAGGTTTTACACCCCCAGCAGATGTGTCACACAACTTAGTGACTGATATAAATAGAGTCAACATTGGAGGACTTTTTCACTCAACTCATCCTCAAACATCATCTCCTCCTTTGATTTAGTATGAGCTCCTTGGAAGCAGTTTCGGTTCACATGAGGGAAGAAGGACGAATTTACTGCAGCTAGGGTTTGGATGAATTTACTGCAGCTAGGGTTTCCACGCAAGTTTGACCAGCGTTGACTTTGGTCAACGCATGGTCCAAATAGGCTGAAAATTGGTGGAGACTTCGATTTTGGAAGGCCGTACATATTGGCACAAGAACAGAAGTCAAAAGGTTGATCGAAGACCGAGCCAAATTGACTTTCTTGCTGTTGTCCTGCGTTGACTTTTTTGGGCAGTGTTGACTTTTTGGGGTTGACTTTGAGTTGACAGTGTGGCTGTTTTGAGGGCTATTGAGACACATGCTGGGTTGGCTGACCAAGGAGACTTTGCTGGTTGAAGCATCCTATTGACCGCCGTAACGCACCACCACATTTTTCTGTTTCTGGTTTGTCTTTTGTAGATCCACTAGTATATTCTATCAGCATTTTACTTGATTGTTTATGTGATTACTGTAGTAAAAAGTAAAGTTGCATCAAGCATAGAACATCTACATAAATTTACATGGTTTCAGAGCTGAGGTGAAGACAAGCCCTATTTGTTGCAATCACCGAAGAGGAAAATGGGTTCCACAAACTATGGCTTCAAGGAGGATGACAAATTGACTAGGAAGGATGACTTCCATGCTTGGAAGATGATATTGGATCTCAAATTGGAATACCAAGATGTCATGGACTATGTGCAGGGTAAAATCCAAGAACCTCCATCCACTGCTACTGTTGCTGCCAAAACAAAGTACAAGAAGGGGGAGATCAAAGCAACGTTGATGATCAGCGAATCCATTAATAAAAGTCTGGTGGCCTACATCTATGAGTTGGGCACATCCAAAGAGATGTATGATAAGTTGGTCCTCATGTTCAAGGCCAACAACGCAAATCAAGTACTATTCTTCAAGAATCAATTGAAGAATCTAAAGAAGGGCAGGGATGAGTCTGTCCAATCATACTTTCTGAAGCTGACCGAGATCAAGAACAATGCGTTGGCTATTGGGGAGACAATCGCTGATCGAGAGATGGTACTCACCGCACTTGGAGGGCTCTCATCCGAATGGCATGTGTTCAACACTACCATTCTAAATAATAATGTGATACCTGACTTTGACGAAGTACTATCAAGATGTGTTCAAGAAGAATCAAGAATGAAGGAGTATGGAAATGAAGGAAATGTTGTATACACTGCTCATTCTAAAAAGAAGAAATCTGGTGGCCCAAAGAACAAAGGAAAAGCAGGGGCTCAAGGAAAGAAGGGCAAGTGCTTCACTTGTCATAGCCCTAGTCACTATGCTAGAGAATGTCCTTTCAAGAAGGATTCTCCCGATGGTGATGACAACAACAACAACCAGAGGGATGGCAATCAAAGGAACAACAAGTTCCAGGGAAGGAGGAAGGCTCCCTCCAGCAGAAATGATCAACCTTTCAAAAGGTCAAGAAATTCCAGGTATGAGGAATCAAATGTTGTTGATAAAAGAAATGAATTCATTCTTGTATCTGCCCTCTCTGTTGCATCTCCATCCGACACTATGGATGTCTGGTTGATAGATAGTGGTGCTTCAAGGCACATCACTGGGTTCAAAGAAGCACTTTCTGATATGGTTGAAAAGCATACTAATCTGGAAATTATCCTTGGAGATAATGCCACATATCCCGTGAAAGGGGCAGGGATTGTGACCCTCCACTTGTCTCAAGGTCAATTCCTCCACTTACAGGATGTACTCTATGTACCTAATTTGAAGAAGAACCTCGTGTCTATATCAACCATGGAAGACAAAGATTTCAATGTGGCATTCACTGATGGAAAGGTGCGCATGTGGAAGAAGAGCTTCAAGGAAGCTATCACATTTGGGTCTAGAATTGATACACTCTACCAGGTTAGAGGAAGTCCACTAGGAGCAATGACTTGAGATGCTATCCAATAGACCGATAATGGCATTGAATATGAGACGAACGAGTTCAAGAACTTTTGCAGAGGAGCTAGCATCAAGAGGGAGACGACAATGTTTGTGGGCTACAGCGAAACTTCGAAGGCCTATAGATTCTATATGCCTGGTCAAAGGGAAGTGGAGATATGCCACGATGTCACCTTTGATGAAGATGATGAAGATACTTCCCTGAGGAAAGTAGTCAATCTTCCGAGATCTGAGGAAGGTCATGAAGCAAGGCCTGGAAATCAAGAGGAACCGAAGGATGAGACAATGCCTAATGTTGAAGGACCAATGGACCCAATTGATCCACCTCCTTCACTTGGAAAGAGACCATCATGGCTCAAGGACATTCTCGAGGATAATGAGGGACATATGGTCCCAAGGGGGACATTTCGTGAAAGCAAGAAGCCGAGTAGATACCAAGGGTATCTAGCAGCCATGAATACTATTGTACAATCCGAGCCTGGATCTTTTTGAGGAAGCCGTAAAGCATCAAGACTGGAAGGATGCTATGCACGAAGAGTATGAGTCCATAATGAAGAATGATGTTTGGGATGTGGTTCCTAGACCGGAGGTCAAAGAAGTTGTCACCTCAAAATGGCTCTACAAGATCAAGCATGGATCTGATGAAAGTGTTGAAAAGTTCAAGGCAAGATTCGTTGCCCGTGGCTTCTCTCAAAAAGAAGGCATAGACTATGATGACATATTTGCACCTGTGACCACCATCTGATCTATCATAGCCCTTGCTGCTACGCAAGGATGGAGTCTTCATCGGATGGATGTGAAGACCGCACTTATGCATGGTAAGATAAAGGAAGAAGTGTATGTGGAGCAACCTCTGGGGTTCGAAGTCCAGGATCAAGACACCCATGTCTGCAGGTTGAAGAAAGCCCTCTATGGGTTGAAGGAAGCACCCAAAGCTTGGTACGAGAGGATAGATAACTACCTGATGAAGCTGGGCTTCACTCGTAGTAATGTTGATCCGAAACATTACTTCAAGGTTCATAGAGAGAAGCCTCTCATTCTAGTGTTGTATGTGGACAACCTCTTCCTGACAGGTGCTGACCCTCTCATTCATCAGTGCAAAAGGGAGCTCGCTGCTGAGTTTGAGATGAAAGACCTAGGACTGATGCACTACTTCCTAGGCCTGGAGGTCTGGCAGAGACCTGGCGAGATTTTCCTTTCTCAAGGAAGACACATTGTGAAGCTTTTGGAAAGATTTAGTATGGTGGACTGCAAGTCTGTGTCGACACTGATGGAGCTCAACTTCAAGAAGTTGAGTGGCAGCGCTGTTGGGCCTGTATTGACAAATCCTACTGAGTATCGTCAACTCATAGGGGCCCTAATGTTCTTAGTGAACACCCTTCCGGATGTATGTTTTGCAATGAACACTTTGAGTCAACACATGGTTGATCATTCACTGGGTTGGTGCCAAGAAACTCTTGAGATATCTCTAGGGCACAATAGACCTTGGGATGAGATACACTGCTAGGAGCATGACACTCCTTGGTTATACTGATGTCGATTGGGCTAGCAATGTGGTGGATCGCAAGAGCACATCGGGATGCTACTTCACACGTAGATCTGATTCAGGCAGGAAACTAAAGTCGGTATCCTTGAGCACCGTTGAGGCCGAATACATTGTAACATGTATGGCCTGTTGTGAAGTAGCAAAGACTGATGGACGCATCAGAGATTGAAGTACTCTCTATCTAGGATGACACGTGTCCAACCACTTGATTTGGGATCAAGTCTAGTGAGGTTTCGGACCTCCTACTGACTTCGGGTCAGATAAACCAACTTCGGGTTGGTATGTGACTCTTTGAGTCCATGTGAGGTTTCGGACCTCCAACTAACTTCAGGTCAGTGAGACTAACTTCGAGTTAGTATATATGACTCTCTTGAGTCCAATCGAGGTTTCGGACCTCCTACTGACTTCGGGTCAAGTAAACCAACTTTGGGTTGGTATGAGACTCTTTGTGAGTTCGATAGAGGTTTCAGACCTAATTTGTCAGCCGGGGAATGATGTCTTTATGACTGACCCACTTCTGTTCTGAAATAAAGAGGCCAGCAAAGCAAGTTACGGTGGGATGACGCACGATGTTTGATTGCACAGGTGGATGGAGTTCTCCCTAGTTGAGAGGGAGTGTTAAAATTGGACAACTAGGTCCAAACTCCATGTTGTAATGCTCAGATGAAGACACCAATATTTTTATTGGGTTCCTCTTTCGAAGAGGTGTAAGATCGATCTAAAGATCATCTTGATCCGATGAGCAGAACATTTATTTTGAATTTATTTTTAATACTTTCAAAATATGTGCAGGTCGGCCTTAAGGTTTTACACCCCCAACAAATGTGTCACACAACTCAGTAATTGATATAAATAGAGTCAACATTGGAGGACTTTTTCACTCAGCTGATCCTCACACATCATCTCCTCCTTCGATTTAGTACGAGCTCCTTGGAAACAGTTTCGGTTCACACGTGGGAAGAAGGACGAGTTTACTGCAGCTAGGGTTTGGACGAATTTACTGCAGCTGGGGTTTCCACGCAAGTTTGACCAGCGTTGACTTTGGTCAACGCATGGTCCAAATAGGCTGAAAATTGGTGGAGACTTCGATTTTAGAAGGCCGTACATATTGGCACAAGAACCAAGGTCAAAAGGTTGATCGAAGACCGAGCTGTGTTGACTTTCTTGCTATTGTCCTGCGTTGACTTTTCTGTGCAGTGTTGACTTTTTTGGGGCTGATTTTGGGTTGACCGTGTCGCTATTTTGAGGGCTGTTGTGACACATGTTGGGTTGGCTGACCAAGGAGACTTTGCTGGTTGAAGCATCCTATTGACTGCCGTAACGCACCACCACTTTTTTTTGTTTATGGTTTGTCTTCTGTAGATCCACTAGTATATTCTATCAGCTTTTTACTTGATTGTTTATGTGATTGCTGTAGTAAAAAGTAAAGTTGCATCAAGCATAGAACATCTACATAAATTTACAATTTGTTTTTGGCCTTCAACTTCTTGTTCTTTTCATACCATAATCCAAGGTGCAATAGGAGATTATTATGTGTGGTCTTTTGAATTTCACCATGTACTATCAATGCATCATGTTCTTTCTTCAAATGCCCATTTAATGTCTCCAGCTCATAAATTTATTCTTTGAGGGTTTTGACTATTGGAGATTCTAGTGGAGTATCAAAATGAACTCCTCCTTGATTTGGAATAGATCCAGTAGCTTTGTTTGAGGCCTTCTTCTCCAGGCATTCAATATAGTCATATATTTCTTGTTGAACTGGGTCTATTTCAAGCGTTCTTCGTGTTGGACTTGAGATTGGTGACACAGTTGTCTATTTTAAGTGTTCTTCTTGCTGGACTTGAGATTGGTGACACAATTGTAGGTGATGGAGCTTTTAGAGATGGAATATTGAATTTTGTTTCCTCTTCCTCTAAATTGACCAATTCTAGGGATTGCCTTCACTGTTCATGTATGGTTTATTCAGTCTTGTGCTCCTTCTCAAGGTGGATGGAGTTTTAGAAAATGATTTAGTAGTGGAAACTTCCTTTGAATCTTTTCCTGTTTTTCCTTATTTTTCCAAAAACCAATAGGTAATAATTTTATTTCCAATTTTTAATAATTTTATTTCTAATTTAATAATATGAACTAATTTTAATTTATTTAAATATTATGTGATAAATATATATAATTAATTAGTATTTAATAAACTAACTATGTATTAATAATAATATTTATTTACTAAATAAATCTTAATCAAGTAAATAACTAATTATTTTGTTATATAGTTACTAATTTAGTTAATTGATCTATTTAATTTATTTAATTTAGGATAAAATACATTTAATAAAAACCCTAATTTTTTTAGAGATGGTTATTAATATCACTAATTGTTATAAAAATAAACTAATTATTTACTAATTAGTATTAACATTTATTTAAAGATGTAAATAAATATTAATAAAGTAAATAATTATTTATTTTTATTTTATTAATTATGTATATTTAATTAATTATGTTTATTTAATCTAATAATTAATATTATAATCAATTTATGATAGGAGATAAATTAGGGTTATAGTAGTTACTAATAATAATTATTAATTAATTAATTAATTTTTTTTTTTTAGACAAAATAAAAATTGATTAATAAGAATAATTTTTAAAAGTAAGTACTTTAACTATTAAAAGTACATTTAGAATTCAAAAGAAGAGAAACAAACCTGAGATCTTCTCCCTGAAAAACTATACCTGGAAGGATTGCGCTTTTGAGGAACAGATTTGTCGAAGAAGAGGTCACCAACTGTCGCTGATTTCACATCCCCCATCCCTATTAAGGTTATTTGGATGTTTTATAATCTCATGGACCTCTCTTACTTTCTTTCTTTAATAGTGATCTTCTCTCGCAATGATCCTTGCATCTTCAAGACGTACTTGATGTTTAGTTTTCGAGGAGTGTTCTGCAAGGGCTGAGGTGCGCGATCGCTCAAACTTAATATCGGCTCTGTGCTCTTTAAGTCGTTTCTGAAGCGAACGTCCAGTTTCACCAATATAACTTTTCCCCCATGAACAGTGAAATTTGTACACTCCTTTAAGCTGTTCCGGGCTTATAGCGTCTTTAACTGATCGCATCCTTTGTCTAATAGTCCCTGTCGCTGAAAATTGCGCGAAAATATCGTTCTTTCTCAGAACTTTGGCAATTTTATCAGTAACACCCTTAATGTATGGTAGAAAAACCCTTCCCCCGTTTTCTTGAGGTTCATGGCACTTTTGAGGTAAGATCGAACTCTCAGCTCTTTTTAGGGCCTTTTTGATATCTTTTTCTTTATAACCCAAATCCCTAAAAACAGAGGACAAGTGACTGATTTCTTCGCTAAGGTGTTCAACATAAAATATCCTCATGGCTCTAACGGCAAGGGTATTAAGGACGCCAAACTTTTGAGCTAGATGATGGTAGGACTCAGCATGGAGATAGCTATCAGTATGAGTTTTCTTCCTAAACACCCGATGCCCTAGTGTTCCATCCTCATTGCTAGTGACAAGAACGTCCAGAAAAGGAATGCTCCTGTTTACTTCAGCCTCCATAGTAAACTTAATTTCTGAGGAAATGGAGTTAAGGTAATTAAAAAATCCCTCATGATTCTCCTTCCCATGAGTCCATTTTATGTCGGTGTCGTCTACAAATCTTTTCCACCACGGTTGTTTTAAGGGATATAAGGCGAGGACCTTCTTCTCAAAGTGTTCCATATATAAGTTGGCGACAATAGGGGATAGCGGAGATCCCATTGCGGCCCTTGATACCTGTTCATATAATTCCCCTTGGAAGCTGAAGAAAGTGGAACGTAGGCAAATCTCCGCAAGCTTGGTTGTTCCTGGATCAGTGACTTCTTTAATGACTTGAATTGCCTCATCTAAAGGAATCTTAGTGAATAATGATACCACATCGAAACTTACCAAAATGTCGCTCTCCTCCACCCTCTGATCCTTAATGAGCTTGACAAAATCATTCGAGTCTTTCATGAAAGAGTCAGTGTTCCCAACAAGGGGCTTTAGGATCTTGGCAACATATTTCACTAGCTCATAGGTGGGGGACCCTATGGTATTAACAATCAGTCTAAGGGGGATTCCCTCTTTATGGATCTTGGGTAATCCATAAATCCTTGGCATGACATCACATGAAGGGGTCAATTTATTCTTTAACTTATCTTCTGAAGGTTGCTCCGCTTGTAGAGGTAAGTCATTACTAGGGCTTGTAGGTAGTTTCCTCCTACCTCTTGATTTTATTGTTGGACTCTTCCTGTTCCACTTCCTGAAAGTGATTTCTAATTCAGAAACTTTCCCAGTTATCCCCTTTGGTTTTAAGGTGGCCTTCAATTAACATATTTATTAAACCATGATGATATATGGTGTTTTCAATAAACTGTATTTTCTTCTGAGGATTATTGGCCATTTTCTTCAGACTTTGGAGTAAGAAATAAGGCAAATTGATTTCATTACCCTCAAGGAAATGCATCATTAAACGCACATGATAGAAAAACATGTTTCCAAATCTGCCCTCACAGGTAATAAATTTCTGAATGATCATCAACAAATTTCTCCACTTATTTTTAAGAGCTGAAACGGGAATGCCTTTCTTAAAGACTGAAGTATCCATACCTGCGTTTTTGAAAAATGTTTTCCATCCACTTTCTTCAATTCCTCTGCTTTTGAACCATTTTTCACCAGCTTTGGGTAGGCCAATCATTTCTGCTATGAATGATTATGTTAATACCATTTTTATATCCCCAATTTCCACCTCGACTCCATCGGATGCTCGAGCAAAAGATTTGGTAACTTCTTTATCATGGTCATTGAATTTTTCTATGAACTCCAACCATTGTGCTTGCTGTAGCATTTGCCTGACTTGAGGGTAACCTTCCATAAATTTCTTTCCATCTGGCTCAATTCTTACAATAACCCCCATGTCGGCGAAGTCTTCACCCTTAATTGCTTCCTTTAACAGGTTAATGGAGTGACGATAGTAGTATAGATGAGGCGGAATTATCAGAGAAACAAGGTTTATGGAATGAGTAGGGGTTCAGAAACAAACAAAAAAACAAAGTATGGATGTTGGCGGAGTTACGAATGGAATAGGGTTTTATGGAGTGAAATGGTTGCGTGACGATGGATAGTGAGTTTTTGAATTATGATTATGCCGACTTCATCGACAAGACATAGTATTTATGGTTAGCTTGAAGTCGGAAAATAGTAATGATGATTTTGAATGGCGGTAGCAACGTCTACTTTATTTCATAATCCAATGTTTTGTTTCCTTCATTATTTAATTAACATTTACATACCTTTAGATTATTGCTTCTGATGTTTTATTTGGTCCTTTGCAAGTTGTCTTTGGATGCCTTAGCTGTAAACTTGATCATTATTCCTTGGTGCTTGAATCTTCCATGTCTTGATTGAATCCTGTCAAATCAAATCAGCTGCAGAATTTTGTTAAAGGCTGCAGATTCTCATCAATTTTGTAGTTGATTATTTGCAAAAAGAAAAAGAGGATCATAAGAGAAGTGGGACTAGGATAGGGATTAAAAAGAAAATCTAAGGTGCCAAGAATGCTTGGTTTTCATCCTAGATTTTCTGTATAAACATGCCAACAATGTTGATTTTCATGTTCATACAGTTATATATATATATATATATATATAGGCTTTTTGCGAGTTAAGTTGGAGAGGAAGGAAAATCCTTCCTAACCACCTTTAGATCAATATTGTTTTGCAAATGTTTAACAAACTCTTCCCTTGTCAATGGTTTGTGATAAATTCTCAAACGATGACCATTTACAAGGAAGGTCACTTTTTCTTCTTCAATAGTTCTAATTCTAACTGCTACATTGTCAAAGACAATTTCAATCTCAATAGGCCCAAGACAATGAGTTTGAAATTTTCCTTGAAAATATGTAAACTTTGAATCAAAAAGTAATGCCCAATCTCCTGGCTGAAATTTCCTTTTTTTATGAATCTGTCATGCCATTTGGATATTTGTTATTGAATTTTGTTAGTTCTTTGAATAGCATCACGTCTCACCTCATCAAGTTCATTTAACTGATCCATCATTTGTTTTTGTGCTTCAGATAGATCAAGACCCAACTTGAATGTTGTCTTGAAAGTCCTGATTTTGAACTCAATAGGGAACAGGGCTGGTTTCCCATAAACAAGTTCATAGGGAGTATGTCCTGTGATGTTTCTCCATGTGGTACGGTATGCCCATAAAGCTGAAGCTTTTCTACCCAATCTCTTCTATGTTGGTGCACAAGTTTTGGTAAGAACTGCTTCAATTACTTTGTTGGTGGATTCCACCTATCCATTTGCTTGTGGATGATATGGAGCAGACTTTCGATGTTTGATTTTATGTTCCTCCATTATCTTCTGTATCAACTTAGATGTAAATTGAGTACCTTGATCTGTCACAATTTCCCTTGGGACACCAAAACGAGTAAAAATATCCTCAAAAATAAATGAGACTACAACATTTTCAGTAGCAAAAATAAGTGTTTTAGCTTCTACCCATTTTGTAACATAATCATTGCAAACAAGAATGTACATTTTTTGTCTTGATGGTGGATTAATAGGACCAACAAAGTCCAGAGCCCATTGCTCAAAAGGTTCGATGAGTACATGAGGTTGTAGAAGCATTTCATCTGAAGGAACAGGTTACTCTATTCTTTGACAACTATCACATCTCTTAACATATTCTTTGGAATCTTTAAAAAGAAAAGGCCAATAATATCCTAAGAGAAGGAATTGTAGGCAATTCTTTTATCAACAAAATGTCCTCCACATGGTTCATCATGACATGCTTTCAATATTTCTGGTACTTCATTTTCTCTGATATATCTACGAATAATTAAATGTGGCCCTGTTTTGTACAATTCTTCATTTATCCATGAGTATAATGCACTAGTTTGAATTACCTTTCTCTTTTCACGAGAAGATAGATATGATGGTAACTTCCCTGTAGCCAAATAATTAGCAATATCTGCAAACCAATGAGATTTAATAGATACTGCAAAAAGGTATTCATCAGGAAAATCATCTTTTACAGGTATTATTATTATTTTGGATTCTAGATAAATAAAGCAGCAACTATATTTTGTTTCCCAGGTCTATCCAAAATAGTAATATTAAACTCTTGTAACAAAAGTAACCACCTTGTGATTTTGCCATTTACAATTGATTTATTCATTAGATTTCTGATTGCAGAATGATCTGTGTCAATAAAACTTTCATAACCAGTGATATAATGTCGGAACTTGTTGATGGCATGTACAACTGCTAAAAACTCCTTTTCGGTGACAATATAATTCAACTCTACAAGAGTCAAATTTTTACTTGTAATAGTAAATGGCATAAGGAGTAAGGTCTTTTTGTCCTAACACAGCTCCCAAAGTTGTCGTCTCAAAATTGGTGCTTCGGAAATTTTTCTTTTCAGTGTTTCAAAAGCTTTCTGGCAGTCAAAGCTCAAAACATTGGTTCGGCCAAAAAATCGTGATTTCGAGATAAAATCGAGATATTATCGAGATGTTCACAACACTGCTAAAAACTCTGGGTGGCGTTTCCCAATTTGGAAATGCCACCAAAACGTCGTTGAAACGTTTTAGTGGTGTTTCGACTCAATTTTGCCTCGTTTCTGGCCAAGCTTGCCCCATTTCCGTGACTTTTTGCTTTTGCGGGCTCACTCAAGACCCAAGAATGTTTTGGGGTCCTTCTATGGCCAAAATAGAATTAATATAACACTAAATTTTATGTCTAATCACTCCACAAACTAATTTATCTCTAATCAATCCACGCTCCTGTTAAAAAAACAACTTGTTCAATTTTTGTTAATGAAGATGAGGATCAAGATTATAAGATAAGTAATTGTACTTGTCATTAGCTCATGTTATGTTTCATTTTCAGCACATATAGCCACATATAAAGGATGATTTTGGATGTAAAGCCTCATGTATAAAGGTTGATTTTTGGATCTTGGATGTACAACCACATTTACAAATGATAATTTTGGATTTTGAATCATTTAATCATCTATGGGAGTTAACATAGACTGGGTTTTCATTCTAAAATGTCATTTGTGTCTCATTCTTTTTTTTCTTGCAAGATGCGTTATTAACTTATTTGTAAAAGAAATTGCGTACATACATATATATATGATGTTTCACCCGACGTTTCCATTTTCAGGGGTCACGTTTCCAGCCGTACATGTTTCGGGAACTTCCAAACATTTCGGCGTTTCGTGCCACTTAGCTTTATATCCCATAACTTCCACTCTCAAGTTTAACAAATGTGGAAAACTAATTTATTAATTTATTTGGATGTTCAATGGACACAAGCCTCCGTATAAGATTGGCACTTTAACAATTGACTTGCTTGGAATTCACTTACATTTTAAACAAATCAACTCGTTTCCATATAATCCTCTACTTTTTAAACAAATCAACTCATTTCCATATAATCCTCTGCCATGCATGTCTGGAAGTAATAATGGTATGTGTGCTTTGTTCCACTTGGAAATGCAATTTCTATTTGGGTATTCTATCACCATTTAAATACAAATATCACGTGTGCCTGTAATGAATTCAATTCCTGAACATCAGCATGAAGCGTCATGATTTCCAAGAGAGCGAACTATACCACGCACCTTCATAATCAAATAAAATTGAACTTTGGAATTTAGAAATTTTATATAAAATAGTCATCCAATTATAATAATCGCTCAACAGAATCAAACATATATAAATTTTGAAATCTCGATTTCAAACGAAATCAAACCACAATCTACAATTGTTCATCAACGCATTTCATTCACATAGGAGTACAGAAGATAAAACTCCCTTCTGCGCCCTACTTATACAAATTTACATTGGTGGTTACAAACTTATGGCAACCTCAATAAATCAAATCCACAATCAATACAATGAATTATAATCACAAAATTTAAAGGTAAATATATACTATTAATCATCAGCACAGAGAGATGCTAAAATACAAAGATTTCATTAAAGCAAAGTCTGTAGAAAAAGCTTAAATCTCAGAATTAACTCTTGCCCCATTGACCCGATTTACATTGTAAATGGGCACTTCTAAGGCCCTAGTCGTTCTCTCTATTCACTCGCACACACACACCATCACTCTCACATACTTACAATGTTTAATCCCAAAGGATATTGATTGGATCAGGTCCATTATTTCAGCAATCTAGTTCTTAGAATCAAAACTACTTGACTAATTTTGCTAGTCCAATGCTCTAGAATCGAGAATAATTATTACAAATTCAAAATAATTGACATAAGGAACCCAACTTGCTCAAATAATGATGTCCATGAAAATTAGCATGATGCCCCTGCATCAGAGTAGCTTTTGAAGCCACACTGCTTCACAACTAGCCAAACTAGTTGTAATATACTTGGCTTTTGTAGTCCTAAATGCGATAGATGTGTGCTTCCTGCCCAAGTAGAATCTAAACTGAATCATCATCCTGATGTGCTCTTCCTATCCTCAACACTCTCTTCCCAATCTGAATCTGTATATCCCTGCAATTGTACTTCTCAATTCACATCCAATTGTAACAAGTCAGTACCTCAACACATGTTGTGCCACAGCCACTTTTCGGTTACCCTAACTGGATGCTCCCTTTGACACTGAAACAGATCATGTTATTGTAATATAGTTGCTCCTTCTGCCACTTAGTTTCTTTACATAAGTTACCATGGAAGTGACGATGGACCAGTTGTCCATCATCCCAACTCTTTGAAGGACCGTGATAATATGCTTACCTGACTTCTACCACACTTCAAGTCATAGAAGTAATGTATTCAACCAAGATCCTTCATCTCAAACTCAGAGGTCAACTCCCTCTGACATTGAAGCAAGGCTTGATTGCTCCCTCTATCACGAAAGAAAATACTCTTGCCACTATTGTTCCCTCTATCATGTGGATCCTTCTGCTTTTCCCAGAAAAAAAAGTCATATAATAACAAGATCAACCAAGACTCATTAGATATCCATCAATACAAGAATACCAAGCTCAACATATCTGCTTGTGATCGTACAAAGCCTTCTTTAGTCTGCAATCATGAGACTTCTTCTCATGTACCTCAAAGCCCTGAGGTAGCCCTATGTACACTTCTTCCTCAATTACTCTATTGAGGAAAGCGATCTCTGCATCCACTTGGTGCAATTTTCAATCCAATAGAAATATTCATAGTTCTAACATAAGTGTACCTGACAACTGGTGCAAACATCTTGTCATAGACTTCTCCCTCTTTCTCAGAGAATCCTCGAATCTCGCTTTGTACTTCTCTATGTTGTCATCTACTATATACTTGTAGATCCACTTGGAATTCACCACAGACTTTACGCAGATCTCGACACAGTCTTCATTATGGCATCCTTCAAACTTGTTGGGTTGCATGCTCCCTCTTAACTAGTTCTTTACACATTCATGTTTACATTTATGTCCAAGGAATTTCAAAATCCATATACATTCACTGTAAAAATGTTTCTGGAGGTGAAAGTGAAGCGAGACGTGCGGTTACTGGCTAGGCACTCAGGGAATCAGGTAAAGGTGAGGATCGTCGAGCAGCTTTTGTTGGACGTGGAAGGAAGAAGCAGTAGCTACGATGGTTGTGGAATTGATGGTGGAATCATGGTAGCTGTAACTGTTGTTGATAAAATGGGAGTTTTGGTGGACCTTCCGCCAAATATTGAGGGCATTGTTGTGTTTCCGGTAGCGTATCGGTGTATGGTGTGCAAGGTGTTCGAGGGGAAGTATTTTGTCCCCTCTCTATTGTGCCCGTTGCCCACGTACTACAGACCTTGCTCGCTGTCCGACATCATTTTTTTCCACGCATCGTTAAAAGACTGTCGTCTCCCCCTGCCGTCAAGCGTTGTGCCCCAGTCAAGGGTCAAAGGGTGTGATATGGTGTTGATACATACGAGGTCTTACATATATAAGTCGAGTTCGATTGTTGATCGATATATATTGGGCTCAATCGTATAAGTTATGCTAATCAATTATAAAACTTAATATTTATAATTTCATTAATTAAATTATTTATAATATTAAAAAAAAAAGTGAAAATGGATAAACCCCAACAGTATTATTGACAAATTATACATGTCGAATTACCCTGGTAACATGAAGAAAAGTGATAGCAATAAGCTTTAAGGACAAAGCTTTTCTATGAAAAAGGAAATGTTATGAATACAATTCATAACAAATAAAATAAATATAAATAATGTAAATAATAAATAATCAAATAACGATTATGTTAAATAGTCATTAAGTTAAGTGAAAAGGCATGTCTAAAATACATGCCCAGTCATTGAGGACACCTGCCTAGGTATATAAGCAGGGCCTCATTGTAACATTTAGTATCCTTGTACATTTTATCATATTAATAAATTATTACTTACAAATACATTTTGTTTATTTTTACATTAAAGTCAACAAGCCATAAGTTTTGTTGCTTCACACCATAGCCTTCCACTCTTACACTAGCCTTCCACTCTTGCACCATCGAATGTTTTTCCTTCCGACTAGCATCCGCCCTTTTTCTCAACCATTGATTGTTGCACGTCTTACACCCGACAATGCTTCTATGACTTATCCCGAGTCACCACAGCTACCAACACTGTATCTAAATCGATACAATCGTTTGGGTTGATCCGCCATTTGATCCAATCGACACCATTGTTTGCAGTCTTGCCTTAACTCAGTGTGTTTCCTAAGTTATAATAAAGCTATTAAGTTTAATATATAAAATTAATTAGAGTGTATATATATTAAATTAGAATATATATATATAAAATTAAAATAATATATATATAAAGTAATTATATAGATAATTAATTTAATTTGGCATTGGGCTCTTGATTTGGGGGAAAATGGAGCGAAGAGGAGAAAGAGCATCTAGTCTAGGGTTTTTGGCGGCAGAGGCAGTCGACAAAGATGGGGTTGGGCTGGACATGGAACCTGGGCTCTGCTCCGAGGATCATCTCTCCCGTTCCTCACGAGCACAGAAGGGGGTTTATTGGACAGCTACAGGTGGGGCGGCAGTGGAAATGGCGACGATGTCGGCGCTCCCCTGTTTCAATCTTTCTCCTCCTCCGACTCGAAAAAGGAACCCGGCTCCAGTAGAGTGCCATGACAGAGAGGTGATGATGGTTTCCTAGGAAGCCAAACGCAGAATACGTGTTGTCGTTAATGTCCAAACTCCTTTCCCCCTGTTCTGTGGATCCCTAATTTGGACGCCCTCTCGATCTGTGGCATTGAGAATGGGGAATGTAGTTTTGAAGGACCAGAAGGGTGTAGGTGTGGAAGATACACAAATAGCAAGACCATTTTTTCAGCGGTGGGGTTTTCTTCTTGAGGAGACTCTCTCTGCGTACAAGGTCGGTGGTCTTCAATACTTGACGGCTGCAGTCCTTTCGCCCCAGTTGCCTGACCTATCACACTGTCGCGGCGCCCCTGCCACTATGTGCTGGTTTGTGGCCCGTACTGCCCAGTTGCTCGGTGTAAAACCCCCGGTATTCATCTGATCTCCTCTTTATTTATTTTTCTTAAGTTGTTTGATATTGGGGTTTTGTTGGTGGGGTGGGCGGTGTGGAGCACAACCCCTCCTCTTTATCTTTTGCTGCTGCGATGGGGGATGGCTATGCATCTCTTGCGGCCACTGGGGACTTGGGGATTATTGAACCCAGATCTGTCCACGGCCTCTCCTAGTGTTATCTTCCCTCGGAGGTCCAGAACCCTTCCGCATTGTTGTGGACTTGGTGCTGGGGGCTCTGCTCCACAGGCCCCTTACCAAATCTTTATCAAATCCATTAATGGGAATACCACCATTTTATGGGTGAGGGACTTTGACACAGTTGTTGAGCTGAAAATCAAAATCCAAGATGCTACAGGAATCCCGGCCCAGATACAAAGCCTGATATCCTCAGGTAGAGTACTATAGGGAAGTTCAAATCTACAGGAATACCATTTCCAAAAAGAGGTCACTATCTTCCTAAACCTAAGGCTCAGAGGTGGCGCCCCAGGGAAAACAGCAACACACAGACCAACAGCAACAGGAAATGGTAATCCCTCATTCAAGGACATCCTGAGAGGGAAGGCCCCCACACAGGGGAAAAACAAAATCCTGATTTATCTCTCCCATGTCCATACATTGTGGAAAAAATAGAGCACATTCCGGACCTGGCTGTAGAAATTCCAGAGGTGACTAGATTGTTTGATGTATTACAAGCAAGAGTTGTTATATGTCGTTTTAATGGGTACTGACCAAAGCTCGAAGAGTTACATGCATGGATACACCAAAATTGGTCCCAGAACTGCGATATTTACCTTTGTGCAAAAGGTTTTTTCGTGGTGCAATATAGAGGATTAAAGTTTCGCTACTACCGAAGGGCCATGGTTCTGGGGAAGGGTAGGCCTCTTCGTATCCCTATGGGTCCTTGGCTTCGATGCTAACACCATGGTGGTTACTAAAATGCTGGTTTGGGTGAGATTACATAACTTACCATTACCTTTCTAGCACCATCAGGTACTAGAAAACATTAGGAATTCCATAGGGAGGTTCATTAAGCTGGACCGAGAGAAAATAGACATAGGGATTTTCACCTTCGCACGTATATGCGTGGGGATGGACCTAAGCAAAGGACTTCCAAACTGCATAAATTTAATTCACAAAAAACTCAAGTGGGCACAAACACTTGATTTCGAAAATACAGCGTTCAGATGTAGAGTATGCCACCAAACTGGACATTTACAAAGCACCTGTACTCTAATCTGGAAAAAGGCACCCAAGAAATCACAACAGAAGAAAGGGTGGAACTTCCCGGATTTGCCTCTATCAGATGAAGAGACAGAGGAAAACGGAGTTAATCAAAAGCAAACAGAAATAGCAAATCAGCCAGAAAACCAGCAAGTGTCACAAGAGAACAAGGAAATTGATGAGAAGACATT
Source organism: Pinus albicaulis (assembly GCA_034641835.2). Classification (NCBI taxonomy): domain Eukaryota; kingdom Viridiplantae; phylum Streptophyta; class Pinopsida; order Pinales; family Pinaceae; genus Pinus; species Pinus albicaulis. Next base: position 1,143,130,959 of record CM076581.1, read on the forward strand.
TGCGCCTGCAGATGCGGATCCCCAACAGGGCAATCAGATCGGTGACCGTGGGGTGATTGGCACCAAGCGTGCACATGTTTCGGAAAGCTCTGACTCAGAAAAATATATCCAACTCCCCCCAGCATGGAGTTGGCCATTATTCATATTGTTTCTTCACTGGATGGCTGACAAAAAGTTCAAAAGAAAAAAGGCAAAAAGGAAAAGTCCAGTGTTTCTGGCAATGTGTAACTGGGATCTTTGACCTGGCCTCACCCTGCATTGTCAAGGCCAGCACTCATATGGAATGCTACGGCATATACAATGTAACTTTTTGTAACTATTTATAAAAAGTTCAATTTTTTCTCGGGAAAAAAAAAAAAAATTAATTTAATTTTGTTTAATAATAATTATTTTTTAAAGGAAAAGAAAAGAAAGAAAGTCCAAAATATATTGAAAAATAAATAAATAGAAAGACAAATATTATATATATATATATATATATATATATATATATATTTAAAAAAAAAACAAAAAAAAAATGAAACAAAAAAAAGGGAAGGAAAGAAGAAGAAAAGGGGATTATCATTCAACCCTAAGCTCATTTTAATTTTAAAAAAAAAAAAGAATATATATATAAAGGAATTATAAAGAAGTTTGGAAGCATTCAAACATTATTCAAAGTTACCTAATATCATTCAATAAAATTATCGACGAAAGTCAAATTGGAGTTAACCAGTGACAATAAAAAAATGGAGCCTAATTCGAAAATGATGAAGGACAATTTTCCTATAAGGGTGTTTTAATCACACATCACAAGTTAATTATATTAAGAGTGACTATCCAAAGGAAAAAAGTTAATATCGCTATTCGTACAAGCAACGGCAAAAATTACATAAATATTAATTTCGCAGATTGACTGCTAATTTCAGATGCCAATGTAGGCGAAACAACAGATTTTTTTGGGAAAAAATATTAAATTAATGATTTACAAATAACAATAGATCATTATGAGTACATATACCAATTTTGTGTTGTAAAAATGTATGACAAGAGGTTGACATAATTCTTGGCCAACCTTGGTTTAGAAAATTGGGTGAGTTCATGTTAAACATAGAAAAAAAAAAAAAAATTGATGTTTTCTTATAAGGGAAAGATGATCACATTTCGAGACATGACAATGAAGTCAAAATCGATAATGTATAACATAGATGTTGACATAATTCTTGGTCAATCTTGGTTTAGAGAATTGGGTGCATTCATGTTAAACATAGAGAAAAAAAAAATGATGTTAACTTATAAGGGAAAGATGATCACATTTTGAGACATGACAATGAAGTCAAAATCAATAATGTCCTCATCAGAAGACTTTAAAGATGTTACGAAATTAATACCTCAAAAGAATCAAAACTCAATATCGGAGAAGTAAAAAGAGCTTGAGGAGGCCATATCTAAGAACAACGAAGAAATTCTCGTTTAAAAGATCATATTCAGAAACTACTTGCACAAGTCAAAAAGTGTAAAACTAAGAAGCACAAGTTAGAACAAGAAAAAGAAAGCTTTGACAAGAAATTCAACGAAAGTCTATCAAAGAAAGACAAGGAAAATTTAAGCTTAAAAGACCTTAATAAAAAATTATTAGAACAAATTAAGTGTTTAAAAGTCGAGAAGCTTGAATGCCAAAATAAAGTTGACTCAGAAAATGAGGAATTCTTATGTCTTAAAAATCATAACCAAAATATGCTCAAACAGATTAAAAAACTTAAAGATGATAAGATACCATTGACGAATAGGTTCGAAGAAATTGTCGAAAAGGAAGCATCAAAATCGCTAGATGTAGTAGTCCAAGTTGGAGAAGAAGAAACAAACACTGATTCCACTAATCTCACAATTTAGGGAAATCCAAATCTTATTGAAGTGAAGACGCATGCAGAAGTTACAGTTCAAACGATATACATTCCAAATGATGATTCAGTCGTCAACTCAACAACAACAACACCTAAAGGAAATCAAGAAACAACCACTAACATGATAAGGGAAAGTCCAACTAGAAGAACTAAATATCGACATCTGAATCACAAGAGCAGACTTTTCAATCAATCTACGTGCCAATACCACTCAGAACATAAACCACAAAATTATATTCCCAGGAAGACTGAAGTTTGCAGAATCCAGTCATACGATAACTATTCATCACAAAATTTGATTCCACAGAAGGTTAATCTAGGATGGTCTGATCCGTTCTTAGTACGACAATTTGGTCTATCACTCAGAGTATCATATCGTCTTGTATCAACGAAGATGAAAGTTCACAAACGAGAAGATATTTTCAGTAAGATTCGAGGACAAAGCTTCTTGAAGAGAGAGGCAATGTTACGAATATGATTCATATAAAAATAAAAATAAATAATAATTAAAATCAATGTTGCGAACATCGACATCGGAATAAAATTGGCAACGGTCCGGAAAACCAAAAAATCGGGAAAATCGAAAAAATATCGTTAAAAATCGGCAAACATCGGCAAAATTAAGATACCATAAAAATATTTTTTTAAATCGGCAAACATCGGCAAGGCCAAAAAATCGTGATTTTGAGATAAAATTGGGATGTTATCGAGATGTTCGCAACACTGATTAAAATACTAATGGTTAATTAGTTAGTAGTGAAGAGGCATGACCATTCATGAAAGGGTACCTGCCTAGGGTATATAAGCATGCCCTCATTCTCATTTGTAAGGATCTTACATCAATTCAATATACAGCTACATGTCTTACAATGGACATTTACGTCTTTGAAGTATTCTAAAGATTTTCGCTGCGTATACGACTTTTGGTCTTTATAGAGGCCAATTTGCTAGAGATTGGAAAGGTCGAACTGTTGAAGCGATAAGGAGGTGCAGTTCCTGGGAAGGTCGATTTGTGAATGCGTAGAGGTTGAGCAAGGGAACGTCACAGGGATCAATTTACTGGTAAGAGGTGGGCTGATTTTCTCCAAACCGAATTTCTTTAGCGGCTAGTTTCTAGTAGGCCGAATTTCCTTGGGCAGAATTATTCTAGTGGGGCCGAGTTGCAGGTTCCAATCACTATATTTTTCTTTTTAAATTCTTTGTTGGTCAAAACCCTGATTTTCTAGATTAATAGATGAAGGAGAATTGTTGTGGGTTTTTATCTGTTGTAATGTGTGATTGATCTCTCTATTTCATTTCCGCTACATATTTAATTTTCTAGATTTAAAAATCCGCTGATTTTATTTTTCAACAATTCAACATTTATTTGGTTCATAAAATAAATTGTTGGGAATAAATAATCGTTGCGAGAAAATAAATTTGGGATGGTATTAGGAAATTTAACATTTTGATCATGTGGAGATGACTTAAAATCATATTTTGAAGACTAATTGGACCAAGAAGAGACATTGTCCACTTGTCAAGGGCATTTTCGACCTTTTCGAGAGGTCCATCCACCTATTTTTGCTAAACATTGGAAGTGAAGTGAACAAGGAGTCTGATCTCTCAAAGACTCTACCACTGAGAGAGAAAGGTATCCCTACCTTACACTCTGCTCCTCAAAGGGTCTTGCTTCAAATCACCCCTCATGATGAGCACGAGGTTGGCTATCAAAGGCCTCTTAGCTTCTCCAATCAATTACACTTTCCCTAGAGTGCCTTCCCCCACTAGAATTCTCCCTTGATGCACCAAGCCATCTCTTGCTAACTAAACAAGTAGTGAACCAGGCCATCAGAGAAGACATCTACAAATTGTACATTGAGATCACCTAGACCTCACCTCCAATGAGCCAGGGCTTGAAGATGTCCTTCTACCTAAAGTAATTTTTAGAGTTGTGAGATGGCATCATCATTCACCCCCCTTATACATGCATGCACTCCCTCAGTATCCCTTTGGGACATCTCTGGATCAACTCTCGTTAACTCTAGATAGAGACAAATCACCATATACCTCAATTTGATAGGATCTACTAGGTATGCCACCTTTAGGAGTCGAAGACATAGATTCACCTTATTTTACGATGTCCCCAATATTGAGGACACTATCATTGCCTTTATAGGGACTCGAGGGACTCCCTCTCTACTTTCTCTTTGTATTGAGACTAGAGATGCTTAGTGTTCAAATTTGGCAGCTCAGGGATGAATTTTTCCTAGAAGAAGTCATATCTTTCAGTTTTGTTTGAACCACCTATAATAAAATTTCATTTCTGACAATTTCAAATATGACTTCTCAAAAATAGTAAGTCACATCTCAATTTGGAAGTGACTTTCCAAAAATAGAAAGTCATGTCTAAATGATCAAGAATGATCTCGACATATGGAATCCACTTTAAAATCAAATCAATCTTGATCATACAAGTCAAGAATTAATACTTTTATCCTTACAAGTATTATTTTATTATGATACTATTATTTATAAAATAGTCTAAAGTCATTCACCTTTAATGCATTAATAAATAAAAAATTCTCTCAGGGAATAAATATACTAAATTGAAAATCTCTTACTTGGAAAATCGAATCTCTCTCTTGGAATACAATAGTAACTCCACACTTAGGAGAATGTAACTCTCCCTCATTAATTCAATGTATGACAAAAATGTAACTCTGCATTACATGCACTTGTAACTCCCTCATTCAATTCAATTTGTAACTCTCACCAAATATTCTCTCATGTCAAAGTGTAACTCTCTCTCTCTCCCTAATTCAAATTGTAACTCCTCATGCCAAATGTATCTCTCTCTCTATTCTTGGGATGAATTACACTTCTCCTCAAGTAACTCCTGTGTCATGGAATTCAATTCTCTTATTATTGGCTCAAGGCATGAATTCATTTTGTAACTCCTCTCTTTTCTCATCTATTTAAGCAAGAGCAAGTGAGAGTTAAGAGTAGTATGTTCATTGTGAAGAAGGAGAGCAAGTGTTGAGTATGTGCAAGAGAAGTGTGAGAGCGAGTGAAGAGCTAGAGCAAGTGTGAAGGACATGATCTGATCAAGAGAAGGAGATCTTCAAGCAAAGAGAAAGTGCATTTCAATTGCAAGTTGATCAGACATTGGTGACTTTATTCATTCTCTCTCTCTCTCTCTCTCTCTCTCTCTCTCTCTCTCTCCGTGTGTACTTTGCTGAACAATTGAAGAAATCTAATATAAGAAGAATCATTTGGGTTTTCCCCTTGTGGGTTTTTCCCCGGCCATTGGACCTAACTCTCAGTGTCTCGTATTTTTGTTTGGTTGCCTTCATATGATCCTTAAGTCTATGTTCTATCTACAATTGTTGATCTGAAAATTTTTGAAGAAGAAATGTGCATTCTAAGTAATTGTAACATAGAACTTTTATATTTTAATACTTAGCCCTCTTCATTAGGGAAATATTTTGCCATAAATCTTAGCTCCTGCACACCATGCCTTGCCTTGAGATGACCAAAATGACCACTTGATACTTCCCTATTAAACTATCAGATCAGAGCAACAAACAGTAGGCAGATTTCCAGAGTGCACTACACAACATAATGTTGAGACCCAAAGTTTCTACTCCCCCCTCCACCTTAGGGAGGCCAATTGATCTAATCAAGAGCAGCTCATTAGTATTTGTCCATATAGCAAGCCACATATTCTCAAAGTGCCAGATAAATCAGCTCCAAGCAATCACAGAGTAGAGTACCTCTCACTTGTCAAACTCTCTCCCAACCTCAGACAAGCAACCAAAGATCCATTCAGAGTTTCCTTCTTCCAACCTCAGATGTTAGGAGTATCCCTCACTCATACACCCCCCTAGATCATACAACCACACCCCCCAATGTTTCTATAGGACTCTGACTACGAGCTAGTGCCTTATTCTCCCCCTTCAACTTGGGCCATTAGACTTGGGGATCTTGACATCATCAGCTTCATTCTCTGATCTCTCACATTCTCTCCTGACAGGTTCTTAAGTTGCCCAAACTCACTTGATATTTTATAACACCGTACCTTTGTCACAGTTTTATACATTTATACATATGTTCTAATGTTATACCTATGTAGGTTTCTTTCTTTATATTACTTTTGACATTTCTACGAGTTGCTTGCACTCCCACTTTGTATTAACACTGGTTGTACTCTTCAGACCCACTGACCTACTTTTGTAGTCATTTTTTCAAGATTAAGGTAATTATCTTATCTTATCTATCTTATAGGCCTTGAGCCATGAAGAATCTAATTTATCCTAGGTACCTTCCTTGAAATGAGAGAAAGGCAATGGGTCTCACAATGGTACAAACACTCACACACACACACACACATACTATATATATATATATATATAATGCTCCCGGAAGATTTTGAAAATTGGTGCTTCGCACTTCCAACAACATGGCTCCAAACGCATTCTCTCTTATTTAAGGTTTTATAATAGAAAGATGAAAATGTTCACTCAAAGCAGAAGTTGACGTTTATCAAAATATATCTTTTGCATGATTTTCGCTACTGATAAAAATATTCAGACTCAATCTCCTTTTTTAGTGGAAAGCTACCTTTAGGTATGAAATATTTACACAAGGCATAACTGGATTGTTCCATCCTGCTTGATATGTAAATGATTTATTCTGGAAAAAGATATTCATAATTATATATGTGGGTGTGTGTATCCAAAATCACAGATAATAGTGCATTGCAAAAGCATGAGATGAGAAAGAACAATAACAGATAAGTATAAATTGTTGCCACCAAATTGAGTGAACTTACTGGTAGCGCACGGGGCATAGAAGTTCTGAAGGATGATATGCTGCCTTGTATCTCATTTTTGGACAAGAATGAATGTAGTAACCAAGATAATAGTACTGAAGAGTGGGGCAGTGCTTTTGTGCCTCTTGCACCCATTTTATTTCCTCTAGCGCCGAATATTTCCCAAGTGATAAAAAAGCCAAATCTGGATCCCAAAACATGTACTTACTTGAAAGGCATCTTGGTAATATATCAACCACACCAACAGCAACCAATTTGCCATCAATCAAATACTGCTGGTGAAATGAGCCAAAGCCACAGGGAGGAGTGAGGTTGTCATTCCCTGGTGGAACAAAAATGAGAGGACTTTCTACAAGGAATCTTATGTAGGAACTTTTATGGACATCCTCTGGTTTATCATTATGCACCCTCACTTGATACTTCTTGTACAAGGCAAACTCTTCACGATCAAATACTGATCTTTTCATACGGATTTCCAGCTTGTGTTTTTCATGATGCTGACATTTTTTATTATTATCAAAAGCTTTGTCTCTTTTACAATCACCTCCAGTTTTTCTTGCAGATAATATATCACATTCCTTGACTGGAAAAGCTTCACCATGAAAATTCTGCACTGAATTTTCTGGTCCATTGAGGGACATGAAATTGAGATGGCCATTACAGGCTTTTACATGTAAACCGAAAAGTCCTTCATACATTTCTAGCTTAGAAGCTAATTTCTCTGCTATTACTATGGGAGAAACGTCAAGTGATGTTTCTTTGTGACCTTCGACTTCTAGCAAAATGTCACATGCACTCTTTGTGTTTTCTATCACCAGCTTGCGCTTCACAATAGCTGCAATTTGAAATGAAATACTGCTAGTATATTCTAAGTCTCTACAAACTCCCTTCAATTTTTTCTTCGTATCAGCTGTCACTTTTTTCACAGCTGCTCGGGGAAAGTTAATGTCAGCAGGTGATTTTCCAATTTCAACACAAACCTTCACAGCATCATCAATTTTGCTTGATATAATTTTTGCAGTACCATCCACTTCAACTGTCTTTGAATTTCCAGTATTACATGATGCCTTACCAGATGCAGAAGCCTCTGGCACTTCTATAGTTGCAAACATATTTTCCATAGAGCTAGATGACCTTATAGAGTTAATGTTATCTTCCTTTTGTATATTCCCTACAGTCCTGGATCCATCATAAGTGCCATCCAAATATCTGCAAGATTTAGTTATCACGAATTACTTTATTTGGCAGTAAACGGAACAAGTTCTATGATAGTCAACAATATCAACATGGTTGGAAAGGAAAAAGAAAGTTATACAAAGCAGTAGTATCTCACTAAACTAGTCTCAGGAACATTATAACTGTGGATTTACTTTAAAATGAATCTTGCATGTAACCCTGTAAACTTCAAATATACCTCTGAATCCGCCGCTGGACACGTTTTTGCTCTTTTGTTGGAACAAACGCATCTACCTTGAGACGAATAGTGTAAGAGGGGCAGCATGTTCTTTCCATTTCAGGTTTGGAAAGAAGCTTTCCAGATCTTCTCCAGCCACGGTCAAGAAGGTCTATATAGACAGGTTTGATTGAACAATGTGATATGAAAATGCATTTTAAATTTCATAAAGATGGTGGCAATCAAACAAACCATAAAATTTTAATTGCATCTGTATCATGCTTTTTCATATTGAATATCTTTCAATTAAAAGGAAAAATAGTGCCAGAGCTCCATTTCAAGAAGCACAAATTTTGATCTCACCATTACATTTAAGCTTCAATGCCTTCATGCCTGAACAGCTAGGAACTCAAAAACACTTCACAGTCCATGTTTAGAAGACATTTTCTTCTAGAAACAAAACCACACCTATAAAATGTTCCTTGTAATTTAAGCAAACAAGCTTCACAGATTGTTTGATAATGCAATTTCTGGATTCAATAATGGTTCTGGGAATAAGAAACGTCAAAAATTACAAGTATAACAGCAGCAAACAAAGTGCCACATTCAGGACAATATACCTTTGATATCTATAAATTATATGTATAGAATACTTTGGACAGCAAAGTAGATTAATTCAGTCATATAACAATGATCAATAATCTCATTCAACCACCAACCATCAAACATGGTGAATCACAATGTATGCATCTCCCTTAAACTCTATAGACACAGTATACAATTCACCTCCAAGATCCAAAAAGCCTGATATGTTCAAAAAAATATTATAAAAGCATTAATGAAGTCCATCAAGACTGAATGCTAAGTACTTATGCTTGAGATTTAATTTATTATGAAACCATTTAATTTGATTAAGTGTAACAATCAAAACTGAATAGTAATAAAAACTTTTCAAAATATATAGTTCATAGACTGTAAATCATAGATGATCACGATCTGCTTGTTAAGTCTCTCTTCTGACCCTTAAAGGCACATTACCAGATCTGGTTGATAAGTCTGATAGGTAAAACCCACTGATCTAATTGGATGAGACTATCGAAAGAAGGGTAAATCCAGGGGTGGAATCTAATTGATTTATGTATTTGCATTTTGGTAATAAGTTATAAACAAATATTAACTTCCTCGATGCTCCTGCATTAGTGTCTAATGTTTTCCCTCCAATCTCCCATATATAAAGAGAGCCATATGATATATCATTGTTTATACCAGGAGTCTGGATGGTCACTTGCTACCTTCTTCTGATATTCTGATGAGAAGTTTCTAGCCGTCTACATATGCGGAGGATGTAATGTCCTAGGATAATTTTAGCCCTTAAGGTTCCTAGGGTTACAATCAAACAGACAATATTATATGATAACAGTTCATGTTTATTTATTTAACAGTTTGCATCATTGAATAACATCAATATTTCCAACAGAAAATAATATCTTCAACAGCAATATAGTTCTTCAATGGAAACAAATTGACTTTGGGCTGACTGCCCAACGAATCAGAGATTGTATCCAACCAGAAATTCCACCAGTACTGTTTGCAATGTCACAAGCTAATAAATCAATATTCAACTGTACTTTGCTATATTGTCCAATCTAAGTGTTACAAATGTACTTTTTACTGTACATTACTGCATCAAGGTCCAGTTTGTCCAGGAGATGCCTGCAGACCTGAAGATATAATGGCTGGCCTCAGGAATGCCTCACAGACTGGTGTCCGAAACTGCAGTAGGGTTCAGTCACTCTGTTCAGGGTTCGATGCAGCCCAAAAGGCTGATTTCTGGCTTAGATCGTTGGACGCTCAATTCCTGAATATTGTTGCAATGATATCCTTGGGATTGTAACCCCCAGATTCTGGGATTCCATGTTTGTCCATGCGTAGGGTCTGGTTACCCTACGGTGGCTGACCGCAGCCCTAGATGGGCCGAGTATACTTCGTTATCTTCAGAACAGGCCTTAGATTGACTAGGCTATTCTGCTGATTGTAGTGATGCCTGGAACAAATCTCAACTAACTTACTAAGCCTCTGCTGTCTTTCAACAAAACTCAGACAGCCTCTTAATTAAGCCGCAGAATGAATCACTTCTGCCCTTCAACCGACCACAGACTCAACCCTTATTCAATGGAAGAACAGGCAATTAGCAGGGGAATGTTCTGTTTGCGAAATTGGGGCCTCACTATCCTCAATTTGCTTCTGCTGTCCTCAGATTTGTCCTCCAAGCAAGTCACAGATATTACTGTCCCTAGCAAGCCTCAGACCGAATCTTCCAAGTTGAAGAGAGGACATCTCAATGTGCCAAAATCAAACCAGAACTGCTCCAAGAAAATGTCGTACCAGAACAAGGTAAATAGTTGTCTAGGTAGGGTGGGATCAGCTCCACTAAAACTAGACAAAGGATTAGCTAGGGTGGGATCACTTCCACCGGAACTAATCAAGAAGGGGTCTTAAAACCCTTAGAGCCTCAGCTCAAGAAAACAAAGATATCCAATCCAAATCAATGATGAAAAGTGATTCCAACTCTCCTTTATTTAAAGGTTTCCTCGTGGGGTTTTCTCAAATGTGAGGGATTGCAAATGCAACTCCCAATTTGGGCTTTTCCCCCAGCTACCTCAAAATTTACCCAATGTTTCCCCAAAAATTGGATAATTGGGTTTTCCCCTTTACCAATGACTATAGCCTACAGAGTTGGATAGGCTACTTCGTCCTTCCGTGGAAAATTAATCAATAGGGAACATTACAGTCCCCCCCTCTTGACATTGTTTGCCCTCAGGGAATTGCAAGTCTGGGTGTTGCATGAATGTTTCTTCAATTTTTAAGAATAAAAGACTTCCTTCAGTCCTTATTGCTGCCATATCAGCACCCCAATTTTCTTCCTGCAGCCCAAATCATATTGCTGATTGACGATGTCATCATGCACTAATTGCTGCTTATACCTTCCAAATCATAGGTGAGTTCTGGGTGAAAAGTATAGCTGTGTGTTTCTACTGAAGTAAATTCTATGTCAGCCAAAGTTTCTCCTCTCATCATAGCAGCAGTCTTCAATAACTTTAAAAAAAGGTTGAAGGAAATTGATCCCCCTTTTGGAGGCTGTCAATATTTTTCTGCTGTCGTCACTTCATTCAAATGGGACCCCTTGCCATATTTTAATGTGTGTCTTTTATGCATGGTTGGCCGTTTAATAACCTCTTCTTTGTGCAAGTGAAAGGCCCATCAACCTGTGAGGGATCAATGACAATACAGCTCCAGGCAACTCTGCAATCACTTGACGACGGTAAGAGTGATTTGGCAGTGTGTAGTGCAGTCATGACATTTTTCCCAATTTGAAGTAAACTGAAAAACACTTCCAGCTCTCCCCTTTTTGTAACTTCTGTTATTCCAATATATTTTGCAGCACCAAGGACTTGAGTAACACTGCAAGTATTAAGTGCAGCAAAGATATCATAACAGAATTTGGCACTTAGCTCAAATGCATGAAGTCCTCTTGGAAAATTAGGAGGGTCAGATTCACACTCCTATACCAAACCTTGAAAGCAGTGGCTTGAGATAGAAAAATTGAACAGATAAAACTTCACGTTTATGGCAAGTTTTGTTGCCACGTACCTCTTTCCACGCTTTTTACAGTGCTTCTTACAATTAACATGTCTTGTGTTCCCCTTTTTAAAAGACTGTCATAAACCTCAGGAGAATTTGTTGCTGCAATCTGATTGACTTCCTTGTCACCAATCTTTAGCCTTCCTTTGTCAAATGTCTGCTCCATATTTGTGCAGTTCCTGATTGGAGGGTGAGACTTCAATGTGACTTCAGCTGGTTTGTCATGTGTAAGCCTAATGATCTTTCCCCTGAGCGTAGATTCGGGGACAAAATATAGCTGATCTTCATAGAAGATTATCACATGTTCTACCTTGTACCTATCATCATGGATGAGTCCGTCCAACAATTCACAGACAAACTTATTTTTGGAGTACTCTATTAAGAGGTGGGCTCTCCAATCTTTCAAGAATGTGCATATGGCATGTTCAACGTTCTCTCTACATCCCTTCTCAAGGTTGTAAGTTGTTACTTGATGATCTAGGGCTTGTACTCCTACAAGTTGCCATGCAAATTACTTCCCCTGCTTAGGTATGACCTCCATTTGCTTGGTCGTTACGATTCGGGGGCCACCATTGTTCATACGACTTAGTACCTTGCTGCCATTTGGGTCTCGAAATTCCATTTCCATCACTTGGTAGTTCATTACAAATCTTCCTACTGAGTACAACCATTGTACTCCCAGCACTACCACATTAGTATCAGTCAATTCTACCACATAAAAATCATCAATGAATGTATCCTTACCTTATGTGATGCTCAAACATGGAACTACTTGTGTACATGTCATATTGCCCATCAGTTGCCCTCACTTTGAAACCTTCAAATTCCCGGGTAGGGGATGCCTCTCCTTACCACCAAGTTGAATCAATGAAGTTGTACGTTGTTCCACCATCAATCAATGCTATGATTCGTTGTCCTCATATGACGCCCTTGATTTTGAAGGTGTGATATTTAAGGACTCTTGAGAGAGTGGCAATAGTACCTCCTTCAATTTTCGGACATGGCTTCTTATCTCCCATAGTCTCTTCTAGGGATGGTGCTTCTTCGGATTTGTTAGGCTCCTTGCTTGGTGCCTCTGTTGTATCATTTTCAAATTTCATCATCACTATCGGACACTACTTCTATGTAGTGAATCTTTCCCTTTCCCAAACATTAGTGACCAGGTTACCATGGCTCTTTGCAAGTGAAACAAACATTCTTTCTTCTAAGCTTGTTTTGAGCTTCTTCATCCAACCGATCCTTCTTGGTTTCGTTTTTCTCAGATGTCATCCTAGCCTTGTCTTTTGAATGGATTTGCGGTATGGGTGTAGTCTTAACTTTTGGTGTTGCATCTCCCATATCTCGAGTCTTGGTGATGACCTCTTGCAATGTGGTCGATTTGAAAGCCTTGACCCACTCATGCAATGGTTCAGCTAGACCTTCCAGAAATAGCATGACCAACCTCTACTCCGCAATCTCTGTGATCATGACTATTATTTGTTCAAATTCTGCGAGAAAAGCCTCTGGAGTTCCAGTCTGTTTGATTTGTGCTAGCTCCCTAAAATGTATCTAAGGATCCTTTCGATCAAAATGTTGTATCAATATTTTTGTGAACACATAAGATGTCATGTTGGAATGCCCCAAGGTAACCAATCCATGGTACAACCATCCATGTGCCTCCCCTTCCAAATGTAGTGTGGAAAATTGGATAGTGCCTGCTTCATGCATGGGATTAAGATGGAAGTAGGTATCCAAATTTTGTACCCAAGCTAGCTAAACTTTTGGTTGATCAATCAAAGGAGGGAATGTACAACTTCCCCATATTGCGCATTAGATCATGATTTTGTTGTGCCTTGGGCTTGCTCCTATACTTAATGTTGTTGTATTCGTTGAACGTCATGTGTGCTCGAACATCTTCTCCCAAAGTCATATATTCTCGGAATTACTCTGTAAAGTCATTTTTTCTTGTAGTTCCTTGGTTGGTTATTGCTTGATTGTCCAAGAAATTAAGGAAGGAAGGGTTTATGATTACTTCGATCGGTTGGCCTTGTGTTGGATTGTGCAAAAAAGCGAGAATTGTGGCTATGGCTTCCCTTGGCACCAACCCTATTACCCACATTAGCAATATTGTTGCAAATGTTGTTTAGATTTCCTAAAGCTTGGGTAATGAGATTTCCTAAAGCCTGGGTAATGAGTTACGTCATTTGCTGTTGTCCCTGGGAAAATTGTTGTTGTCCTTGGGCTAGCGAATTGGCTATTTGTTATTGTCCTTGAATCATCACTTGCAAGAGATCTCTAGGATCTAGTTCTTCTTGACCTCCCCTATTCCCCATAGTTGAACTACGTGTTGGAAAATGTAACTAGGTTCGGTCTTCATGTAATGTACTTGACAAAAGAATAAAGAAAAAAAAATTATATTAGTATTGCGACTTATTAAAGCATGGCTTTCATGCTTGGGTCACCATGTTTTAGGTCAAAGTCCCCATTAAGGACTTCTAGGATTTATTCTAAGTTAATAGAGTCATTGTACATTTAAAGAGACCTTTCTTGGGCTTTTGAATCATGTAAAAAGGTTTAATATTGAGTAAAATATGAATTATGTGACCTCCACACCAAGTCGACCTAAAGGGGTACACATCGGCTTAAGAGACACATATTTGACCTCACCTGGAGCCTATAAAAGGAAGGAAATCGAATTCATTTGGATCTCACAGCAAGTTTGATATCTCTTATAGTTGAGAAAAGTTCAAAGTCTGTTGTCGGGAAGCCGAAAGAAGTGCAAGCTTGGGGAGTCTAAGGAGAAGAAGAAAAATGAAATTTTGGTGCCTCTCTCTCTGTTTCGTGCTCTAGATTGGGAGATCGAAGTCTTCCAAGTTTTGTTACTGCCGGAAGTCGTGTGTTGCTAGAAGTTGCTGCCTAGTCGAAGTTGCTGGAAATGGGTCGAAGATCTGGGAGGCTGACTTGATGTGGAGGGAAGGTCTGGTATATGTCTAGGGTGAAGAGTCTCAAAGAAAACTATTGAAAGGAAGGATTATCTTGACTGGGTTTACCCCTCGAGGGGGGTTTTGCCCTGGCATAGTGCCTACATCTGGTGTATATTGTTTTATGTGTTGTTGCTTTGGTAATTGCTTGATGAACTAAAAGAAAGAAGATATAAAGAATCGTTATAACAAGAAACATCACAAGTAATTATCAAGAATAAGAAAATCTTTTTGCCTTTATGATTTTCTAACATGGTTTCAGAGCTTTGGTGAAGAAGGAAGAAAAGGCAGTCTTCAGCACTTAATCAAGGAACCACTCAAAGGATCGTCTCAGGGAAGGAATCTACTTCACTCTAGGAAGATGTCTAACACAATCAAGGGAGAAAACAAACTTGAAGGAGCCTCAAACTACAGGTACTAGACTTGGTCAAGGGAAAAGTAAGGAAGCTTACAGAGAATTCCAATGATGGTGACAAAGTGAAATACAGGGAACTAGAATTGGTGGCCATGACTTTAATGGTAGAAGGAATAAAGTAAAACTTTGTCCATTCATAGCCAACATCGACCATGCTCAGGAAATGTATGAAGCCTTGTCAAAGTTATTCACTATTAAGAACATTGGTCAAGTAGAAAGTTTGAAGAATGAGCTAAGGACTACAAAGATTACTAAAAAAGGCACAATGGCCTCCTTTGTGAAAATAGCAAGAATCGAGGATGATCTTTTGGCCATTGATGAAATTGTTCTAGACAAAGAACTCATGATCACTGCCCTATTAGGATTGCCACCTACTTGGGGTGCATTTGTTGTAGGACTTAACAGTTGGAAGGTAGCTCCCACCTTTGAAGAACTATGAACTGCCTAGAGTTAGGAAGAATTAAGGATGTCATTAGCTGACAATCTTGAAGGAGTATCAAATGCCCACATTGCTCGACATAAAGGAAAGAAATCGAAAGGACCAAGGAAGAAAGTTGACATGTCCAAGGTAAAATGCCATCAATGCCATAAGAAGGGTCACTATAGGAGTGATTGTCCCAACAATCCGAGAAACAAGAAGAGAGAAAGAGATCAAGCCAACATTGTTGAAGAAGGAGACCCAAAGAAATTCAAGCCCGAAGAATCTGACATTAGGGACTTACACTACTAAGTCCTTTTAGCTTTAGATATCTTATTTTATATTTTTGAGGTTTTAGAATTTAGAGATTTTTAACATATTTATGGAAAAGACATTTTATCGTTTTTATAAGTTTATAGGTATCCCTCAAGCTTTGGAGGAAGCCCTCAACAACTCCTAAAGATGAGTATCTCATCTCCTTTCGGTTTTTGGTTTCATGTACTTATTTAAGTTTTGATTATATTAATACTAATCACCTTTCTCCAGTGTTACATGGGGTCTCGCCCCCCCACCTAGGGGTCTAGATTCCTCGCCCCCTCGTGCTCCGGGGTCTTGGGGACTTCTAGGGGGCATCTCCCTATGCCCCCAAAAATCAGGAAACTAAGGGGGGCGTGAGGGGACCGAAATTGAAAAAAAAAAAACTACTTTTTAAATGAAAAAAAATAAACGATTTTTTTTAGGTTACAATTTTATTTGTGTTAAAAGTTTGTTTCATTGTTTTAGTTTATGGTTTCGTGTTAAAATTTGGTGTGCCACTTAGCATGTTTGAGAATCCAAGTGATTCTGATTCAGATAGTGACATGGTTGATCCTGATATATTCATGCGGCCCGGGGATACGAGATAATTTTATCATTTATGATTTATCTTTCATGATCTAAGTGTATGATGACTGTATATACATTCCTTGCAAAAATACAGTTACATTATAAATAATAAATTTTCAATGATATATCATATATTTTTATATTTTATAATTTTTATGACCCCGACGTCCCCCCACGTTTCCTGAAAATTGGTAGGGAGATTTTGCATAGGCCGCTCCCTCGCCCCCTCGCTCCCCTCACTAAGATTATTGTGTCTTGCCATAGTGAATCATAGTGATTCTTAATTGGGTGATTCATCACTTGATAAATCTATCCCACTCCTACTCTTAATTGTTTTATAGAACCCTAGACAGGTTCTCACGAAAACCCTAACCTAATGGTATGCTAATATGAATGTTTGAAACCCTAAACTACCTAGGGCTATTGTGAAATGTTATTTGAAGTTTTTATTGATGATGTCATGTTTAGGATTTTGGTATGATCGAGAAAACCTAACTTGTTAGGGTTGAATGATAAGGTCTAAAATCCCGAACCTTTGAAATATTGGGTTTGTTATGTTCCTATATTGAAATCCTGACTCATCAGGGTTTGATGGTATGAGTAAGCAAAACCCTTATAATGTCTTAGAAATGATTTCCTTGGTATGTGTGTGTTTGTCTGATCAAACCTTAGTCTAATCAAATGTGTTATTGATATGTTGTGAAGTTGGGTTTGACTATGATATGAAATGTCTTTGCTCGAAACCCTGAGTATATGAATATATGTCCTTTTGATCGAAACCTTAGCTTGGTCTAGGTTTGTGTATGCCTAATGTATTAATGTTGTTGGACATATGATATGCCTTTGCATGATAATGAATTCCTAGATACATGTGTTGAGCTAGCTATTGATAGTCATAAGTCTTAGGATTTAATATAAATCCTTGTCTGAGATTCTAGGATGATGATATTTGGTAATCTAGGGTTTTGTAGCTAAACCCTAGTAGTAGTTAAATTCTCTAGTATGTGTGATATGACAATCTGAGATATATTTATATAATGATTGTTGAGGTTGTTAAAATGAAATTCTAAGATCTTGAAGTTGAACCTTAGTAGAAGTAAAAAAATCTCTGATGAATAATGACAAAATGATGATTTGACATTTGTGTAAGATTGTTGAAATCTGAGTTTTGACTAGATTTGATGGTTGATTGAAAATCTAGGGTTTGTAACTAACTCTAGTGGAAGTTGGTCGTATTAATGACTAAGTTGTGATTGACTTTGATTGATTCTCTTGTATGAGATCTAGGATTTGTATAAATATCTAGTGAAAAGTCTAGCATATGAATTCTACAAGTTGTTAGATATCTTATAGATCTATATTTAAATTGTTTCTACGGTTTGCTACATGTTGTAGTAGGGTGTGTTACACCTTTGAAAGAAACATTGAAACCCTAGATGGAATGAAAGTTGTTATGAAGTAGTCTAGGGTTTATAACAAAGTCCCTAGCAAAATATTGAAGAGTATATGTCTCTTGTTTGTAATTAAGTTTGATATGTATAAAGTTGAAATGCTTACGTGACTCTGATATGGCTAACTTCATGCTTCTATAGATTTGGTTGTACTTGCTACCTAAGTTGTGCAAGTACACAATCTTCAATATGGTGAAGATGCTCATTGATGTGATAAGCATGATGATGATGATAATAACTCTGATGAAATGGTTGGAAGCCATGAAAGATTCTCCAATGACGAAAAGAAGAAGTTGATCTCCCTGAGGAAGCTTGAAGAGAACTCCCTAAGATTAAGAGGGAGTCTAAATGAAGAAATGCTCCCAAGTTGAGAGGGAGGGCATAGCTTCGTTTTGATTGAAGAATGAATTTCGAAGGATATGTTGTTGCATCAGAAGTAGGAGTAGGAAAGTGTAAGATGAAGGAATCTTCTGTCAAAGATTCGATTGATAATCCTACTATGAAAATTTGAGAAGCAACATCAAGTTGTCTAGAAGACCCCAGAGGTTTGTATTTGATTATGTACATGTGAAAGTATATTATTGATTGGAGTTATGTTTGTACAGGTGAACCTCTCGAAGGTTTTGATAGCATGTTGGTTACCGATCAGTTTGATCGGGAGAGATTTGTTGTCCTTGATATGTTGGATCAAGCAGAGGCTTTGTGAGTGAAGCATTGTCTGGGAGGACATCCGGTCAGCACCAATGTTTTAAAACTCTAAGTAAGGTTCTGAACCAGCTGAGAGTCAACTCCAACTCTAACTCTGACTCGATATCGACTCGGCCGGTTTGGTTTCAATGACTCGGTCTTTGTAAAAAATACATTAAATTTTTATTTTTTTATAAAAAAACATAATTTTAAAGATATTCATTCATGTTTCCAAACATAAAGCATTAGAATATAGACAAAAGACAACATATGATCAAAGTAGGCCCATGCATATATCCATTATATCAAAATGGCACCTAGTGCACTGTCCAATACATACATGATATAGAGATCAGAACAAAAGCACATAACCAAGGAGGCTCTAAATGGCCTCTACAACAAAACATCACTAGTCACTACTTCTAAACAAGGCAAGATCATCTGGCTGAGACTCTGAATCAGAGGGGGAAACCCTGAGATAGACAACCTATGTGCTTGCCTATAAATGCTCACACAAATGCAATGAGATAGTTGTGAGGAAATGAGAGGGGTTGGGTAGATTTTATAGGCTTGGGAGGGGTTAGAGAGCATACTAAAACCCTAAAACCGAATTAAAATCCGAATTGGGGTCTGCTTTTTGACATTTTGTGGGGGATGTGGCCAACTGTGAGTGGGTCGGTCAGTCTAACTCGGACTCAGCCAAGCCGAGCGGTTTTTGACTAAACCGGCCAAGTCGGGGACCGGCTTGGCCGATTCGGTCATAAACCGGCCTCCGGACCGGTTTTTCTACTGAGCCAGTCTAGCTAGTGGGTTGGCTCTGTCAGCTCGGCCGAATCCGAGTCAGATCGGTCGTTTTTTAAAACACTGGCCAACACTTTGTGTTGATATCTAAATCCCAAAGTAGGGAGGGTGACGTGGATCATAGAGTTCTGACCATGGATACGCACCTAGGTCCCTGTGTTCATGGTTAGCAAGTAAGCCCAATGGTACCTAAAGGGGCTGAAAACTTGATTCCATCTTAGTCCCACATGGATAGATTTCCCTGGTCAGGAATCTAGTCCGTGGCATTGCGGTGCCTAAATTGTTGAGAGACCAATGGATAGATTGCCCCGGTTAGGAATCTAGTCCATGGCATTTTGGTGCCTAAAGTTCTTCATTGTTCATATAGTATGAGATCTTCCATTGTGTTTGTATATGATGAATACCTCCCTAGTTAAGAGGGAGTGTTGGAAAATGTAACTAGGTTCGGTCTTCATGTAATGTACTCGAGTCATCTTGTAATGTACTTGACAAAAGAATAAAGAAAAGAAATTTTATTATTATTGTAACTTATTAAAGCATGTGTTTCATGCTTGGGCCACCATGTTTTAGGTCAAGTCCCCACTGAGGACTTCTAGGATTTATTCTAAGTTAATAGAGTCATTGTACATTTGAAGAGACCGTCCTTGGGCTTTTGAATCATGTAAAAAGGTTTAATATTGAGTAAAATATGAATTATGTGACCTCCACACCAAGTCGGCATAAAGGGGATCATGTCGGCCTAAGAGACACCTGTTCGACCTCACATGGACCCTATAAAAGGAAGGAAATCGAATTCATTTGGAGCACACTCTCTCACAGCAAGTTCGATATCTCTTGTAGCTACAAAAAGTTTGAACCCTGTTGTCGGGAAGATAAAAGAAGTGCGAGTTTGGGGAAGTCTAAGGAGAAGAAGAAAAACGAAAATTTGGTGCCTCTCTCTCTTTGTTTCGTGCCCTAGATTGGGAGTTCGAAGTCTTCCAAGTTTTGCTGCTGCAGGAAGTCGTCTGCTACTGGAAGTTGTTGCCTAGTCAAAGTTGCTGGAAAGGGGTCGAAGATCTGGGAAGCTGACTTGGTGTGGAGGGAAGATCTGGTATATGTCTAGGGTGAAGAGTCTCAATGAATACTATTGAAAGGAAGAATTATCTTGATTGGGTTTTCCCGTCGAAGGGGGTTTTTCCTTGGCATAGTGCCTACATCTAGTGTCTATTGTTTTATGTTTTGTTGGTTTGGTAATTGCTTGATGAACTAAAAGAAAGAAGATATAACGAATCGTAATAATAAGAAACATCACATGTAATTATCAAGAATAAGAAAATCTTTCTGCCTTGATGATTTTCTAACACTACGGATGATCCTATTTCTTCTTACTGTAACATTGTTGGTATCTTTTGGAAGAATGCAAGGCTCATCATGTACTCACAAGCTGGCAAGATGCACAGATTTGATCAATGTTATCGGAACTAGATCAGAACCAGCAGAACTGGTCAATCCAACTAGTTTGGGCTCAAAATCGGTCCAGTTCAAGCATTGAAACCGAAATAAGTCAGTTCGATACTAAATCGGCCTATTTCAATGAACCGGTTGGTTCGAGACTAGTTCTATGCAGTCTATACCCATGCAGAGCAGCTTTAAAAAAAATCCCATTTTTATTTTTTCTTTTCTCATTTGGTTAGCCCACTAATAAATTTCCCCTAGGCCAACCAAATATTCAAGCCTATGACTCTACTATTGCTACGCAATTCATGGTAATGTTAAATTCTTAAAGTAAAAGTGCTTAAATTTTTAACATTACCATGAAATGACTCAAGATGTTTGAGAGTGGTTCCAACCTCATTGGATTTCATATGGAGAAAGTAGAATTATAGATCTCACTCAAAATCCAAGAGACTTGACAGTTTTTCGGGATTTCAAGATTGGGGAGATAACAATGTTTCCATCGGATATTGTCATGTACAAGGGTATGGAACTAGTATATAATCAAGAGAACTAAGCCCTAAATGTACTTTGATGTTAGTGCCATTGGTTGTCGAACTCCTCTATCATGACTCTACTAAAAATGTACCCATAACTCAAACAAAATCTTGACTTGACATGATATGTTTTTTCTATCTTATTTTAATGCTTAGAGGGTTATATTGATGATGAAGATCGCAATATAAGCAATGACTTCGATGATATCTGTGAAGCAGGGGTACCCAAACCTATGAGTGGGATTCTCGTACCAATACTCGATTTGTGCACCTAAGCACCGAAAATCGGTTCGGGTTATTCTCAAACGCATCTTTCCAAACCCAGTTCGAGTATGGAGAACCCGATACTCTGAAAATTAAAAATGGGTTCTTTCTTTGTGACAGGTACTCGATACCCTGTGATGGGTACTTGATACACAGATGATATTGCATGTGTGGACGAGGAGATACAACCAGATGGTCTTATTGAGCTACCTCAAGTTGTTATGGATGAGGACAAGCCTCCAAATGAGAGTGATCTCTCCCAAGAGAGTCTGTTGAATGGTGAGCTTAGTGATGTTGATCATGATGACATGGATGTTGATGAGTGATGACATGGCTTGAGGAAGCAAAATCAGTGATCTTGTTCATTGTTCAATTTCAATTTTTTTTGCAATTTTCTATTTCATGTGTGGAAATGCCTTAAGGCGAATTTTCGAATGTCGTATGGCAATGAAGTCTTGGTTATATAATATATATCTATTATTATGATTCATATCCCTTTGCTTGATAATAAATTTGAAATTTCAATGTGAATGTTCAATGTTTTATTTTTCTTGTTGTAAATTGGAAGATTTCAAAATTGAAAATTCATAATTTGAATTTCATAACTCAAATTTCATATATATTATAATTTATAAAATATATAACATATATATAAACTATAATATAGTATATACCCTTGACGAACCCATGCATCCTATTTCAAAAAGTAACGTACCCGTCCTCGTACCCGTACTCAAACCCGCATTCCCTGGCAACTTAGGATGATATGCAAGTATTTGTTGTAGCATGATTTCTTTTGGATGCAAGAGGCCATCTAGAGCCTATTTGTTGATGTATTTTCTATTCAGAGATGGATTGCACTCAATGCTATTTTGGTAATGTGCACCTTTACATGCTAGATAAATGACAATTTTTGCTTATTAGTG
The DNA here is from genome assembly GCA_034641835.2 of Pinus albicaulis. Lineage (NCBI taxonomy): Eukaryota > Viridiplantae > Streptophyta > Pinopsida > Pinales > Pinaceae > Pinus > Pinus albicaulis. The sequence goes on from CM076581.1 coordinate 1,143,153,467, forward strand.
TATAAATGGTTTGGATTCATATGGATGCACATGAATATATATGTTTTCCTTTAAAATTTGAATATTTTATGTGTTTCTGGTCAATCGATCTTTTGGTCCGGTTATTTTACCAGTTCTGACCGGTTCCCAGTCCACAAGGTTTTCGGGTTCGTTCACCAGTTCAGTTCCAATAACATTGGCTCTAATACCACTGCAATGTCCTAGGGTAATTTTAGCCCTTAGGGTTCCTAGGGTTCCAATCAATCAAATAAGAGTATATGATAACAATGCACATTTATTTATTTAACAGTAGGCATTGTTGAATGAATGATAACAATATTTCCTGTTGATTTTTAATGTACCTTGGACAAGCGGTTTCCCATGGGTTAGTCTCTACCTAGGGAAAAGTGTCCAAAATAATTATTTTCCTAAGTGTGACTTTATAAAGTGAAAGTGACTTTATGAGTGGTAAAGTCAATATTAAATTATAAAGTGAAAAGTGACTTTAGACATAAAGTACAATGTGGATACTTTATTTAATGGGTGAGTTAAAAAATAGAAAGTAAGAATTAAATGGACATTTATTCTCATCCCTTGATCTAAATAAATCTGAGCCATTAGATCTTAGGGTTGCCCAAAAGTCATTTAAGAAAACAAAAGAGGGAAAAGAAAAGTGAGATTGCATTCATTCATTCTTCATGAGCAAATTGGAGAAAGGAGGCTTAGAGCTGGAGAAAAGTTCTGAAAGAGAAATTTGTTGCAACAAGCTGAAGGAGTGATTTCCGGACAATGTTAGGCACGGAAATCAAGGCATAGAAGACAGCAAAATGTACAGTTCGAACAACATTTAATGTTGTGAGCTGCACACAATTCGAAGGCTGTTTTGAGCAAAATAAAATAAAAAAAGGAGAAAAAAAATCGTACAGTCTGTACAGCGATACGTAAATATGTACAATCCGTACAGAATCTGTACAGTACCGTCTACGCCCGTACAATACTGTTTCACCTTCAAGTGGGCACGAAAATCGAGGCAAAGTGGGCACGGTTTTCAAGGAGTTTTGAGCTAAAGAGATAAGTTGTATCTTGTTGTTTTTTTTGTCTACAAATGTATTTTTTCCTGAACTTGAAAGATAAATAAATTTGAAGAGCTCTCTAACAGGTTTTCCTCGGAGAAGATTGAAGGGGTTTTGCCTAGGTCTAAGTTGACCAAAAATCTGTGTATTTTTTGTGTTGCTAATCTGTTTATGTCCATATTTATTTTCAGCATGTGTTGACAGTCCCATGTGTTTTAATCTGAAATTTTCATTTCCAGAATTCTATATGTTGAATGTAAGTTTATGGGAAAGGGCATTTAACTAAATGGGAGTAATAAGGTAAAATTAAAACCGGGTTGGGATTGCAGGAAACTTTTTAGTCATCAAATTTCAACATGGTATCAGAGCTACATGCCGAAAATTGCAGTTTGAACAGCAGACAGTAGTTTGGGACAACAAACAGTGGTTTGGACAGCAAACTGAATTTTTGGACAGCACACTGATATTTTGGGACAGCAAGGTGAAATTTCACACAAACTGAACTTTTGGGACAACAAGGTGTGCTGGAAAGTTCATTTCTCCATTTTCTTGGTTTTGTAAATTTTGGATAGCAGTCATGGCCATGTTCTTAAGGATAGAGGATAGATTGGATGGGATATCCAACTATGTCGTTTGGAATAACAGAATTCAAACAGTGTTTGAGGAGGCAGCAGTTTGGGACATAGTGCGGCAAGAGGTTGTACCTCCTACTGATGCAGATGAACTTGTTGAATTCACAAAATATATGCAAAGGCAAAAAGGATTTTGATGAATAGTCCGAAAGATCATGTGGTTCCTCAGGTGAGAGGAAACACATATGCATATCAGATGTGGACAGCTCTAACCACTCTCTATCAGAATACCAATGAGAGCAGGAAGATGGTACTCAAAGAACAATTGAAGAACATCAGGATGACAAAGGCAGAAAGTGTAGTTCATTATCTTGGGAGGGTCAAACAGGTACGTGATGATTTGACTGCTATTGGTGAGGTAGTTGCACCCACAGAGTTAACAGGATAGCTATAGTGGGACTTCCTAAGTCTTGGGAGGTCTTTCGAAATACTATTACCTCTAGGGAGAATATTCCCAATTGGGACAGATTTTGGGATGATTGTGTGCAGCAAGAAATACGGAAGACTGGCAGTGGTGGGGTGAAGATAGCAAATGAGGAGGATGTAGCCTTGACAGCCAGGGGAAAGAACAAAGGGAAGGCCAAGAAATCAAATGAGGCTAAGGGAAGGAGAAGAAGAAGAAGAAAGATACGGATATGTCCAAAGTCAAATGTTGGGCATGTCAGAAGATGGGACACTATGTTGCTACGCGTCCTGAGAGGAAAAACAAGGGGAAGAACGATACTGCAGCTTCAACAGCTTGCTTCACAATTTGACAGGGATTTTGCATTTACTACTTCTACATCTAGTAGGAGTACATCATCCGATGTGTGGTACATAGACAGTGGGGCTTCCTGCCATATGACAGGTGCACGAAAGTTATTTTTAGAGCTTGCAGAGAGGGCACGTGATATTGAGATTGTACTAGGAGATGACCGCACTCTGAGAGTTGTTGGTGTGGGGACTGTGACCTTTGAGGGCAAGTCAGTTGTGACTTCCAGGTGGCTCTACAAGATCAAGCATGATGCGGATGGCAGCATTGAGAGGTTCAAGGCGAGGTTTGTGGCTAGAGGGTTCTCACAGATAGAGGGAGTTGACTATGATGAGACCTTCGCTCCCATAGCTCGGTACACTTCTATCCAGTCCCTTATTTCTATTGTTGCAAAAATGGGTTGGAAAATCCATCAGATGGATGTGAAGACCGCATTTCTGAACGGAGTTATAGAGGAGTAGGTGTATGTTGAGCAGCCACGCCACTTTGAGGTACTTGGGCGCGAGACCCATGTATGTCGGTTGAGCGAGCACTCTACGGACTTAAGCAAGCTCCGAGAGCTTAGTATTCGAGGATTGATACTTACTTGCAGCAGATGGGTTTCACGAAGAGTGATGCAGATCCTAACCTATACTACATTGTTGTAGGGGATGATCTGCTCATTCTTGTGCTATATGTTGATGACTTGTTCATTACTGGGGCAGAGAGACTAATTAGTGGTTGCAAGGAGGATCTTGCTATGGAGTTCGGGATGAAGGACATTGGGGCGATGCATTATATTTTGGGGCTTGAGGTGTGGTAGGAGCAGGGGCATATCTTTCAGGGGCAGGGACAATATGTTGTGGATGTGTTAAGCAGTTTTCACATGGCAGACTATAGACCCATGTCTACACCTATGATCACCCACTGGAAGAAGCTTCATGCTTCTGATTCTAGTTTGGTGGATCCCACATTGTACATGCAGCTTATTGGTTCCTTGATGTATATGGTCAACACTAGGCCAGATATATGCTTTGCAATGAACACACATAGCCAGTTCATGGTTGAGCCCAGGAGGGTGCACTGGGTAGCTGCAAAGCACATTCTTCGCTACGTGCAAGGGACTGTTGATTATGGTCTGGACTATAGGCAAGGAGATGGAGTGAGGTTGGCAGGTTACACAGATTCAGATTAGGCAGGGAGTGCTTCTGACAGGAAAAGCACTTCAAGGTGTTGCTTCGGATTGGGTTCGGCAGTTGTGTCGTGGTTCAGTGGAAAGCAAAAGTCAGTTGCTTTGAGCTCTTTTGAGGCTGAGTATATAGCTGCTAGCCAGGCTAGTTGTGAGGCCATTTGGCTTCTCAAGTTATTGTATGGCCTATTTGATCAAGAGTTGAGACCGATAGTTATTCACTGTGATACTCAGAGTTGCATTAAACTCACGGAGAATCCAGTGTTTCATGACAGGTCAAAACACGTTGACATCAGATATCATTTCATCAGGGACTATGTTCAGAAGGGGGCAGTGAAGTTGGAGTATATATCGACAGATGAGTAGGTGGTCGATGTTCTCACGAAGACCTTGCCAAGAGGCAAGCATGTCCATTTCAGGGACAAGATGGGTGTGGTGAGAAACACTTTCCTCGGTAAGAGGGAGTGTTGATTTGTAATGTACCCTGGACAAGTGGTTTCCCATGGGTTAGTCTCTACCGAGGAAAAAGTGTCCAAAATAATTCTTTTCTCAAGTGTGACTTTATAAGTGGTAAAGTCAATATTAAATTATAGAGTGAAAAGTGACTTTAGACATAAAGTACAATGTGGGTACTCTATTTAATGAGTGAGTTAAAAAATAGAAAGTCAGAATCAAGTGCACATTTATTCTCATCCCTTTATCTAAATGAATCTAAGCCATTAGATCTTAGGGTTGCCCAAAAGTCATTTAGGAAAACAAAAGAGAGAAAAGAAAAGTGAGACTGCATTCATTCATTCTTCATGCGCAAATTGGAGAAAGGAGGCTGAGAGCTTGAGAAAAGTTTTGAAAGAGAAATTTGTTGCAGCAAGCTGAAGGAATGATTTCCGAGAAATGTTGGGCACGGAAATCAAAGCATAGAAGATAGCAGAATGTACAGTTTGAACAGCATTTAACGCTGTGAGCTGCACACAATTTGAGGGTTGTTTTGAGCAAAAAAAATGGAGAAAAAATCAGTATTGTCCGTACGGAATCCATACAGTGGCGTCCGTGTCCGTACAGTATTGTTTCAGATTCAAGTGGGCACGAAAATCGAGGCAAAGTGGGCACGATTTTCAAGGCGTTTTGGGTTGAAGAGATAAGTTGTATCTTCTTGTCTTTTTTTATCTGCAAATATGTTTTCCCTGAACTTGAAAGATAAATAAATTTGAAGAGCTGTCTAACAGGTTTTCCCCAGAGAAGATTGAAGGGGTTTTGCCTGGGTCTAAGTTGACCAAAAATCTGTGTGTATTTTTTATGTGTTGTTGGTTTGTTTATGTCCATATTTATTTTCAGCATGTATTGACAGTCCCATGTGTTTTAATCTGAAAATTTCATTTCCAAAATTCTATATGTTGAATGTAAGTTTATGGGAAAGGGCATTTAACTAAATGGGAGTGATAAAGTGAAATTAAAACCGGGTTGGGATTGCAGGAAACTTTTTAGTCATCAAATTTCAACATTTCCAGTAGCAAGTAATATCTTCAACAGCAATATAGCTCTTCAATGGAAACACATAAACTTAGGATTGAGTGCCCAACGAAACAAAGCTTGTATCCAACCAGGAATTCCACCAGTATTGTTTGCAATGTACAAGCTAATAAATTAATATTCAATTGTATTGTGCTATATTGTCCAATCTAAGTGTTACTTACTACTATATTATCTATTGTACATTACTACATCAAGGTTTAGTTTGTCCTGGAGATGCCTGCAAACTTGAAGATATAATGGTTGGCCTCAATTATGTTTCACAGTCTGGTGGCCGAAACTGCAGTTGGGTTCGGTCACTTTGTTCAAGGTTGGATGCAACCTAAAAGGCTAATCGTTGGCTTCGATTGTTGGATGCTCAACTCCTAAATATTGTCGCAATGATATCCTTGGGATTGTAACCCCCAAAATTCCTTATTTGTCCTTGGGTAGGGTTTGGTTTCCCTATGGTGATTGACCAATAGCCTAGAAGGGTCGAGTATACTTTGTTGTCTTCAAAACAGGCCTTAGATTGACTCGGATATTCTGCTGATTGTAGTGATGCACGGAACGAGTCTCAACTAAGCCTTTGTTGTCTTTCAACAAAACTCAGATCGCCTCCTAATCAAGAAGCAAAATGAATCCCTTCTTCCCTTCAGTTGACCGCAAACTAAACCCTTATTTGTTGGCAGAACATATAATTAACAAGGGAAAGTTTTGTTCCCGAAATTAGGGCCTCGCTATCCCCAATTTTCTTCTATTGTCCTCAGATTTGTCCTCCAAGAAAATCGCAGATATTACTATCCCTAACAAGCCTTAGACCAAATCTTCCAATTTGAACAGAGGAGGTCTCAATGTGCCAAAATCAAACCAGAACTGCTCCAAAAAAATGTTGTGTCAGAACAAGGAAAATAAGTCTCTAGGTAAGGTGGGATCAGCTCCACCAAAACTAGACAAAAGATTAGTTAGGGTGGGATCACCTCCACCGAAACTGATCAAGGAGAAGGGGTCTTAAAACCCTCAAAGCATCAGCTCAAGAAAACAGAGATATCCAATCCAAATCAATGATGAAAAGTGATTCCAACTCTCCTTTATTTATAGGTTTCCTCATGGGGTTTTCTCAAATGTGAGGGGTTGCATTTGGGTTTTTTGCCCCAACTACCCCAAAACTTACCCAATGTTGCCCCAAACATTGAATAATTGGGATTTCCCCTTTATCAATGACTATATCCTACGAGGTTGGATAGGCTACTTCGTCCTTACATGGGAAATTAATTAAATGTGGTCATTACAAAGGAATTTACTCAGATGATATACCTTATGAGGTTTATCCAAACACTGTCCCAAAAGAATGCTCACCTCCTTTTTCAACTTATCTTGGTGATTAGATCTACGAAGCATCATGAAAATTCCATACTATTGAACACATATGATGCCAGATCAGTGAGATAGTGAATATTCTCCATTTTTGTTGCTAAACACCCCGCTTTCACTAGGCGACGGAGATGTACCCACCCACAGTGCAAAGTTGTTGTCCAGCCCAACCTTAAATAACTGATGTTGTTAAATGAACTGGTGAAAGGACCTTTTAGTTTCCTTTTATGTGATTGCCATGTTGGCTAACATGATCCTACTTCCAGCAAATTAAAGAAAAGTACAGCCAACCAACTATACTAAGGACAGCCATCAAATTAAGAAGAAGACAGTCCACGAATTAGAGATTGAAAAACAGCAGAAAACAGTGAAGAAGTCGACTTTGTTGCTGTTGACAGATATGAAAAGGAAAGAACTTCTTGATTGTTTTGTTGCCATTAGTAATTAGGATGATATTTCCAAAAATAACAGTGAGTAAACAAGAAGAAAAAGGTTTCCAAATCAGTGAGTAATCTTAATTGGCAGCCTTGCAAAGAATGACAATAGGAGATGTGTTTTTCTTCCTACTAGCATGGCTAGCTGTGAGGCAGTATGGATGAGGAAGCTCTTTGGAGAGCTATTTGAGCAAGTTCCAGACACAACAGTTATATATTGTGACAATAAGAGTGGAATGTGCCTTATGTTCCATGACAAGTCCAAGCACATTGAGATCAAATATCACTATATCCGGGGTATGGTGCAGAGAGGAGCAGTGAGGCTTCATCATATTGTGATTGATGATCAGATCGCTGACATTCTTACCAAGCCTTTACCAAAATGAAAGTTCTTGGTTTTTAGAGAGCAGCTTGGACTAAGTCACCGCGTTCATGTTTGTGTTCAAAGTTCAACAACTTTGAAGTTCGAATAAAGTTCGACACTTAAAATTTTGGCTATAAATTTCAGCATTAAGTTTGACATACCAGAAATTTGAATATATATATATATAATCATTACTTTTATATGCCATAGTTTATTAGAAGTTTTGGTTCCTTTTATACATATTTTGGTCAATTTTGTTCCAAGTATAACAATAATTCATTGAAATTGTAAGTTTAAATTAAGTAATTGCACAATCCAAATGTCTTCACAATTTTTGAGAATATTAAATACATTTATATATTCAAAAATTCAGTTTAAATAATATAAAAACATATATCATCAGCAAATTCCAATTTAAGAAAAAAATATAAAATTTAAGCTATACCTTTTCTTATGTAAATACTAAATAATATAATTATAATTTTTTATAAATTTAAAATTAAAAAATTAGTAATTTATATAAAAACACTAAAAATATAAATAATTAATATTGAAGTGAATGTGCAATTTCAAATCTCCATTCCTTATTCCTAAACTTTTAATAATAAATAACACCCAATCAATGATTTTGCCTCTTTTATCCTAACATAACTTCTTTAAAATTATCGGCTTTCAATAAATTAAATTTATTACTAAAACATTTTAAGATTTTGTCTTTCATGTTTGTCAAATTTATCCAAAATTACACCTCCTTTTGAGTCTCCATTGCAACTACTTCTTCGGGCCTGTCGTTGTGCAGATGAGCTTGTGGGCCAAGCATTTGTTATTGCCCCATGTTATATCAATATTACTGTGAAATCTCCATAAACTTTGGGACATAAAGTTGTACAGAATTGTCAGGACACTGGAGTCGAGAATAGAGTGTGGGTAGGCGGCAGGGGTCGAGACTCTAGAGTGCGTGGATTGTGACGCTCCGAGAGTGACCGCAGTGTAGATTTAGCTTTAATGTCTTGATTTTACTGGCAAGATAACCTGAACAGAAGCCAAATTTAATCGAATTTATGGCCATTTTTTTAATTCTATTCATGTCCGCCTTCGTGTTCAAGTTCGGCTCGATGTTCGGCGAACTGATATGACTAAAGTTGACATGCTTTTAAGTTCGGCGAACTTCGAATATGTAACATTTTGTTCGTCTAACATGTTGACTTAGCTTGGACTTATGGACGTAACCCTTCCAGGAAGCAATCACAGCTAATCAAGAACATTGAGTTGCCTTACCCCCCCCCCCCCCCCAAGCCAAAGCTCACAGGATTAGGGAATGATGTCAGAAAAATCCTGAGGATGAGGGACCTCTTGCGTAGTGTGTGCCACAAGAGTAGGCCTCAGTATGCATTCGACCCTAGTCAAGGACGTGGGAAGAGCCACCTATCTGGCCAATACGTGTAGTGAGACTTGTCTGTGTGACTTGTCTAGGATGCAAGTGTTCCACCACTGGACATTTAATGAGACTTGGATGTGTGAGATCCTTGTCATGTGTTGACAAGTGGATCCCCCCAAGCAGTGATGAAACTTGGATGTGCGAGATCCTTGTCGTGTGTTGACAAGTGGATACCCCCAAGCAATGATGAGCCTTGGATGTGTGAGATCCTTGTCATGTGTTGACAAGTGGATCCCCCCAAGCAATGATGAGCCTTGGATGTGTGAGATCCTTGTCATGTGTTGACAAGTGGATTCCCCCCAAGCAGAGATGAGACTTCGTTGTACGAGATCCTTGTCATATGTTGGCAAGTGGCATTGTCCCCAAGTGAATATAGGGTGATGGACGAATCTCTCCTATGATGATTCTTCTTCATTAGAGTGAGACATCATTGTTCAAGATCATACAGAGTAAAGATGAACAAAGATGACTAGAGAAAGCAGAGATCTTTATTACAGGAAGAAATTCCTCCCCAGCTGAGAGGAAGTGTTGAAAATTGGCAGTGCAGGAATGAATTTCTAAAAATAGAAAGTCTAAAAATAGAATTTCTAAAATTAGAAAGTCTAAAAATAGAAAGCCTAAAGTCTCAATTACGGCTTTCCAAAAATAGTAAATCACCTTGCATCAATTGGTAATCTAGTACTGTTGATGGAAAATCTCTTTTGATCATCGATCAATCCTAATAGTTCAATTTCGACTTAATCATTATTATTATCATTATCATTATTATTCTTATGATATTACTATATTATTATTAAAAAGAAATTCAAGCTCTCAATCACGAGACTCAATGATGTCGTATGTAACTCCCCTCAATTAATGCATATGTTAATCTCTCTCTCTTAATGAATTCATTTCTCTATCTCTTTAATGCTCTTGCGCACCTCTTACACTCTCTTGCACACTTTAATGACTCGTCATAAAATATTCCTCTTTAATGACTAGTCGTATGTTACACTTCTCTCCTAAATGCATAAGTTACACTCCTCTCCTTTATGGCATAAGTTATTTTGGCATATGTAACTCCTCCTCAAGGCATAGGAGTTACTCCCTCATGAATTCGACCTCTTTGCTCTTCCTATATATATATGTGTCTCATATCACCTCACCTCACTTACTTGTGCATTGTGAATTCAAACTTGAGAGAGAGTTGGAGAGACTTGAAGGAGATTGTGAGAGAGAGAGACTTGGAGAGTAAGAGTAGATCTTGGAGAGCCAAAGTGATTCAGTGTTTGCATCAGCTACTGCTATCAGAGATATTCTTTAGATTTGGATGAACTTCTTCATTCTCTCATTGTACTTTGTATCTCTACTGAACAATTGATTTCTAATAGAAGAAGAATCTGGTTGGATTTTCCCCTGGTCATTGACCTAACTTCTCTGGGTCTCATTGAGTTCTTGATTGTCTTTCATTGTGCATATGGTTTATATGGTTTATGTTCTATCTACAATTACTTAACTCATTTTGCAACATAAAGGAGTTCTGGATTCAAGTGATTGTAACAACATAGAATATCAAAATTTCAACATATATTATGATTCTTAGATCAAGGGTTGTCTCCTGAAGGTCATGCAAATAGTCAGTTTAACAGATTCCACGATAGAGGCAAAGTATGTGGCAATTGCAAAAGCAACAAAGGAGATTGTGTGGCTTAGGAAAATTATTGAAGACTTACAGGAGAAACAAGTGAACTTTGCTCCTCTTCTGATTGACAATACTTCTGCAATTAAGTTGGCCAAAAATCCCAAATTACATGATGGAACCAAACATATCAACACAAAGTATCATTTGATTTGTTAGATTTTGTAGCTCTGACAGGTGTTCTCGTCTTAGCAAGCATCATTGAGGCTAAGAGCGCAAGAGAATAAAATATCTCCAAGCCCAGGAAAATTTTAAAAGGGAAAATGTCTTAATTAGATTATTAACTAGTTTTTAATGGTTTCCTAAGTATAACTTAGGGAAAAAGGTTAATTAATCAGTATTAATTAAGACAAGTCAATTTCTCTCTAGTGACTTCTAGAAAAGGTACTTGATAGAGTCAGGATGATCTTAGCCATCGATCGGTATGAGATCTTGGCCATCGAATTCTCAACGAGAGATTATATGAGGAAATCAATGGACATTTTGGAAGTCAATGGGTTGAGGCGCACTGATAGCATGGATTTTGACACCGGTAAGGGTTTCAACAGTGATTGAGCAAAAAGAATTTTCCAAAGGGTTTCTTCATCCATTATTCTTCTAGTTTCCGAGATCCAAAGGAAGAGTATTTGCCAAAGATTTCTACTGCAAGAGGGTCGAGATTTTCAAAGGGTCGTGAGGGTTTTTGAACAGTCGTATTCACCCAAAGAGGTCGCACATGTGGGGTTTAGAGGTCGTTTGGAGGGTCAAAAACTTCTAGAACGACAAGAGAGGCAAGGCCGAGGAGATTGTTGGAGGGAATTGAGTTTTCCAAGAGGCCGTGAGGCTGTATCTTCCATCACCATGCTGCACATGTGGGGTTGTACGATTTTTCTATGGGGTTGTGGTGCTTTCCAGGAGGTCGAATGTCTCAAAGAGGGTTGTGTCATCTTGCAAAGGGAGGCTGAGTAGCTTCCAGGTATTTTTATTTGTTGTTAGTTGGAGAAAAATATTATACTGGAGTTTTGCCATCATTCTACGGAAAGCAATTGTAATACCATTTAATTACAAAATTGTTGAAGAAATAATATAATCCTCATCTACTTAACTTTGGCATTGGAGTTTTTCCAGTACACATTTGTCCAAAAATATTAGTGTCCATTTTTATGTGTGTGGTTTTCTCGGTTACTGTGACGTTTTAATTGGTGAATATTGTAGTAGTGTTTTTATTCATAATTTACAGTAAATATTTTAGACGAGACAAATAATCTTTAAAGAAAAGATAGGTTGGATAATTACCAGATCACTGCAATAAGTGCTAGATCAGAGTTAGATATGGAATTTTCACGTGGTATCAAACCAAATCAGAAGCGCAGAGGGTTTATTTGAGAAGCTCAACACAGGGTACAGGAGTGGAAACTGAGGGTTTGTAAAACTCAGATCGATTTGTTCCATATTTACTTAGGGCTTGCTTATTCTATTACGAGGGTTTCAGAGAAATATATTCAGTTGGTTACCGAATCAGGGAGCATCTAACTTTGGCATATGAAAATCCATAATCCTATTAATCTTGGAGGAGAATGGGCTAAAGGAGTATGCGACGAGCGTTGTAGACGTACTGACAGATGCAGCCCAACTCCTTACCTACAAGAAGATGCCAAAACTAGGCGCATTATTATGGATGGGTTCAAGGATCACATCGAGCCTCTTATAGCAGAAGAAGATACGAGGAAGATGTGGGATGCAATTTGTAAACTCTATCAAGGTTCCAGTGTAAACATGAAGTTGATCCTAAGGGAGAAACTTCAAACCACAAAACAAAACAAGGGTGAGAACATTGTGTCTTGACTCTTATCTTACCAGGGTGAAACGTGTCAAGGACAAATTGGCAGGTGTTGGCGAGAAAATTGAGGACGATGAGCTTGTCGAGACAACCCTCAATTCTTCATACAAGTTATTAAAGGAAGGAAGGATCTTCCAAATTGGGAAAGACTACGGTCATATTTTACCCAGGAAGAGCTTAGGAGAAGTCTCGTCAGCGGCAACAACATCAGCAACCATAAGGGTGAGGGAGAATAGGAAAATGTGGCGCTTGTAGGGAAGAAGAAAGCAAAGGGATCCAATAAAGGGTCCAACTCAAAGGGGGACAAGAAGAAGGACCTATCAAAATTCAAGTGCTATAGTTGTCACGAATTTCACCACGATGTCAGCAATTGCCCGCAAAGGAAGAAAGGTGACAAGAAGGGAAAAAGAAAAAAAACAGCTTCAGCAAAAGCAGATGAACTTTCTAGCCGGAGAAAACAAGAGTTCGCACTCATAGCTTGCCTAACTAGGTCAACCTCACAGGTTGTTTGGTACATAAATATTGGGTGTCATTCCATATAATAGGGGTTAGAGAGTACTTCTCCAACTACAAGGAGGAAATAAGATTCTAGATCGAGATGGGCAATAGGTCCAAGTTTACTCTAGTTGGGCGGTGGACTATCCTAATTCAGAGGGAGTCTAGCAAGTCCATTTCAATCCACAATGTGTTGCATGTGCCAAGAATGGGAATGAACTTGTTTTCCATTTTTTTTTCTTCAAGATAAGGGGTACAATGTACTCTTTAGAGGGCAAAAGGTGTTGATTAAGCGTCGGGAGTGGAAGTCACCCATAGTAATTGAAGTCAAGAGTGGCAGACTTTGTAGGTTGCAAATGGATACTCCAAAGGCATTGGTAAGCAGCAACGATCCGAGAGATCGAGGAGAGCTTTGGTATAGGACGATGGGCCATATCCATCATGGCGCACTTAAGTTGCTTAGGGAGATGGTGACAGGTGTTCCAAAGGTGGGCACAGAGTATGACCATGTGTGTAAGGGATGTGTGTTGGGGAAATTTGCTATGGCAGTTTTTCCAAGGAGTGTAAACAGGTCCAAAGGTGTTCTAGAATTGATTCATTATGATATATGTGGTCCAATGTCGACACAGTCTCTCAGAGGGTATGAAAACTCCGTTACATTTATTGATGATTTCCTCAAGAAGACCTGGATTTACTTCTTGAATACCAAGGATGAGGCCTTCATTCACTTCTAAGAGTTCAAAGCTCTTGTGGAGAATTCAATTGGAAGGAAGACAAAGTTTCTTTAGTCAGGTAATGGAGGCGAGTACGCTTGAAAATCCTTCTGGGAGTTTCGTACCAAGGAGGGCATCAAGAGGGAATGGGCAGTTCCTTATAACCTGCAACAAAATGGGGTTGTTGAGAGAAAGAACTGTGCTATATTAGAGGCAGTGAGGACCATGTTGTATGACCAGGATAGTCCAAGATACTTATGGGCAAAGGCATGAAGTACTGTTGTGTATATTTAAAACAAAGTCCCACAGAAGGTGTTGGGAAAGATGACACTCGAGGAAGTGTTTAAAAGAAAGAAGCCAAATGTCAGCCAATCTCAGAATATTTGGCAACATGGCTTATTGTCACATTCCATGGGAAACAGATTCCAAATTGGATCAGACTACAGAGAAGGGGTACTTTTTCGGGTACAGTGAGACTTCAATGGCACAATGGATATTTATTCCAGGGACCCGAGGGATAATTGTGAGAAGAGATGTCCGACTCATGTCAGAGAAGGCACATTGGAGGTCCAGAGATTTGCCAGCAGCAGTTGATCATAATGAGCAGCCAGCAAAAGCTCAAGTGTAGAACAGCAGAATCAGGGACAAGATAGTACAAGTATTGTTATTAGTAGAAGCATAAGCTCAAGTATCAATGTTACAAAGAGTTCACAGATCATGGAGCAGCAGATGCAGCAGATACAGGAGATGCATCAGGAGGATGTGGAAGTCCAAATTCCACCTTCTACAATTGGCAGAAGGAACCGAGAGGTTAAACAAACACTCAAGGACACTAAGGAGTTTGTGGGGAGTCCTAGGAGGAGCAAGAGAGAGTGGAGACAACCAAACAGGTACATTGGCTACATGAAATTGATAAGTTAGTTTGTGGATAGCAACCCTTCCAGCTATCAGGAGGTCGCACAACAGTAGGAGAGGCATGATGCTCATTTCATCATCAACTCATCTCACACATCTCTCTCTCATCTGATTGGTTCATACAACCTAAGAGGCTTCTCTCTCCTCCACACATGTGAAACAGGTAGCTAGAAATTGCACACTGCTTTAGGACTTTTTCTAGAGCGTTGACCAGCGTTTATCGTGGGTCAAACCTTGCTATTTGACTGTGTTTTTAGCTCAAGAAATCCGATCTTGGAAGGGCACAACTAGAGGCACAAAAAACAAGGTCAAATGTTGACCTTTGACCACAACATCTATTACAATGTTGACCGCAGCGTTGACTGGTTTGACCACAGAATTTAACTATTGATTTGACAGTTCTGTGGACTGGTTTTTGGGGTGAGTTTGACTTTGAAGGAAGGTCGAGTTTGACCATGTTTGACTGAACCTGATTGGAGGTTGAAAGGGTTGATTTGATCAGTAAAGTCTTTGCTGGCTAGGGCATCCTACTAACTGTTGTAAAATACATTTCTCTCTATCTCTGCTGAATAAGAAAAAATACAAACACTTGTATCTTGTATTGGCTTATCTTATATCGATTTATTTTTATGTTCTATCGGCATTTACTTTCAATGGTTATGTGATTGAAAATTTGAATTGGGCTAATAAGAAAGATTGAAGTAAATTGCTCTAAGCATAGAACATACCATGGTTATCTAAATTTAACGAGCTAAGGTGAAGAGAAAGCCCATGCAAGTGTGAAAAGCAACCACCGAAGAAGTTGAATAGTCAAGGACCAATGGCCTCCTCATCATACAAGGGTTTCAAGGCTGATGATAAGTTGATTGATAAGTCTGATTATCATGCATGGAAAATGTCTTTGGATTTGACATTGGAAGATCAAGATGTTATGGATTATGTGCAGGGTAAGATAAATGAGCCTCCATCATATGCATCGGCTGCCATAAAGACAAAGTATAAGAAAAGGGAAGTCAAGGCAAAGAAAATCATCAGGGATTCTATACATAAGCACTTGGTTGCTTATATCTCTGAGCTGGGCAAATCTAAGGAGATGTATGATAAGTTGGTTAGCATGCTCAAGGCTAGTAATGCTAATCAATTCTCTTTTTGAAGAACAAGTTGAAGGATATCAAGAAGGGCAAAGGAGAATCCATCCAATCCTATTTTATGAGGATTACGGAAATCAAGAATGATATCTTAGCTATTGAAGAAGCCATAGCTGACCGAGAGCTCACTCTCATTGCCCTTGGAGGACTCCCCCAAGATTGGTATGTATTTAATACCACTATTCTTAATAATAATGTGATTATTGATTTTGATGAATTGTTGACGAGATGCACTCAAAAGGAGACAAGGATGATGGAGAGAGACCATCCCTCTAATGGGAATGGAAGTGACCCTCCTGCCTTCACCGCTCATGCAAAGAAGAGGAACAATGTTGGTCCAAGAAATCAAAACCATGGAAGAGCAGGTCCCAAAGGAAGATGTTACACTTGTAACAAGTTTGGTCACTATGCAAGAGAGTGCCCAAATAAAAGGGACTCTCCTAGAGATGATGACAACAACAACAACTTCACGAGGAATGGAAATCAAAGGAACAACAGGTTCAAAGGAAAGAGGAAGGTTCCCTCTGATCGAAGTGGAAATGGTCAACCTTTCAAAAGGGCAAGAAATTCCAAGTATGATGAATCCAATGTTGTTGATAATAAGAAAAATGAATATATTCTTATATCTTCCCTCTTTGTTGCATCTCCTCCCGACACCCTGGATATTTGGTTGATTGATAGTGGTGCTTCAAGGCACCTCACTAGATATAAAGAGGCTCTCTCTGATTTGATTGAAAAGGATACTAATTTGGAGATTATCCTTGGAGACAATGCCACCTATCCGGAAAAGGGCCAAGGACCGTGACCCTTCATCTAACTCAAGGTCAAGTCCTTTGCTTACAACATGTGTTATATGTACCTGACTTGAAGAAGAATCTAGTGTCTATCTCGACAATGGAAGACAAAGGATTCAAAGTGGCATTCATCGATGGAAAGGTACGCATTTGGAAGAAGAACTTCAGTGAAGCTCTCACTATTGGTTTTAGGGTGGATACACTCTATCAAGTTGGAGGAAGTCCGTTGGGGGCCATGACATGTGACACAACTCTTCAAACCGAACTATGGCACCAGAGGTTTGCACACCTTCATTACAAAGCCCTTCCCAAAGCAAGGAAGGTGGCAACAGGGATGCCTGATTTCAAAGATTACCATGAAGGTGTATGTTAGGATTGTGTGGAAGGAAAGCATACAAGGGGACCATTCCCCTCAAGTGTCACGAAGACATCTGATATTTTGCAATTGGTACATTCTGATCTATCTAATGTGTTGCCCGTAAGATCCTTGGGAGGATGTTTATATTATATCACTTTTATAGATGACTTCTCTCGCAAAACTTGGATATACTTTTTGAAGAAGAAGGACGAAGCATTCAAGTGGTTCTGCACCTTCAAGGCCTTGGTTGAAAATCAAACTAGGAAGAAGATCAAAATTTTGAGGACTGATAATGGAACCGAGTATGAGTCGAATGAATTGAATGACTATTGCAGGAAAGATGGCATTAAGAGGGAGACCACCACTGTGTATACTCCCGAACAAAATGGCGTTGCTGAATGGAAGAATAGAACCATTTTGGAAGTTGCTCGTGCCATGCTTTATGATCAAGGTCTTCTGAAGATTCTATGGGGAGAAGCTGCCAACACTGTTGTGTACGTTCAAAATAGATGCCCTTATTCTAAATTGGACTCCAAAACTCCAGAACAAGTCTTCTCCGGTAACAACCCTGATGTCTCTCATTTTAGAGTTTTTGGAAGTCCTGTTTATTTTCATGTGTCGAAAGAAAATAGAAGCAAGTTGGATGCTTCTGGGAAGAAGGAAATGTTTGTGGGCTATAGTAAAACCTCGATGGCATATAGAATCTATGTGCCTAGTCAAAGAGAAGTATAGATATGCCATTATGTCACCTTCAACGAAGATGTTGCCCTCAAGAAGGATAGCAATCTTCCTACCTCAAAGGAAGACAAAGAAGAAGAAGAAGACGTAGGGAAGCAGGAAGCACTGAAGGATGAACCGATGCCCGATGTTGAAGGTCCGATGGATCCTATAGATCCACCTTCTTCAAATAAAAGAAGACCCTCATGGCTTAAGGACACTCTTGAAGATGTCGAGAGATATATTGCTCCAAGGGGAACATTCCGTGAAAGTAAGAAGCCAAATAGGTACCAAGGGTACCTAGCAGCCATGAGCAAAATTGTACAATCTGAGCTCGGAACATTTGAAGAATCCATCAAGCATCAAGTTTGGAAGGATGCTATGCACGAGGAATATGAGTCAATCATGAAGAATTATGTCTGGATGTGGTCCCTAGACTGAAGGACAAATCTGTTGTCACCTCAAAATGGCTCTACAAGATAAAGCATGGAGCCGATGGAAGTGCTAAAAAATACAAGCCAAGATTTGTTGCCCAAGGCTTCTCTCAAAAGAAAGGCATAGATTATGACGATATATTTGCACCTGTTGCCCGCTACACCACCATCTGATTGATCATTGCCCTTGCTGCAACGCAAGGATGGAGTCTCCATCAGATGGATGTGAAGACTGCCTTCTTACATGGTTCAATCAAGGAAGAGGTCTATGTAGAACAACCTCTAGGTTCGAAGTCCAAGATAGAGACACATATGTTTTGTAGTGAACACATTGAGTCAATATATGGTCGAGCCTCATCACATTCACTAGATTGGTGCCAAGAATCTCTTGAGATATCTCCGAGGCACAATCAACCATCGGCTGAGATAAACTGTCGGGAGTATGAGGCTCCATGGATATATCGATGCCAATTGGGCAAGCAATGTGGTGGATTGTAAGAGCACATCTGGATGTTGCTTCACTCAAGGTTCTGCTTCGACCTCTTGGATGAGCAGGAAGAAAAAATCGATTCCTTTGAGCATCGTCGAGGTCGAATACATTGCAGCAAGTATGGCCTGTTGTGAAGCTATTTGGTTGAGAAAGCTCTTTAGTGAGTTGTTTGGGAAGGTGCTAGATACCACTGTTATCCTTTGTGATAACAAAAGTGCAATTCGTCTTTCTGAGAATATCGTACTCCACGCCTGATCCAAGCATATTGATATTAGGTATTGTAAAAATTTAGACCCCACTTCGATTAACAAATTTCCCTTATCACTCCATTCTTTTAATGTGGAATCCAAGCATGATTAAAACACTAAAATCTGGAAATGAAATTTATTTCTGAAAATACAAATTAGGAGATTGTACTACTACTAGAAATAAATGCACAAAAAAGTTATAACATCCATACACAGAAAATAACACTAAGATTTTTGGTCAATGTGACCCTGGAAAAACCAACCCCTACAACACTCTTGGAGAAAACCAGTTTGAGAGCTCTTCTTATTTCTGAAAACAGTTACAGGGAAAATAAATACACAGGAAAAATATTCCAGCATTTACAAAACAGACTTATCTCGATTTCTGTGCAAGACTCCACCTCGAAAACCATGCCAAAAGAAAACCCAATTCAGACAGAAAACAAAACAATAAATGTTGTACGATCAACCTCGAGAAATGTGCCCAGATCACAGCGTATGGCCTGTACAGATCTATACGGACTATACGGAAAAGTACATTTGGTTCTCTTCTTGAAAATTGTGCCCAAATATGCCTCGATTTTCGTGCCTTCAACCTACAACCTGTTTTCCTTGAAATCTGTGCTGTCACCCTCCTTGGAATGCATGCCAAACTCTGTTGTAAATGCCAAGATCCTCCTCAGTTAGCATGCCCAAAATGCTCCTTGGGATCTGTGCCAAAGATCTGTTGTTCTTCTTCACATCCTGCCTGCTCATAAATTTCTCCATTGCTCTCTCTTGCTTTCTCTCAAATGCTCATGAAAGAATATAACGATCTTTTCCTCTTCTTCTCTCCTTTTGACCTAACCTAAGCGACTTTTGAGTGATCCCTAGATCCAATGGCTAAGAAAGCTTTAGATCAAGGGTTGAAAATAAATGTGCATTATTTTCACTTTTTCTATTTAATCACTCACCCACTTAAATAAAGACCCACTTAGCCTTTTATTTCCATAGTCACTTTTTCACTTTTTAATTCTTCATTGACTTTAATAAAGTCACTTTCAAATTAGAATGTAACTTTACACTTATAAAGTCACTTTTAAATTAGACTAACTTTGCCACATATAAAGTCACTTTCAAAAGAAGAGGTACAATAGAGTGGACACTTTTCCCTAGGCAAAAGATAAAATCCATGGGTAACCACTTGTCCTTGGTACCCAAAATTTAACACTCCCTCTTACCGAGGAAAGTGTTCCTCATCACTCCTATCTTGTCTCTAAAGTAGACATGTTTGCCCCGTGGTAAGGCTTTGGTGAAAATGTCTGCTACCAGCTCAGTGGAGATGTACTCAAGCTTGACTGCTCCCTTTTGGACATAGTCTCGAATGATGTGATACTTGATCCCAATATGTTTTGGCCTGTCATGAAAAACTGGATTCTCCGTGAGTCTTATGCAACTCTGATTATCGTAGTGAATGACAGAAGGTCTCAATGCATGACCAAACAAACCAAACAACATCTTGCGAAGCCATACAGCATGACAGCTAGCCAAACTAGTAGCCATATACTCTGTCTCAGCTGAGCTCAATGCAACTGATTGTTGTTTCCAGCTGAACCACGACACAACTGCCAAACCCAACCCAAAACAGCACCCTGAAGTGCTTTTCCTGTCTGAAGCACATCCTGCCCAATCTGAATCTATGTATCCTGCCAGTATCACTCCATCACCCTCTCTATAGTCCAAACCATAATCCACAGTACCCTGCAAGTAACGAAGAATGTGTTTTGCAGCCACCCAGTGCACTCTCTTGGACTCACACATGAACTGACTCATAGTGTTAACTGCAAAACATATATCTGGTCGAGTGTTGACCAAATACATCAATGATCCAATCAAATGCCTGTATAGTGTAGGATCCACCAACTCAAAATCAGAAGCGTGAAGCTTCTTCCAATTAGTGATCATAGGTGTAGACATGGGTTTGCAGTCCTCCATGTGAAATCTGCTAAGAATATCCACTGTGTACTTCCCCTGTCCTAGGAAGATATGCCCCTCCTCCTGCCACACCTCCAATCCCATAAAATAATGCATCAAGCCGATATCTTTCATCTCAAACTCTGAAGCAAGATCTCTCTTGCATCCCTCAATGAGTCTCTCTGCTCCAGTGATGAACAAGTCATCAACATACAACACCAAAATGAGAGGCTCCTCGCCTACCACAATGAAGTATAAGTTCGGATCAACCTCACTCTTAGTGAAACCCAACTGCTGCAAGTATGCATCAATACGAGAGTGCCAAGCTCTAGGAGCTTGCTTCAGGCCATAGAGTGTCTTTTTCAACCTGCATACATGGGTCTCCTGCCCATGCACCTCAAAGCCCTGGGGCTGCTCAATATAAACTTCCTCCTGAATGAAGCCATTGAGAAAGGCGGTCTTCACATCCATCTGGTGGATTTTCCAACCCATCTCTGCTGCAATCGATATAATGGAGCGAATAGATGTATACCGAGCTACGAGAGCGAAGGTCTCCTCATAGTCAACTCCCTCTACCTGTGAGAACCCTCTTGCCAGAAACTGAGCCTTGAAATTCTCTATGCTGCCATCTACAGCATGCTTTATCTTGTAGAGCCTTCTGGAAGTAACAACTGATTTACTTTCAGGCCTAGGCACTACCTCCCAAACATCGTTCTTCATAATAGAAGAATACTCCTCTATCATGGACTCTCTCCGGACCTGTTGGCTAGTTGCCTCCTCATAAATAGAAGGCTCAGTATCAACAATGCTTGTTACCAATGCCATGTAACTACGGAACCGCTCAGGTGGTCTACTCTCTCTGACCTGTCTCTTTGGACCAGCAACTGATGTGGCCTCGTGCAGGGTGTCTTGAAGCCACTTGGGATTCCTATTCCCTGAAACTACTTCTGCCACCGGAGTGAAAGAATCCTCATCGTCATCATAAGCCTAAACTCCTGAAGGCCCAACTGACCCCATACCTGTACATGTGCCTGAAGAACCTGATGTACCATGTGAGTTGTCCATAAGTGGATTATCCTATGACCAATTTTGTGGACTGCCCTGTACGCTGCCCGAAGATCCACTCACCTGACTCTAAGAGCCACTGCTAACTGATGGACCTGAAACTATAGTAGATGTACTTCCTGATCCCTGAGCTCCTGCACCCTGTGCACTGGGTCCCTGTGATTGACCCGGTCACTGCTGAGTGTCTGGTGACTCTACACACTGTAACTCTTGTGACCTCTTGAAATCTCTCTCCTCCTCGAAATTTACATCCCTCCTGACAACCACTTTCCTCTTTGCAGGAATGTAAATCCGGTAGGCTTTCGAGGTCTCGCTATAACCCACAAAGATGCCCCTATCTGCAATAGGTTCTAGCTTGGTCCTGCTCTCCTTGGGACATAAGAATATGTAAGGCACCCAAAGATATGAAAGTGCCCAACATCAGGCTTCTTCCTTGAGAAAGCCTCCTCGAGAATCATTCTGACACCATTTGGCCTTAGCATTCTTTTTAGTGAACTATGCTAACTGTGTTGCATCAGCAAGAACTGCTACTGGGTGCTGGGTGGTATGTACCATAATGCCCCAGACCTCTGCTTCCTCAAAGATACATTGGATTCTCTCCCTCCATGCACTATAGTTACTCTGCCCATCTAACCTGTCTTCAACCCTTAATCCCAAAGTCATGATTCATTGTCCTATAAAACTGAAATTTCAAATATGGGTAAAAGCAACCTGTCACACTTTGTAATAACTATTTTCTGTGTGAAAATCAAACCGCTGTAATTTACACACTCCTGTCCCAAAAATACAATTTCTAGCCAACTTTGCTCTGATACCATGTAAAAATTTAGACCCCACTTCAATTAACAGATTACCCTTATCACTCCATTCTATTAATGTGAAATCCAAGCATGATTAAAACACTAAAATCTGGAAATGAAATTTTTTTCTGAAATACAAATTAGGAGATTTACTACTGCTGGAAATAAATGCACAGAAAAATTATAACAGTCATGCACAGAAAATGACCCTAGAAAAAACCCCCTACAACTCTTGGGGAAAACCAGTTTGAGAGCTCTTCTTATTTCTAAAAATAGTTATAGGGAAAATGAAATACACAGGAAAAATATTCCAGCATTTACAAAACAGACTTATCTCGATTTCCATGCAAGACTCCAACTTGAAAACTGTGCCAAAAGAAAACCCAATTCAGACAAAAAACACAACAATAAATGTTGTACAACCAGCCTCGAGAAATGTGCCCAGATCACAGCGTACGGATTTGTACGAAAAAGTAGGCATGTTTTCTTCTCGAAAATCGTGCCCAGATCTGCCTCATTTTTTGTGCCTTCAACCTACAGCCTGTTTTCCTTGAAATTTGTGTCGTCGCCCTTTTTGGAATGCATGCCAAACTCTGTTGTATAGTTATGCTGTAAATGTCGAGATCCTCCTTGGTTAGCGTGCCCAAAATGATCCTTGGGATGCATGCCAAAGATCTGTTGTTCTTCTTCACTTCCTCCCTGCTCAGAAATTTCTCCTTTGCTCTCTTGCTTTCTCTCAAATGCTCATGAAAGAATAGAACGATCTTTTCCTCTTCTTCTCTCCTTTTGACCTAACCTAAGTGACTTTTGAGTGATCCCTAGATCCAATGGCTAAGAAAGCTTTAGATCAAGGGTTGCAAATAAATGTGCATTATTTTCACTTTTTATATTTAATCACTCCCACTTAAATAAAGACCCACTTAGCCTTTTATTTCTATAATCACTTTTTCACTTTCTAATTCTTCATTGACTTTAATAAAGTCACTTTCAAATTAGAACGTAACTTTATCGCTTATAAAGTCACTTTTAAATTAGACTGACTTTACCACATATAAAGTCACTTTTAGAAGAAGAGGTACAATAGAGTGGATGGTTTTCCCTAGGCAAAAGATCAAAGCCATGGGGAATCACTTGTCCTTGGTACCCAAAATTTAACAGGTACCACTTTGTTCGGGACATGATACAGTGAGGTGCCATAAGGCTCCATCACATTGGGACTGATGAGCAGGTCGCAGATATTCTCACGAAGCCCCTAGGGAAGGTCAAATTCTTAACCCTTCCGTGAGAAGCTTGGCATCGTGGACAGACCATATTCTGAGGGCCCGCATGAGTTGAACATTGAGCTCTGAGAGCTCCAAGGGGCTTGGGGATAGCTTCTTGGAGCTATAAGCAACCACAGGGCTAGGTTCGCCTAACCTTGTTGGTGTGCTTCTTCCCCACCATTATGATATTGAGTTGGTTCACCCTCTCTTTGATCTATGCCCCACATGAATCCTACCCATGGAGTCTGGGACTCATGGGAAGTACCTTTCATTTGGCCAATGAGGTGGGAAATGAGGATAGAGACCGATAGCATTACCAATGGACACAATAGGTTTTGTCGTACTCTCTATATCTAGGATGGAATGTGTCCAACTTGATCTGGGAGCAAGTCTGGACGAGGTTTTTATCTCTAAATTGACTCCAAGATAGTATGTGACTCTCTCTCGAGTCTGGTTGAGGTTTTTACCTCTAAACTGACTTTAGGTCAGTGGAGCGTGATATCTTTGTGACTCACTCTCAATCTTCTTATTTCTTCTATAGCAGATAAGAGCCAGCAAAGAAGTTACAACAGGATTACACAGGATTGCATGATGATATATGATAGTACATGATGGTACTGGATGACAGGATTGCACAGGTGGACAGATGGAGTTCTCCCTAGTTGAGAGGGAGTGTTAATTTTGAACAACTAGGTCCTAACTCCATGTTGCATTACTCATATGATGGAGATGATATTTTTGTTGGATTCCTCTTTTGGAGAGGTATAATATTGATCTAAAGATCATCTTGTTCAGATGAGCAGAAGTTGAATTTTGAATTTATTTTCCACACATGTGCAATTTGTCAAGGTCGGCCAGAATTGTAATGTAGGTTCACAAGCCCCAAAAGATGTGTCACTCACTCCCAGTCATGGATATAAATAGGAAAGACATGATGCTCATTTCATCATCAACTCATCTCACACATCTCTCTCTCATCTGATTGGTTCGTACAACCTAAGAGGCTTCTCTCTCCTCCACACATGTGAAACGGGTAGCTGGAAATTACAGACTGTTTTAGGGCATTTTCCGGAGCGTTGACCGTGGGTCAAACCTTGCTATTTGACTGCATTTTTAGCTTAGGAAATCTGATCTTGGAAAGTTGCAGTTGGAGGTGTTGACCACTAGAGTGGCACCTGATGATAATGAGAAGACTCCATGCCCTAGGATGAACCAGAAGACATCTGTACCATCAGATATCATCAGATATCATCAGTTCAATAGATTTTTTGAACTCTACTTCTATTCCTCGTCATTTTTCTCTTGTACCCAAATTCCACGCCCTACAGGGAATTGTAATAAGTGATGCTAGTAATGACAAATTTGAGTCTATATTGAGTCTGTAATAGGCCTAGGATGTTGGGACTCGATCAACAAACGAGTACACCTTGGAGTGTTTTTTTTTACTTGGTTAATTATTCCTTCTTTTTAGTGGCAAATAATTTTCTAGGTTTTTTCACTCATTGCATTACCCCAAAACTGGGGTGACGACTTGAAGGTTGAGCCCCTAACGCATCTTAGTGTCTAGAGTCAATGTATATTACCATAATAGATCACACAAAAAAATTCGTGGAATTTGGTTAGGTCTAGGTAGTGATTTTTTAATTTTTTAGATTTCCCGCAGGTCAAAAATTGAAATAAAAATTGTAATTGGATTGTAATAATTGTTGTCTAGAGAAGTTGTATGGAGTATGAGTAATCAAAATTACATTTCTCACCCTCAACTTTCTACTATGACACACTTTGAGGGGTTAATAATGAGTTTGTTAAAATTTGGGTACCAGAGGACAAGTGGTTCTCTAAAGCTTTGATCTTTGGCCTAGGGAAAAGTGTCCAACTGTATTTGTATTTTTCTCCTAAAGTGACTTTACAAGTGGTAAAGTCAAATCTAATTTAAAAGTGACTTTATAAGTGATAAAGTTACTAAGTCTAATTTTAAAGTGACTTTATTAAAGTCAATGTGAAATTAGAAAGTGGAAAAGTGACTATGGAAATAAAAGGCTAAGTGGGTCTTTATTAAAGTCGGGTGAATTAAAAAATAGAAACTGAGAATTAAATGGACATTTAATCTCAGCCCTAGATCTAAAGCTATCTCAGCCATTGGATTTAAGGATTCCCCAAAAGTCACTTAGGGTTAGGTTAAAGGAGGAAAAAGAAGAGAAAAGGTCATTCATTCTTTCATCAGCAGATTGAGAGAAAGAGAGGAGAGCAAGAGAAATTTCTAAGTAGAAGAAGAAGGAGAAACAGCACCTTGGCACATTTACCAAGGCAGCGCTATTTCAGCGAATCCGTACAGTAAAGTAGGAGCACAATTTTCAAGGCAAGTGGCACGAAAATCGAGGAAGGGAGAACAGCAATTATTGCAGCGAATACTGGCACAGATTTCGAGGTTCGTACAGCAGCAAAGGAGGCATTGTTTTTGAGGTTCGTACAACAGCAAAGCAGCACAGAAATCGAGGTCCATACAACAGTAGTTTGGCACAATTTTCGAGGCATCCTTTGGCACAATTTTCGAGGAGGGTCGTACAATTGTTCCGACACACTTTTCCATGTTGTCCGTACAGCATTTAATGATGTACTTTTCACTGTAATTTTTTGTTTTGCATTGGCACGAAAATCAAGGTGGAGTACAAGCACAGTTTTCGAGATAAGTAAAAATTATTGGTTGCTAGAATTTTTACTATGTATTTCATTTCTCTGTAAAAGCAATATTCAGAAATAAAGAATAGCTCTCGAACTGGTTTTCCCCAAGAGTTGTAGGGTTTTTTCGAAGGTCATATTGACCAAAAATTAGCGTATTATTTTCTGTGTGTTGCTGAAATGTTTTCTGTGTTTTATTTCTGCGATTTCCAGAACTGAAATTTCCAGAATTGTGTTTTCAGAAATATTTATCATTTCCAGCTTGTTGTATGTATGTTTATGGGAATGGGCATTTAACTATATGGGAGTGATAAGGAGAAACTGATAACCGGAGTTGGGTTTAAAATTTCTACATGGTATCAGAGCTTGGGTGGCTGAAAAGTGCAGTTTGGGACAGCAAGTGAAAATTACAGCAAGCTATTTTCACACAGAAAACTGAACCTTTACCACAAATTTGAAAACTTCAGTTTATTAGGACAGCAAGCATGTCTTTGGGCTTGAAGGTGGAGGATAGGTTGGATGGGCAGAACAACTCTAGTGCATGGAAGGAGAGAATCCAGAGCATCTTTGAGGAGGCAGAAGTATGGAGCATAATGGTACATACCACACAGCGCCCAGTAGCAGCGTCTGCTGACCCTGTTCAGTTGGCTGATTTTAATAAGAAGAATGCCAAGGAAAAGAGATTGATTCTGGATGGTGTTAAAGACCATGCCATTCCTCATGTGAGAGAAAAGACATATGCCATGAGATGTGAACAGCCTTGACCAATCTCTACCAAAGCACAAATGAAAACAAGAAAATGGTCCTAAGGGAGAAGTTGAAAGCCATTAAAATGGCTAAGACTGATAGTGCTACAACATACCTCACAAAGATCACTTCTGTGAGAGATGAGTTGGCAGTTGTTGGAGAGACCATTCCACCCACTAAGTTGGTGCGGATTACATTGAATGGTCTTCCCAAGACATAGGAGAGTTTTGTGGATGGGATTGTTGCACAGGATAAACTTGCCACTTGGGAGAGATTGTGGGATGATTGCATTCAGAATGAGATTAGAAAGAACCGTCTTGGGGCAGCCAAACAAGTAGAGGAGGATGACAATGTAGCTTTGTTAGCAAGGGGCAAGAAGGGCAAGGGAAAGAAGCAAGCTTCCACAAGTGGTGGTGGGGGCATAGGCAAAGGTAAGCAGGTGAACAAGGAGGAGGACTTTTCCAAAGTCAAGTGTTGGAATTGCCAGAAGTTGGGACACTATGCAGTTGTGTGTTCGGAGAAGAAAAGGAAAGGAAAGGACAAGACCATGGCAGCATCAACAGAGATAGAGGACTTCTCGAAGAGTTTTGACCGAGAGTTTGGGTTCATTGCTCTTGAGTCCGCTAGTGCAGGATCACCTGCCACACAGGTTGAGAGGGCGTGTGCACTTCCCTCTACTAGCGGAGCATCTTCAGGTATTTGGTATGTTGACAGTGGGGCTTCCTGTCACATGACAGGAGTCCGTGAGTACTTCTCAGAGCTTTCAGAGAGTGGCACTGATATAGAGGTAGTACTCGGAAACGACAACATTGTTAGAGCAGTCGGTGTGGGGACATTGACATTTGATAAGGAACCCAAACCTCCCTTGAAAGTGTCGAATGTTCTATATGTGCCAGGGATAAAGAAGAACCTTATATCTGTCTCAACATTGGAGGACAGAGGGAATGAGGTGTTGTTCAGGAAAGGACAGGTGCTTATATATCCTAGGGGTGCTCCAGCTGATTCAGCTAGAGTGATTGGTGTACGCCATGCCAAGCTGTACAAGTTTTCATTTCTGCCCCTTATGGCATTGAGCAGTAGTACCGGCAGCAGAGCTAGTAGTTCAGAGTTGTGCGAGATTTGGCACCGCAAGATGGGGCACATATATCATGGGGCCTTGAGGACATTGTAGGAGATCACCACAAGTGTGCCAGATTTCAGTTCTGATCGCATTGATACATGCAGAGGATGTGCTATGGGGAAGTTTGCCAAATCCCCCTTTCCCAGCAGTGATAGCATATCGACTGGGATTCTTGACTGGGATGTCTCATGTTTCCTTGAGTGGATATGAGTACTATGTTTTATTCATTGATGATCACTCCAGGAAGACCTGGATTTATTTCTTGAAGACCAAGAGTGAGGTCTTCAAGCAGTTTCAGGAGTTCAGAACTCTTGTGGAGAGTCAGACAGGTCAGAAGATCACGTCCCTTAGGTCAGACAATGGAGGGGAGTATACCCTTGGTGAGTTTGTTGATTATTGTGCGAAGGCACGTATCAGGAGGGAGTTCACAGTTCCTTACAACCCCTAGCAGAACGGGGTTGCGGAGAGGAAGAACAGATCCATCGTTGGGGCTGCCAAAGCCATGCTACATGATCAGGGGTTACCGTTGTTTTTGTGGGCAGAGGCCCGCAACACTGTTGTGTACTTGCAGAATAGGAATCCACATCATGCCTTGGGGCATGTGACTCCGGAGGAGGCTTTTTCTGGGAAGAAGCCTGATGTTGGTCATTTTAGTATCTTTGGGTGTATTGCATACTCCTATGTACCCAAGGAGAAGAGGACCAAGCTAGAGCCCACTGCAGAGAAGGGCATCTTTGGGGGTTACAATGAGACCTCGAAGCCTTTCGGATTTATGTTCCTATACGAAGGAGAGTTGCTGTCAGGCGGGATGTGAAGTTCGAGGAGGATAGGGCTTTCAAGAGGTCACGAGAGTTAGAGTATCTGGATTCACCAAACCCTCAGGAGCAACTGAGTCAGTCACAGGGATCCAATGGACAGGGATCAGGAGGTACATCAATTACAATGTCAAGTCCATCAGTGAGCAGTGGCTTGCAGAGTCAGATGGCTGGTGCTTCGGGCAGCATGCAGAGCAGTTCATGGGGTAGCCCATTGATGGACAGTTCACATAGTACTTCAGCATCTACAGGCACAAGTTCAGGCAGGTGGTTGGTTGGCAGGACTTCAGGAGTTCAGACTTCTAAGGAGGATGAGGATTCTTTCACTCCGGTGGGAGAAGTGTGCTCAGGGAAGAGGAAGCCCAAGTGGCTTCAGGACACCTTGAAAGAGGCCACATCTATTGTTGGGTCGAAAAGAGAGGTTAGAGAGAGCAAACCACCTGAGCGGTTCTGTAGCAATATGGCATTGGTTGCTAGCATCGTTGACTCCAAGCCTTCTAGTTATGAGGAGGAAGCTAGCCAGCAGGTCTGGAGAGAGGCCATGCAAGAGGAGTATTCTTCTATCATGAAGAACAATGTTTGGGAGGTGGTGTCGAGGCCTAAAGGGAAATCAGTGGTTACTTCCAGATGGCTTTACAAGATAAAGCATGCTACAGATGGCAGCATCAAGAAGTTCAAGGCTAGATTTGTGGCTAGAGGGTTCTCCCAGGTAGAGGGAGTAGACTATGAGGAGACCTTCGCTCCCGTGGCTCGATATACTTCCATTAGCTCCATTATATCAATAGTAGCAGAGATGGGTTGGAAGATCCACCAGATGGATGTGAAGACCGCATTTCTCAATGGCTTCATACAGGAGGAGGTGTATATTGAGCAACCGCAAGGCTTTGAGGTGCATGGGAAGGAGTCCCCTGTATGCAGACTGAAGAAAGCACTCTATGGCCTGAAGCAAGCTCCTAGAGCTTGGTACTCCAGGATTGATACGTACTTGCAGGAGATGGGTTTCACAAAGAGTGATGCATATCCGAACCTATACTTTATTGTGATAGGTGAGGAGCCTCTCATTCTGGTGTTGTATGTGGATGACTTGGTCATTACAGGTGCAGAGAGACTCATAGAGGGCTGCAAGAGAGATCTTGCTTCAGAGTTTGAGATGAAGGACATTGGCTTGATGCATTACTTTTTTGGATCGGAGGTGTGGCAAGAGGAGGGGCATTTCTTCCTGGGGACAAGGGAAATATACTGTGGACATTCTTAGCAGATTTCACATGGAGGATTGCAAACCCATGTCGACACCTATGATCACTAACTGGAAGAAGCTTCATGCTTCAGATTCCAAGTTGGTGGATCCTACATTGTATAGATAGCTGATTGGTTCCTTGATGTATTTGGTCAACACTAGACCAGATATATGTTTTGCAGTCAACACGATGAACCAATTCATGTGTGAGCCCAGGAGAGTGCACTGGGCTGCTGCAAAACACATTTTGCGTTACTTGCAGGGCGCAGTGGACTATGGTATGGATTATAGACAGGGAGATGGAGTGAGACTGGAGGGTACACTGATTCTTATTGGGTAGGTTGTGCTTCTGATAGGAAGAGCACTTCAAGGTGTTATTTTGGGTTGAGTTCGCCAGTTGTGTCGTGGTTCAGCCAGAATCAACAGTCAGTTGCATTGAGTTCAGCGGAAGCAGAGTACATGGCAGCCAGTTTGGCTAGTTGTGAGGCCATATGGCTTTGCAGGATGTTGTTTGGCTTATTTGGTCAAGCGTTGAGACCTTCAGTGATTTACTGTGATAATCAGAGTTGCATTAAACTCACGAAGAATCCAGTATTTCATGACAGGTCAAAGCATATCGGGATCAAATATCATTTCATCAGACTATGTTCAGAAGGGAGCTGTGAAGCTTGAGTATATTCCCACAGATGAGCAGGTAGCCGACATATTCACCAAAGCCTTACCACGGGGCAAGCATGTCTACTTCAGAGACAAGATGGGGGTGGTGAGGAACACTTTCCTCGGTAAGAGGAAGTGGTAAAATTTGGGTATGAGAGGACAAGTGGTTCCCTAAGGCTTTGATCTTTGGCCTAGGGAAAAGTGTCCAAATGTATTTGTACTTTTCTCCTAAAGTGACTTTATAAGTGGTGAAGTCAAATCTAATTTAAAAGTGACTTTATAAGTAATAAAGTTACTAAGTCTAATTTTAAAGTGACTTTATTAAAGTCAATGTGAAATTAGAAAGTGGAAAAGTAACTATGGAAATAAAAGGCAAAGTGGGTCTTTTTTAAAGTGGGGTGAATTAAAAAATAGAAAGTGAGAATTAAATGCACATTTAATCTCAGCCCTAGATCTAGAGCTATCTCAGCCATTGGATTTAGGGATTCCCCAAAAGTCACTTAGGGTTAGGTTAAAGGAGGAAAAAGAAGAGAAAAGGTCATTCATTCTTTCATCAACAGATTGAGAGAAAGGGAGAAGGAGAGTAGGAGAAATTTCTGAGCAGAGAAAAAGGAGAAACATCACCTTGACACATTTACCAAGGCAGCACTATTTCAACAAATCTGTATAGCAAAGAAGGAGCACGATTTTCGAGGCAAGTGGCAAGAAAATCGAGGAAGGGAGAACAGTATTTATTGCAGCAAATACTAGCACATATTTTGAGGTCCATACAGTAGCAAAGGAGGCATTGTTTTCAAAGTCCGTACAACAGCAAAGCAACACAGAAATCGAGGTCTGTAAAGCAGCAGTTTGGCACAGTTTTCGAGGAGGGTCGTATAGCTATTTCGGCACACTTTTCCATGCTATCTGTACAGCATTTAATGTTGTACTTTTCGCCATAATTTTATGTTTTGCATTGGCACGAAAATCGAGGTGGAGTACAAGCACGGTTTTTGAGATAAGTAAAAATTATTGGTTGCTGGAATTTTTACTGTGTATTTCATTTCTCTATAAAAGCAATATTCAGAAGTAAAGAAGAGCTCTCGAAGTGGTTTTCCCCAAGAGTTGTAGGGGGTTTTTCCAGAGTCATATTGACCAAAAATCAGCATGTTATTTTCTATGTGTGTAGCTGAAATATTTTCTGTGTTTTATTTTTGCAATTTCCAGAACTGAAATTTCCAGAATTTGTGTTTTCTAAAATATTTATCATTTCCAGCTTGTTGAATGTATGTTTATGGGAATGGGCATTTAACTATATGGGAGTGATAAGGAGAAACTTATAACCGAAGTTGGGCCTAAAATTTCTACAGAGTTTTGGACCCTCAAAACCCACATTTCCTAAGTATATTGGAAATTGTGGCATTTAATTAGGCTAGAATTAACTAAAATAGAGATAAATAAATTATTCCATGTGACAAAATGACGTGGAAATGACTTGGAAACTACTCTAAATCAAAGAGTTGAGTCAACGGACATGTGGAGGATGACTGAGCACACTGCATCATTAATTCATCTTTTATTTATTTAAAATCTAATTTTCCAGAGATAAGGCGGCAATTACACACAAAGAAAATCGAATTTATTAAAGGCAGTTGAGCACAAAAGGAATATTCTACAGGATCAATTGACTGAAGACCAAGTGAGGACCTCTTCTCACAAGCTATCTGAAGTACGACAACACTCCACACTTCACTCAAAGGATTTACGCTATTCCTTGAGCTTAGACTGCGCAGTCACTCAGAGGAAACACGCAGTTCTAAAGGACCTACGCAGAAGATCACTCTGTCATCTACAGGTATGGTTTCAGTTGGTTCGAGTTTGCAGTGGTGAACTTGGTGTAGCACGGGACTTCGTTTGGCTTATGGATGAGTTCACTGGATCATATGGGAATTTGATTTCCCTTGGTGTGCACAAAGAAATTTGATTTTGCTTTGGGTGTCTCAGTCTTCTCCATATGGAACTTGGCTTACCTTCTTTACTTGGGATTTGCTCCAAGTTCACTTCTCACATGCATTTGTCCTTGGGAATTGCTCCTGAATCTCTATATAACAAAGTCATGGGCTATTGTATTGTATCATGTTATGAGCTATTGGGCTTGAGGAAACTCTGCCATTTTTGCATATCAATAAAATCAAGACTTTGGGGCTATTTAGTGAATGTTCTCTTGGCATTATGAGGTGATTTCTTTCCATACTATTGCTATTATGTTTGAATTCATTTACATGTTTGATGAGTATTAGTTTATATTTGCCATCTAGCTTGGATTGATACATGCAAGTTATCTTGCATGTATCATTGGTTTAGAGCAGTATTCTAGAAATAAGCTTGCCAAGTCATTTTCGAAGGAATGTTTGGTTTATCTTATTCATTATGATGCTCTAATCCTCTTGAAAATTGATATTTGTTCAAGTGTCTAGGGAAGATCTATTTGTATTGTATGCAGGAAATCCATCTGGGCGTGGGAGAAGTCTCACATAGACCAACTCACTCATAGATTCAAAGCAATCCAAGACTCTGCTATTTTCAACCCCAAGTTTTTCATCAAAGGAAGACCAAAAGGGAGTTTTCTCGTTCTCTAGCTACTTGATCATCTACTTCAAATTTTAAAATCTAAAAATTTCCCTTTGTAGAGCGTTTTAAAGTCATATTTGCTATTCAAGAGCGTTTTCTAAACTAGGCAAGAATGGGGATTCACTCCCATTTCTTGGGCTAGTGTCTTTGTATATTAATTTGTACTTTAGATCTTGTTTATTTCGATCTAACGTTTGATTTTATTTCGCAACCCATAAGCTTGAGCGTGAACAAATAGGAGCTTGAGGAAAAGATGGCGAAAAACTATTGATCCTCCTTGCATGCAAAGCCTTCCATTACCTCAAAATCAATTTCTAGGGAGGTCGTGAGCACCTTTAGGACAGCAGCAACATGATCTTGACTGTGGGCCTTGGAGCCTTGTAAAATTTATGTTTTGAAGGTTTTCCCCATGAGCTTTTGTTGTCATCTTTGAGGAGGAGATCTAGCTTTTTTTCAAAGCTCCATCTTTGTAAAAGGATCTCCTTTTTGGGCAGCCTTCTTAGAGGCTCTTTTTCTCATTTGTAATCGCTAATAAAATAACATTTTTTTCTTGAGGGAGCTTGGGATATTTTTCCCATGGTGTCCCCCTTCCTTGGTTGAAGAGGAAAGAACTTCTTGGGTGGATTAACTCATTTTTTTTTATTTTCATTTCATGCATGCTAAAGAATTAACAACTAATGCACTTTACATCCATCTCACTAAATTTTGGGTTTAATTAAACTAACATGCATGAGCTCCAAAGGCTTCAAACTTGAGGAAATCTCTTTTCATGTGTGTGAGCGATTTACATGGTTGGCAAGTTCCGATTAAGTTAATGTTTATGCTTCATTATTTAGTCCATGCATGTTATACATTTTGAAGAACTATTGAAGCATTTTTGTATCTTAATGAGAATTTATTTCATTCCACTTGCCTGTTAAGGCTACAACACACATAAGTCTATTTGTTTCTCAAAGTTTGGTTCATTATTACAAGTAAGCGCTATCTCATCTCTTGTGGAACATTGCATGTGTCATTTAATTGGGATTAATCAACATCGATTTCATACAAACACTCATTAAAACTTTACCTTCAACAAAAGTTGGTTGTATAGACCTCTAGAGACCCTCTACTCCCCTATTGACTCCTCACTGTGAGATCCACATGATTTGGGCGAGGGTGAGGTCTGGGGATTGCAGAGTTGATTTGAAATATTTGTTGTAGAAAGAGTTAACTAAAATTAACCAAGAGCACTATTCATCACATTTCTTTTCACTTGTCTTTTGATGGTTGTTGATCTCATGCAAGTATTGTAATGCTCACTTTCCATATTCGCAAAGTCTAATTTCATATTTAGCATCTAATTTTTTTTTAGTTGTTTCTAACTATGACAAGATATGTTTTAATGTTGTGATTGGATTATCCCATAATCATTTTTATTTTATATCTTGTGCTAACATCTTTTGTTTCCATTTCAGGATTATTGTGTTCTCATCTCTTTGAGCATTATTGTTACTTTTGAGCATGTTATTTGTAAAGGCACTGGTTGAATGGTTTGTCATTATTATTTCAAAGTTGCTCATAAATGCTCATGAATCTTTAAAAGTAATCTAATTTCACTCTAATATTCTCCTAGAAACTCAAATCTTTAACTTAGTTTTTCTTTAGGGACCACCTCCCATAGCTAACCTGGAAGATAGCTTAAACGGAGACAGTCGAAAATAGGTGACAGCCCCTTCTCTGAGTTCCTTGCCACCAACCACACCTTGTGAGGTTAAAGGCTTTTCTCACTAACTGGTAGGTAGGTGTAGGCAGCAAGCGATAATAGGAGGCACAAAAACCGAGGTCAAATGTTGACCTATGACCGCAGCATTTATTACAACGTTGACCACAGATTTTGACTATTGATTTGACAGTGTTGTGGACTGGTTTTTGGGGTGAGTTTGACTTTGAAGGAAGGTCGATCTTGACCATGTTTGACTGGCTTGATTGGAGGTTGAAAGGGCTGGTTTGACCAGCAAAGTCTTTGTCGGCTAGGGCATCCTGTTGACTGCTGTAAAATACATTTCTCTCTATCTCTGTTGAATAAGAAGAATTACAAATTCTTGTATCTTGTAATGGCTTGTCTTCTATAGATTTATTTTTATGTTCTATCAGCATTTACTTTCAACGGTTATGTGATTGCAAATTTGAATTGAGCTAATAAGAAAGATTGAAGTAAACTACTCTAAGCATAGAACATACCATGGTTATCTAAATTTAACAATTTCTTATGTATTTGGTCAACACCAGGCCAAATATATCATTTGCGATAAACTCTCTGAGTCAGTTCATGGTTGAACCGAAGAGGGTGCATTGGACAGTAGCAAAGCATGTGCTATGTTATTTGCGAGCAACAA
This sequence comes from Pinus albicaulis, assembly GCA_034641835.2. Taxonomy (NCBI): domain Eukaryota; kingdom Viridiplantae; phylum Streptophyta; class Pinopsida; order Pinales; family Pinaceae; genus Pinus; species Pinus albicaulis. Next base: position 1,143,189,321 of record CM076581.1, read on the forward strand.
TCAAGTATGGGATCAGATATACTCAAGGTGATGGTGTCGGGTTGATGAAGTATACCGACGCAGACTGGGCAAGTAGTACAATTGATAGAAAGAGCACTTCAAGTTGTTGCTTTAGCATGGGATCATGAGTTGTCTCTAGATTCAATAGGAAGCAAAATTTTGTGGCACTGAGCTCTGCAGAAGCGAAGTATATAGCAGCAGGCATGGCGACATGCTAGGTCATTTGGCTTTGAAAGTTATTAGTAGCCTTGTCTAGTCAAAAGGTGGAGACAATTATGGTTCACTGCAACAATCAAAGTTGCATCAAGCTCCCTAAGAATCTCGTGTTTCATTATAGGTCGAAGCATATAGACATCAGATATCATTTCATTAGGGATTGTGTATAATATGAGCCTATAGATTAGCAGGTTGCAGACATCCTAATGAAGCCTTGAGAAAGGAAAGATTCATCTTCTTCAAAGATAAGTTGGGTGTTATGCAGAACACCTTCCTCGCTAAGAGGGAGTTTAAGATTTTGTAGCTCAGATAGGTGTTCTAGTCTTTGGAGGTTTCATTGAGGCTAAAAGCCCATGAGAATAAAATATCTCCAAGCCCAGGAAATATTTCTAAGGGAAAATGTCTTAATTAGATCATTAACTATTTTTAAATGGTTTTCCTAAGTATAACTTAGGGGAAAAGGTAAATTAATCAGTATTATTTGCGACAAGTCAATTTCTCTCTAATGACTTCCAGAAAAGGAAATTGATAGAGTCACGATGATCTTAGCCATCGATCGAGATTAGATCTTGGTTGTTGAATTCTTAACGAGAGATTATAAGAGGAAATCGATAGGCATTTTGGAAATCAACGAGTTGAGGCGCAAAGATAGCGTGGGGTTTGACACCAGTGAGGATTTCAGCAGTGATTTGGAAATGCATTTTCTAGAGGGTTTCTTCATCAATTATTCTTCCAATGTCTAAGATCCGAAGGAAGAGTATTTGCCAAAGATTTCTGCTACAGGAGGGCAGAGATTTTCAAAGGGTCGTGAGGGTTTTTGAAGGGTCATATTCACTAAGAGAGGTTGCACGTGTGGGGTTTGGAGTTCATTTGGAGGGCCAAAAACGTCTAGGAGCTGAGAGCCAAGGCTGAGGAAATTGTTGGAGGAGACTGAGTTTGCCAAGAGACCATGATGTCGCATCCTCCATCACCAAGTTGCATGTGTGGGGTCGTACAGATTTTCTATGTGGTCGTGGTGCTTTCAAGCAGGCCAAATTTCTCAGAGAGGGTCGTGTCATCTTGTAGAAGGTGGTTGAGTACCATCCAGGTGCTTTTATTTGCTGGTAGTTGGAGAAAAATATTTTACCATAGCTTTGCCATTCTACGGCAAGCAATTGTAATATCTATCAATTACAGAATTGTTGAAGAAATAATAAAACCCTCATCTGCAAAAATGGTTTCCCCCATATTGGGGTTTTTCTAGGGACATTTGTCCAAAAATATTAGTGTCCATTTTTATGTGTGTGGTTTTCTCGGTTCCTGCGAAGTTTTAATTGGTGAATATTGTAGTAGTGTTTTTATTCATAATTTACAGTAAATATTTTAGATGACACAAATAATCTTTAAAGAAAAGATAGGTTGGATAATTACCAGATAACTGCAATAAGTTCTAGATTAGAGTTAGATATGGAATTTTCACATGATTCAATATCATGTAAAGGCCAGGACTATTCATCTAAAGCATTGTTCCACAAATGAGCAAATTGTAGACATCTTCACCAAAGCACCTAGAAGAGAAAAGTTTGAGAATTTCAGAATGATGCTTGGACTCATAAACACCCCTTCAAATTAAGGAGGGCGCGGGGGTTTTTAGACACCTAATCCTTGGCGATTGGGTCAATAACTTGTAAATATGTAAATAAAGGGAAATATGAATAGTTAGAATAGGAACAAACCTTGGAAGATGAATCACACAGGTCGCTCTTTATGTTATATAATTATATTCTCATTAATGCAATAACATCCACATTTGCAAGTCATTCCTTGGTCTAGCATTTCCAATAATGTAAGGCCCACAACTTAGGTTTAACACACCCATTCATAATAAACCCTTCTCTATAAGTGTCTTCCATCATTTCATGTATCTTTTATTAGGGTTTTGTTTGTTTGGAGTGGGAAACCTAGCCTTCTTGCTAGTGTTTAGGAAGGAAAACTTGTAAGAGTTTGGAGGAGAGATCAAAGGTCACCATAGTCACATTTTAGTATTTACTATTGTTAACAGTTAGATGGTTGTTGGCAAAAAGGCCATTCTTTGCAGTTTATTTCTATGTCTTTGTGTTGTTTGTTGGTGAAATTGTTCCTTTCTCATACTATGTCATGTTCTAACTTATCCCTTAAGGCTTATTCTATTTTAGGTTTTTCAACTAAGACTTGAAGCAAATGTTGTTCATATGGTGTATCTTCCATTTTTTATTCTCACAATGCTACTGTGAAACAGACATGAGGGAGAAGAAGAGGATAGTGGTCATAGACCCATTTTATGCACATGAGGAAGGCCTGGAAGGAAATGAAGGGGATGAAGATGAAGGTGGCAATGAAGGTAGATGAAAAACTTTCTCAACACACTTACGGAACTATGTAACAAAACTTGAGGGGGTGGGTGGGGGTGAAACAATTAAATTTATGTGTAGCCATGATTGTCACAGAGGAAGACCTTATTTTGGTCCATAAAACCATGTGAGGAGGATTTTTGATAGATATTGACAAATGATGATAACAAGGGGCTCAATGAAATTCCAATTTGCACTATGATATCAAAGGTGGATAGGTCAGGAAATAAATCAAGAAAAACATGCACAAAGAATGCATGGTAAAAAACAAAAGATTCAATCTGAAGCGTAATTTAATTTTGACAACCCCACAAATGGAACTACTACTGCTACTGGAACCTCACATGTAAGAGGTGCAACTAGAAGAATAATAGCAGATTTCCTTGATAAAGGAAGAGATGAGGTGTACCCAAAAGTAGTATGATTTCTCTATGCATGTGATGTACAATTCAATATTTTTAATTCTCCTTATTGGCATGAAATGGTTGGGGCAATCAACAAAGCCTCTCAAGGATACAAGAGCCAAGGGTATGAGAAAGCTAGAATTGTATTATTAGAAAAGGAAAGAGAAAAAATCCAAAGATGTGGATCTGAAATGCCCGAACTTAGACATCTCTCTTGCTGCACTGAATCATGAGGAATCTAAAAGTGGAATTGGAAATACTTCTACCAATCCACATTCCTCTATTGAACATGTGTCTTATTATATTTTCCATGATGAATGTGACGATGAGGATGGTGACTATTAGCCTTTAGGGTTTACTAGCTTAGCTGAAGTTCATGTTTTGTTTCTGTGTTCATTATTCATAGTTCATCCATGTAAAATTGTAGCCTCGAGGGTCATGTATATAGCCTCATTTATAAGTAATAAAGGTTGTTTTTTATATTACTACTTGCATTATGTATCACTTGTCCAATGTATTTTATGTTTCTCATTTGAATGTTCTTGGCACTTGCTCATGAATCTTAGATCATAATGTTAAAAGTTAAAATTTAATTGCTTTCTTTCAAAGTTTCAATATAATTTTCTGAAATAACACTCTTTCTCTCACTCTCTCTCTCTCTCTCTCTCTCTCTCTCTCTCTCTATATATATATATATATATATATATATATATATATCGCATTTCCCTGTTTCCTAATTTTTGAAGAGTCGCATTTCCAGCAAGTTTCCATTTCAAATATGTGTTTCTGTTCCCCTGTATCATGCAACTTAGCCTCCAATCCTTCCATCCCCTTACCTTCTTCAATCCATAAAAATTGTTTTGCTAAAACTTATCTTCACTTCACCTTGGACCTTACTGTATAAGTTCTAGTAATCGTGATTCCTATCCTAGGGAAGCCACCCTTGAGTCAGAGAAGAGCCAACCTAAAGTGCAAAAGAGGATTGGTGATGTGACAATGGACTCTCTCTTAGTTACACCAAAGCCTTGCTTGAGCTTTAGGCCTTCTCTCAAGAAGTGAGGGTTTGTGTAATAACAATGCCCCATAGCACATATTAACTAGATCTTAGTACACAAAGTTAGCATTAAGAAAGCTTTACAGCTTCAGTGAGATCAACCAGAAGTTTAGCTGCAGTTTCATATGAAATGCTTCATTCTTATCATGCATATTTATAAAGCATGTTGAAGAATATACATCAGTAAGAGAGTTCCAAAACATGATGAACAATGAAGCTACCTACAATAACAATAGAATTGGAGTGATTAAGACGTGCATGTATAGGCCAAGTGACTCAGCAGTTCAGCTGGGATTTACCATGAAATAATGCAGTTCTGCCACGTAAATATTTAATATATCATACAAGAAATACCCCTATAATGCTGTAAAAAACACCTAAGATGACACTGCCGATAAGGACCACACTAATAATAGAGCAAGAGGCATTAGAAATGAAGGGACGCTATACAATTAGTCCTGATAGAGGCATAAAACAAACCTTGATAGTCGTCAATTCTAAGTCTGTACGCCAAGAAGCCTGCCCCATTTTCAATGAAAAACAGAAAAAAGTTAGATTTTCTAATAATATGCACAATTACCCAAATCTATAACCATAAATTTAATAACAAAAAAAAAACCAAGGAAAGCCAATGCTGAAGGTATAACATGTGAACCTATATAGCTAATATCAATCAGATACATAAAAGTCATCATTTTCTCAGTAAACTTTAAAGACAGGTGTGCTATAGATGTATGAAGAAAAGTGCAAACATGACTTTAGGAACATAATTATATGGTGTGTTCCCTATAGATCATCCTAGAACCTAAACTCTGAACCCTTCAGGACCAAAGTACTGCATGGGGATCAAGGCCAGTATCCTGAAACCAGCAAAGCAAGATCCAGCTAGGACCCAAGCTATTGAAAAAATGCAATAGGCTGGGGAGCACCTCATTAACTCAGCCCCACAATCCCTTACCTCAGAGACGATTCTTCCCACCCTTAAGGATGTTTAAAACAAAGATATTGGAATATAAGGGGATCGAATGTTGACAGTAAGCAAAGAATCCTTAAAGCTAAAATCCAAAAGGAGAGGCCAGATATTGACTTTTTGCAAGAGACAAAATGCAGTGAAGAGGTGCTAAAGGGGATTTTATAGCTAATTTGGAAGGACTGAAGATGACCACTGTTGATTCGAATGACTTCTCAGACAGTATGACCATCCTCTCGAACCCTCAGAAGGTGCAGATAAGACAGCTGCTAACCACTAGGTAGGGGATAACTGGCACTCATAACTTAGTAGCTAAGTGAGGTAGGCATATTAGCAAATGTTTATGGACCCACTGTCTTAGGACAGAAGTTTCTCGAGAGCCCAAGCTTCATTAAGAACATAATTTCTCAGAGACACCGGATACAATGGGGGGATTTAATATTATCAACAGTTGCGGGAAAAGAAAGGGTGCATTGGGGGTCTAGATGTAGCTAGTGAGTAATTTTTAAGCTTATCAAGATTCAAAACAACATAGCCTGGTCAACTTAGAACCTGAAAATGGTATATTTACCTGCAAGAACAGAAGGGGTGGGGATAATCTAGTGGCAAATATGCTGGACAGGCTCTCCCTCCCAGCATCCTTTTTTAATGTTGACTATGATTTCGAGGTTAGCACACTTCCAAGGGCTAGCTTTAACTGCTGGGCCATTCTACTCAGCTGATGCTGCCCTGGGATGTTGGAAATGTTGTCATTGATGGCAAAGGAGGTAGCAGATGCAGAAACAGGAACAGTTACAAGGGAATATGTACAGTGAAGGCAGAGGCAGAGGTCGAGCAGCGCTGAAGCAGAAACAGGCAAAGGAGACAGGCAGAAGAACACTGCTAAAGCGTAATAGTCAAATATAGAGGTAGAGTGAAATGGTCGAGCAGTGGAGGCAGAAGCAGCGAAGAGGCATTGGCGCAGCAGAGGCAAAGCTGTTATAAAATTTCGAGAATCGCCCACGCCGGCGGATACATTCATATGTATAATTCCGATAATCTTTACCCGATGGGCGTTACATATAATACATAAACCTTATTTCGGGAATCGCTTAACTCCAGCGGCAATGTAATGCATATAATACAGAACCATATGATGGGCGTTACATATTTATACAAACATTATTCCGGGAATCGCCTAACCCGCTGGAGGATACATATATACATATCCATCACAATACATTTAAATGCCGCGCATTTCATATTTTGCAATGGTCCAAGGCATATACATTAATATATATATATTTAAGTGGAGCGCGTTATGATCAATGGAAAGGAAGTAATATAAAGTGGTACCCTCACCCAATCACATCGGAGAAAAGGTTGGTAGTAGAACATAGTGACAAGAGCTCCGATTGAGTTCCGGACCCGATAAGGCATATAAACAGTGGCTTGATAAGTTTGAAATCCGGCTTAATCGCATTGGAAAGAAACAAACCATCACAACACATATTAAAAGACTTGCGATTGCGATTAAGAGTTTGGACCCGATGGGTGTATAAACGGTGGTTAATACATATTTGAATTTCGGCCTAATCGCATCAGAGCATCGCAGTATGGGCCAATCGAAACATCCAACCAAAAACTTGCGATTGCGATTGAAGCCCGGACCTGATGGGCTTATAAATTATGATTAAAAAATTTTTTTAGTTCCATGTTCCAATCGCATCGGAGTTAGAAAAGGGCATCGGAACATGCAAACACAAGTTGCGATTGCGATTAATCGCAATCGGAAGAACTTAAAAGTGACTCAATTGCATCAGAGTATTTGAAGTTGTGATTGCGATCAATCGCAATCAGAGCAGGAGCAATCAATCGCAATCGGAGATCGCTGGTGGAGTTAAACTAATCGCATCAGAAAATATCAATGAACAGTGACCAATCGCATCGGAGTTAGAGAAGGGCATCAGAACATGCAAACGCAAGTTGCGATTGCGTTTAATCGTAACTGGAAGAACTTAAAAGTGACTCAATCGCATCGGAGTATTTGAAGTTGCGATTGTGATCAATCGCAATTGGAGCAGGAGCGATGAATCACAATAGGAGGAAAGTCAATGCATCGGAAAGCATGACAAGTGGGCCCTAAAGGAGTTTTATATGTTTTAAAATAGGCTTTATTGTATGCGCCGAGAGTATGTTAAGGTGTATTAAAAGGGCAGATTATATGATTAAATCATCTTATAATTAATCCAAGAGAAAAAGTTGGGTTATATATATATATGTTAAACGGCACTGTCACACACACACACACACACACACACACACACACACACAGATATATATATAATGCTATTGCGATAAGCCACGTGGTCTCTAGACCCACGGGCCTCAGCTTAAGGGGAGGGCGATTATTAACGTAATACAATTGTGATATATGTATGTTCCGGCCTGCGGAACTCGCCACATCAACAAGACACTCGTGGCATGAAAAGGGTTGGAATTTGTCCAGACTTACAGTCAACTGATATAAAAGGCACAGTTACATGTATGCAACAGTTACACCACAGTAGAGGACAAAAAATACAAACACAATCAAAGAAAAGACAAATGCGCAGCTAGCCAAGAGGCTGAATGAGTGAGCGGGAGTTCTCATTGTAATATTTATATTTATATTGTTGTGATGCATTGGCAAGTATCCGGAGGAAAAACAAAGATCCCACTATAATATTAAAATAAGCACCTACAGTTACATTTTTCTAAGTGAGATGAAAATAAATGAAAAGGCAGAAAGCGAAGAGGTATGGCTGTCCATTAAAAATTCTTTGAGGAATGCTAACAGTCACAAGAAAAGTCTTATAAATAATATCATCTGGATATGCAAGGGAGGTTAGAGAGAGTAAATCTAGAGAAGGAAGAGTATAGAAGCGTAAGGCAGAGAAGACTAAAAGAAGAGCAAAAAGAGAAACTACAGAACAGAGCTGATATCTGAGGTAAATCAGCAAACATTCAGTTTTGAAAATTGAGGAAGTTGGAGCTTCTCTATCAAGTTGCAGCTTGATAGTTGTCAGTTGTAGCTGACTGAGGTTGGAGCCTCTTGTAGGTTGGTGCCTACAGAAAATCGAAGGGAGTTGGTGCTTCCTTGCAAGTTGTAGCTTGCAGAATTGAGGATAGATCCTCCTGTAGGTTGGTGCCTACAGAAAACAGTGGTGAGAGGGAGTTGGAGCTTGCCTTTGCATCACAACAATAATAAGATGTGGTTTTCTCCCTTTATGGGTTTCCACTTACATCTGCTGTCTCTGTGTGTGTTTCTTATGTGTTGATGTGATTCTTTCAATCTACTTAATTGGTTGCTGCTCTCAACATAAGTGTGGTGTCACATTAATTTAATATTGGCTGCAACATTTTAAGACTGTTTATAAATTAAGCTGTAAATAAATTTGGTGAAAATTTTGAAAAGCTTATGTATGTATTAAACTGATTCACCCCCCCCCCCTCAGTTTAATTAAAGATTCAACAATTGGTATCAGAGAAAGTTCCTTTGTGCAAGTCTAATAACTGAAAGGAGATCCTAGGTTCCCAAAATGGCTAGTAAAGAAGGATGCTCAACCAATAAAGCCCCTTTCTTCACTGGTGAAAATTATACTTTCTGGAAAATCAGAATGAGGACATACATAATGTCTCTAGGAATAAAAGTCTAGGCTGCTGTGGAATTAGGATATGCCCCGAAGGCAACTGACACAGAAAAAGACTCAAAACAAGATTTTGTGGCTAATGCAAAAGCCATGAATGTCATCCTGAATGGATTATGTGAAGAAGAGTTTATTAAAGTAATGCACAAAGACACTGCCAAAAAAATATGGGATACTCTTGAGAACATACATGAGGGAGACCAGAAAGTAAAAACTGCCAAACTTTAAGTATATAGAGCCCAGTTTGAAAACTTAAAAATGAATGATGATGAAGACATTTCCAGTTTCTTCCTAAAAGCTGCAGAAATTATTAACAATATGAAAGATCTTGGAGAAAAAATGCCAGAAAGTATAATTGTGCAAAATATTCTAAGATCTCTTCCATCCAGTTTAATCCAAAGGTGTCTGCAATAGAAGAAACAACTGATTGGGAGACCTTGACCATGAACCAGCTACTTGGAAATCTAACAGCCTATGAAATGAGGCTCCCACAGAAAAAGCCAAGTACGGGGGAAGCAACCTTTAAAACAAAAAAGAAGAAAGGAGAAGAGGGAGATGTATGCTCTTGCTCGGATGAAGAAGAGCCAAAGTTTGTCAAGAAATTGGATAGAGGCTCACGTAAATACAAAGGTAAACTCCCCTTCAAATGCTTTAACTGTGGAAGAGTTGGACATTATTCTGCTAAGTGCCCTCAAAAGAAAGTAATAAATCAAGCTCAAGAATCAGAGAAAAACACATCAAAGAACTGGCAGAAAGGAAAGAAATCTAGCAGAAAATCCTTCTATGCTCAACAACACAATAGTACATCTGAAGACTCAGATGAATCCTTAGGAGAAGAGGGAACCTTTGAATTTTTTCTAATGGCCATAGAAGATCTTGAGGGACTCCTACTAGAAGATGAAGAAGAAGAAGGGGAAGTCGACCTTGAGGGGGAGCTAAGAAGTGCACTGGAGGAGATTGATAGACTCAAATTGAAGTGCAGAAAACAAAAGGATATTCTTCTCAAGTATGTAAGAGAAGAACAAAACTCAGAAGTCCTCATGCAGCTGAAGGTAAAGCTTGAAGAAGCCAAGAAGATAGAAGATATGTTACTTCAGCAAATCAAGGATAAAACTCGAGAACAAGAGAAGCAGGAAGAAGAAATTGTATGTCTGAGGAAGAAATTAGAAAGTGCTCAACAGAAAGTGTATATAAACTCCTCTCAAACAACAAGCTCTGGTATGTTGGATGAAATTCTGGTTGCTCAAAGATCCCCAATGATAAAAACAAGAATAGGCTATGAAGGAGAATCGAGTAAAGGCAAAGAAAAGGAAAACAAACACATAATTTTTGTAAAAGCAAAGAAGACTGATGAAGCAGCGCAGACAATTCCTACAAAAGAAGAAACATGTAATAAGGATGACAGAGATCAGAAGAAATCTCTAGTAACAAAGAATACAATAAATACTAAGATGACAGAAAAAGAATCATATGCCCTTGAGTACGTCAAATTTGGAAGCCATCAAGGGAGATTCTTCCCTCCTATGAAGAATACCACCTGTTATGCTTGCCACAAGCCGGGACACATTGTTGCATATTGTCATACAAGGAGGAGTAATTCAAACCAGCAAAAGATGCAAACATTGAAGAGACTGCATCAAGCAAACAAATGGAAGAGACAACCTTACATCAGGTATGCAAATAGCTTCTATGGTTATTGTTTTTATTGTAAGGAATTTGGCCATAAAATTATTGAATGTAGAAATTATGGACAAATATTGATGTTCAACACCTCAAGGAGGTTTATGAATCAAAGAAATTTTGTTCATACTCACAATTATGCAAAAACTATGATCAAATGCTGTATGTGCAATCAAGTTGGACATATGCCCTCCAAATGTCCTCTGAAAGGATGTGATTCATCAACTCACAAAAGACACCAAACAAAAGGATGCTTCCAGTGGATAAAGAAGGAGAATAAATGTGACTTGGCTCTAACTGCTCAAGACCTGAAAAGCCAGTGGTACCTGGATAGTGGTTGCTCAAAACACATGACTGGAGACAGAAGCAAGTTTATAACTCTTGATGAAAAGAAATCTGGCAATGTTACCTTTGGTAATGATAAATCAGGTAAGATCAAGGGAAAAGGTTCAGTGAACATAGACAATGGCAGATGAAAGGCCCAAGATGTACTATATGTAGATGGGCTGAAAGCAAATTTGCTGAGTGTCAGTTAGATGTGTGATAAAGGCTGTGAAGTTCTCTTCAGAGCACAATAATGTGAAGTCAGATCAAGTACAACTGGAAAGATTCTGCTCAAAGGTGTCCGAATAGAGAGTAATGTGTACATAGTGAAAGAGGAGGATGAAGCCTGCCATCTTAGCAAACTTGAGGAGTCATGGTTATGGCATAAGAGATTGTGACATCTCAGCTTCAACCATATCATCAGACTGAGTAAGAAGAAAGTTGTCAGAGATATGCCTGAAATAAAAATACCTTCAAATACCATATGCAAATCTTGTCAATTGGGAAAACAAACTCGCACATCCTTTAAATCCAAAGATGAGCTATCAACAAGAAGACCACTCCGGTACCAGGCACATGGATTCGTGTGGACCTGCAAGAACTAAAACACCAAGTGGAGAATCCTACTCATGCTGATAATCGATGACTTCTTCAGAATGACATGGGTTGCCTTTCTCAAAAATAAATCAGAAGCATTGGAAAAATTCAAAATGGTTAAAGCATTGAAGTGCAAACATTAACAGATGCAAGCCGAAATGCACGGGGACGTAATGTGAGGAGGTGAATTCACCGATTATGACTTTGCAGACCTATGCAATGAACATGGCATAAAACAACAATTTACTATTGCACGGACACCTCAGCAGAATGGAGTAGCAGAGAGACAAAACAGATCTGTTCAACAAATTTCCAGAGCCATGATGCAAGAGAATAATATTGCTCAAACCTTCTGGGCAGAAGCAGTGCACATAGCAATACATATCCTTAATAAAGCTCACTTAAGGCCAAGCAGTGACAAGACTCCCTATGAACTATGGCATGGAAAGCCAGCCTCAATCAAACATTTCAGAATCTTTGGAAGCAAGTGTTACATAAAGAATAATGATGAAAATATTGGCAAATTTGATGCAAGAGAAGATGAAGGGATATTTCTAGGATATTCTTCCAAAAGTAAAGGGTACAGGTGCTACAACAAGACTCTTCGGAAAATAGTAGAAAGTATTGATGTGATATTTGATGAAGAACTTCCAAACAATACATGAAATACAAATTGCTGCAGTCCATCAGACAACCATGAAGAAGAAATCCAAAATGATGAGGAAACAAGCAAGACAATAGAAGATACAGAGCTGAGTTCTAAAGCTCCCTCAAGATATACTCAGAAGAACCATCCTGAAGATCAGATCATTAGAGACAAGAGAGTAGGGGTCCAAACAAGAAGGCAGCTAATAGAACAAACTAAAGAGGTATACATAGCCATGCTGTCACAAATAGAGCCAAATAAATTTGAAGAATCCAGCAAGGACAAGTCTTGGGTAAAAGCTATGAATGAAGAATTGGACCAAATTGAAAAGAACAATACCTAGGAACTAGTTCCTAGACCAATTGAGAAAAATATCATTGGCTCAAAATGGGTATTCAAAAATAAAATGAATGAGGAAGGACATGTAATCAGGAATAAAGCAAGGTTGGTCTGCAAAGGATACTCACAAATTGAAGGACTTGATTATGAAGAAACATTTGCCCCTGTAGCCAGAATGGAAGCTATCAGAATGTTTCTGGCATTTGCATGATATCAAAACTTCAAAGTATATCAAATGGATGTAAAATATATAAGAGAAAAGAGTGATAGAAAGAGTAAATCTAGAGAAGGCAGAGTATAGAAGCGTAAGGCAAAAAAGACTAAAAGAAGAGCAGAAAGAGAAACTATAGAACAGAGCTGATATCTGAGGTAAATCAGCAAACATTCAGGTTTGAAAATTGAGGAAGTTGGAGCTTCCCTATCAAGTTGTAGCTTGATAGCTGTCAGTTGTAGCTGACTGAGGTTGGAGCCTCCTGTAGGTTGGTGCCTGCAGAAAATCGAAGGGAGTTGGTGCTTCCTTGCAAGTTGTAGCTTGCAGAATTGAGAATAGAGCCTCCTGTAGGTTGGTGCCTGCAGAAAACAGTGGTGAGAGGGAGTTGGAGCTTGCCTTTGCATCACAACAATAATAAGATGTGGTTTTCTCCCTTTATGGGTTTCCACTTACATCTGCTATCTTTGTGTGTGTTTCTTATGTGTTGATGTGATTCTTTCAATCTGCTTAATTGGTTGCTACTCTCAACATAAGTGTGGTGTCACATTAATTTAATATTGGCTGCAACATTTTAAGACTGTTTATAAATTAAGTTGTAAATAAATTTGGTGAAAATTTTGAAAACCTTATATATGTATTAAACTGATTCACCCCCCCCCCCCCCCTCTCAGTTTAATTAAAGATTCAACAACATTTGAGGTATAATTCTTCCCATAGTCAAGTTGATTATGTTTATGTTAAGCATGGCAAATCTGCATGCATGAATGTAAGAAAGAGTTGATTTTCCTATTGTGGTTTATGTAACCATGAAGTTTCAAGATGCTGGAAGAGATTGAAGGCATATAGGAAACAGCTGAAGTGAAGTAAACTTGCACAGAGGATGCAAAAGACTTGCACACATTGCTAGAAAAAGGGACATTTCATTGCCCAATGTTGGACATTTCATCCAACTAATCATCCCAAGCATTTGAAGCAAGAGGGTAAGAAGACTGGAAAAAATGGAACCAAATATTCTATCATTCATGTGAGAACAAATATTTCACAAGAAGAATATTTTCAGCAGCAAAAATCGCCGTGGAAATGGCTTGGTAAGAAGTGGTTTGACTTCTTGACCCAGTAAGACATACATTCATTTGTACATATGAAAATCTTAGTCATGTATGCATGTATTCTGTTGAAAAATTACATTTGTTTGAGCCACCTTTGATCGATGATCAAGGACATGATGTTCAACTAACTTCTATCGAATATTTCTCACCAGAATTTCTGGATGAGCTCAAGGAAGATACAATTCTTGACAGGAGGACAAGAGCATCCAAGAGGGGAAGTGTTGACTACCTTCGAGTTGGAGCTCAAAGGCACTAAGCCAAGCAAGGAAAAGTGGATGGAGGCTGGAAATGTGAGGGTGTTGTACTCTCATATACTGAACATATAATCAGTCTTTTGGGGTCCAAAAGATTCCTAATAGGGAGGAGTGATCAAATTTGGATCAGGACCTAAGTGATAGCTCAAATTTCAAAGTGTTTGAAAGTGTGTCGAACCTGAGCGACCGGATAGATCTCTTCTTCCTGATTTTAGCGCCGTGAACAATTCGAAAAACTAACACCATATGAAGAAGTTATCGCGATTTGAAAAGTCCAGTAAATTGCAATTTTTGACATTTGACTAGAGTTGACTAGGCAAGGGTACAGTCAACAAAAAGAATATTCCAGGGAATATTCCTAGAATATTCCCCATAAATTCCTTCCGGGCCAGTCAAAGGAGGACAAGTGTCGCATTGTTATTGGATAGATGGATTGTACGTTTTGTTTTCAGCCAATGAGAGGCTGCCACGTGGCAGGCCCAGAGGCCGCCACGTGGCCTAGGATTGGTTATGTGAAATTTTGGTGGAGTGGACAGGGTTCGACCACGGGACCGCCCTCCGAGCATGCAGATGTCTTACCCCTCGCTCTACACACATGACTTAACCATAATGGGTCAAAGGTTTTATTTAACGTTTGTTTAAAACTGCGTTGGGGGTTGGAGGGGCCAACCCCTCCCCATATGGCCGTAGCCCATGCCCAAGGGCTAAAACATGGTGCACAAACATAAACCTCCAGTCTCGCAACCCGCCAAATTTTTTCAGAGTGGTCACATGGCCACATTCCAAGTTTAATGCAATGGTTAATCCATCCGACGGTTTCGTTACCCAACCTTTTAAAACTGGAGTTCGACCCGGGGTTACCGCCTTTAGTTACACTAACATTTATGGAGACTGCGGGTTCTGGGGGTTGGCATGTGGCCACACCCTACCCATAACCTTTAATGCTAATGGCTAGATAGGCGGGATTTTATAGCGCACCCTTAAATTTAGGCGGATTTCTATATTTGGAAATCTAACTGGCAATGGGCCCAAAATTAGTGGAGAAAATAGGGGACATTGGGCAGAAAAATTAAATGAGCTCTATCTTGAGCATTACTCAACCATTCTGAGAGTGTGAATAGTAAATTTCGACTTTCTTGGACATTACAAAGTCATTGGTGAGGGTTGCAGAGCCATCAGAGAACTTATGAGCATTATTTTTCTTTAGAGAAGTTCCAAGGGCCACTAGGGCCACCAAGAGCCAGCAACAGAATGAGGCCTAGCCAGGGCAGCTAGAGGCCTTACTCAGGAAACCAATAGTCATTTTTGGATGTTTCAGACATTTTGGAACCATTGGTGAGGTTTTTAGAGCCATCAGAGGACTTCTAAGCGTGATTTTTCTTCAAATAAGTTCTAAGGGCCACTAGGGCCACCAGGGGCTAGCAGGAGAATGAGGCCTAGCCAGGGTAGCCAGAGACCATTCTCAGCAAACAAATAGTCTATTCTGAGTATCTTGAACCTTATGAATCCAATGGAAGGATTTGTAGAAGCTTTTGGAAACTTCTAAAGGCCAAGATTCTTCAGAGAAGTTTTTCAGTGAGCCTAGAGCCACAAGGTGCCACCAGGTGTTGGGGGCATAACCAGAGCAGCCAGAGGCCTTTTCTAGCAAGTGAATAGTCTATTCTAACTATTTTGGACATTATGAATCCAATGGAAGAATTTTCAGAGCCATTTGGAGACTTCTAGACCCAAAGAAGCCACAGGGAAGTTTCAAGCAACCTAGGGCCAACAGGAGTTGGAGCCCTAGATTGGGGAGCCAGAGCTCATTTGGATAAAATGAATAGTATATTTTGGATGACTGATATATGCTGGAGACAGTAGAAATTTTTTCAAGGACATAAAATGACTTCTTATGGAGTTAATGTCACATAGAATCTAAGGGAATCTTAAGGGCACCAACAAAAGAGGTCAAGTCAAAGGGAGCCTAGGTCCATCTCCAGAGAGATAACAACCATTCCAAGGGTATGATGGTATTAAAAACCCATTTTTACAGCATAAAAAACCATTGGAATTGAGTTACTAACTTGTAAAATAAATTATCCATCATAATCCCAAAGAGCCAAGTCAATTGACAAGGGTTCAAGGAGACGTAACCCACGACATTCGGGTGAAATCCTTTATTAAATTTGTTTTTATGTGTTGATGTTTATTTGCTGCACTTTATGGTTGTTATAAATACTTATTATCAGCTAAAAAAAATGTTTAATTCCTCGCATTTAAAGCATTAAAACATTTTAAAACACATACACCTAAATCAAGAATTCAAATTATGCATAGTCAAGTATAAGCAAGATCTTAATTTTTTTAACTAAGTGGGGGGTGCTTGCATAACATAACAATTCAGCCACCCATTTCAGATCAACAACAACCACTTCACCCCTAGGAGGTAACCCAACCATTCATGCCTCTTACCCCTGGGTCACACTAATGTTTTGACCCCCTTTGAGCCATATTCGCAGGCATGACACTTAATTTCAGGGGATAGGAGGCTAGCTAGAAAAACAATGCATGCCAGTGGTCACGGCCCCAAAACTCATTTCTATGCCTACATATCCAGGATTTGAGCAACTTTTTCAGGCCTAGAGCCCAGGTCACTGCACATAACTTCATGAAAACTTAAGGGATATTAAATACAAATATGACAATGATACAGACGGTAATCACATCAACAAGAAAGCATCTGGACCCCTCCTAGCCATGACATGCATTTTGTCAAACATGTCATAAACATTGAATCTACAAGTGTGAACAACATATTTAAACATAGGAGTCTCATACTTATCTGAGAATCGCTAAGAATCATTTCTCCCTTACAACATTAGCTGCAATACAATCTATTTGACCATAGATACATTTTTCATTCATTTACAAGTAAAAATATAGATATAGCCATGCATCATCACCGATCAAATACATGCTTATAACCAACACAATAACAACATAAATACCATGGATACAACAAAAATAAAATCCACATAGAAACCAGTACATTTTCATACCAAATACCAAAGGAATGAACTCTTCATTACTAGATATAAAAAACAACCGAAGATGTGACTTCCATGTTCCACCCAGCCATATATTGGTTGAGACAAATCTCTCTTTAGCCAATCACCCTCGTGCCATATTTGAAGCATGAATGTGGGACTCAAATCGAAAGAACCAACCAGGTCATCCTAAGGCTAAACCACCTCACCCTCATCAAATAGAAATCATGCTTTATCGTGATCTACACATTATCACTAGGCCAACATAAGCATGGATATCACCGGATTCTCTCCACCTAAACCATGTGGAATTTTCCTATCTCCTAGTCTCTCAGGCTTTACCGCAACCCACAGTCCAAATCAGGGGTCACTAGGCCCTAAACCGAGACATACTCTTCAAGCTTTACCTTATACCCCAAACCTAAGATTCCTAGGCCTAAATGGAGATAAAACCACCTCTCAGTTTGTACTGCAATCCAAACCTAGATTACTAGGCCCTAAACTGAGGCAACACATGACCTCACTCAACTTCGACTCCATCCAGCAATATAGCTAAAACAAACATGGGAAATCCACAACACCATGCCTATCTAGAAATGGAAAGGTTAGGCTGAATACATTGTCACACTTGGAAAAAACCCATGCCAAGACATAAAAGAACTACATGAAATAGCATGCATGCAAAATATAGCAATGAAATCATACATGCAAAATCATACCTTCAAAGAATCTTGTTGTAGCTTCTTTATCCTGCTCTTCCTTGCTTGCTTCCTCCTTCTTGCTTTCTTGCTCCAATGCCAAAATTCTCCAAAAATTCTAAGTGTCCAAGAGTGAGTGAGAGAGAGAGAGAGAGAGAGAGAGAGAGAGAGAGAGAGAGAGAGAGAGAATAATGAGAGAGCTCCAAAAAATGCACTGACAAAAGGTGCCAACTGATCCTCAAAAGCCTTTTTATAGAATAGGCCTCTATTTTCTTCATTTTCCATTATTTTCCTTCATTTTCCTCCTCACATGCAACATGTGACCTTTCATCTCCCTTTTCTCCTAATTTCCATTATTTTCATAAATAAATGTGCCAAATATGCCATTTTTCCTTTCCAAATCCTTTGCCTTTGTGTTTTCCATTTTCCTTAGCCATATTAAACCAAATTAATACCCACTAGGATGTTTTTCCCACCATTAAGCTTGGAATAAGTGTCCCATCAACCGTGGTTATTATTTTTAATTTTTATTACATGGAGTTTTCACCAGGGCTGTTACATTCCGTCAATTAGGGTAGTCAAAGAAAACCATCGAAATTGGGCAAGTTACTATCTAGGGTAATTATGGAGGATCACCAAAGACTAGTTTCTCTTCATCCTCAATCTACAATAAAAACACCCTCAGGCTGGCAGAATCCATAACATTCGATCTAAGTCTTTTGTTGACCTAATCCTAATGATGTGATTAATCCGAAAGACATTTTCATTTACAAAATGCACAACTCTGATACCACTGTAATATCTTGAAGAGCGAAATAATCAATAGATATGGCACATCTAGGTGTTCTAGTTAAAAATATTGGCAATCAAAAAAATGAACACAACATGATCTAGAAATACAACCATTATTTATATTAAAAATGAAGGAAATAGTACATGCCCATACAATAAATTTCGATCCCCTGCAATGACATGCACGACTGGTTATAAAAAGAGAAGACAAATGCACTGAAGCACAATCATGGACACTAGATGGATCCACTAAACAAACTAACACCCACGAGGATTTCGTCCCTGGGATCACACTGGAACTGGCCATGCCAATTTCTAAAGAAAAACACAATAAGATAGATAAACCCGAATGATTCCAAATACCTAGCTTCTATCCCATTTTATAGGCTTGATGGACTCTCTAGAGACCTTATTTTATTATGTTCCCTTGAAAACCGAAGGAATATACCATTGTCTAATACCATGGGAAAATACCACGGTGAATACCATGGACATATTCTATCCATTTTGACCAGATCAAGAAAGGGAATATTACACCTGGGAACTCTTTCTAGTAACATATGTCAACCAACAAAAGCCAGAAGGTCATTCGTAGACAGGGGCTAGGAGACACTTTTTCCATAGAGTCAAAATACGTTGTAAAATTCAAGGGTCGTCTAGTGTCTTTGAATCTAAGGCCACAATGCGGATCAAGGATTCAAATCTCCTGTGCAAATCATGGAAACTACACAAAAAGCCAAATTATGGTAACTTTCAGAGGACGCAGATCAAGTCTTTGACAGACGATATGCTTTTTTGTGTCGGTTCAGTGGAGATCAAGATAACTAAATATGACCACGATGAAAGAATTTACGCCACCTGGAACAAAAGAAAAAACAAATCTAAAAATCTACAAAACACATTTTCACGGTCACACATTCATATTTGTGTATGTAGAGATAATCAAATTTCAGATATCTTCCATTTTCTTTACCCTTCCTAAAGGGAATCAGACCTATAAAGGTTCTGATACCAACAAGGAAAATGGAGGAGTAGACATATGCACACAAAACATATTTTTCACACTGTATTCATTCACAAATACTATACAAATATATAGTTGCATTGAGATCCAACAGATTCCAAATATGAATAAGGAAGTTGAGATATTCTCTCAATATAATACCAAATCAACTCTAAATTTACCATGTAAGCATTATCTCCAAGTGAAGGAGAAAATCTAAAAGAAGCAATGAAGGCTTCAACCTCGTCCACAACTAAAACTCTATTGTAACTTCATATTGCTTCATAGCATGTAAATAAAAATTTTAACGAAAGCTAATGAAAGTGAAGGAAGGAACCAAATATGATCCTTCTTATAACTTCTCTTTGGTAAGAAACCAAACATAAGTCTAAAAAAGCCTGCAAGTTTTTTAACCTATGTCTACCTATGAATTGTGAAAAAATCTATAGGGAATAGAAATATTCTTGTTTGAACACTATAACAAATAGAACTAGCCTTGAAATGCGGAGCCCCTTCAATGTTTTCCTCCATAATGATGAAGGGATCCATTGCATGGTAAATGCAAGGTGACAGACCAACAAGCTGGGCGATCAACTCCATGATCCACTTCCTCCATTAACCAATGAACCTGCTATTCAATCATTCCATCTGTCCTGCTATTGCGTGTCGAATTTAGGAATGTCAGTTGGCCATAACGACTTCCCTCCCCACTATCTTTTCAAATAGTGTCGAACACACTGTGGACCACCCCCATCTAGGATATATATAACATTATTTATATATTTGCTTCCAAAATTTCAATGAAATATATATTTATTATACATGCCGTAGGCAGATATAACGCATTAGTTTTTTCCTTTACCACTTAATAATTTATGTTTTGAGCAAAAAAATTTGATGCAATTCCATAGTTTAACTTTATAAATAATTTTTAATATTATTTAATTATACTTAAATTTATTTTTCTGAAATCCTATTGGTTACATTCTATAACATCTTATTTTGTAATTGATTGCAAAGTCTAACATATAGGAGGCTGCGGGGATGGTGCAATGATGGTCTGGTACTGTAGTGATTGCAAGTTATTCAATAAATCATGATGATGCTTTAAGGTTCAATGAAAATTTCCTGGTAGCATGCAACTTTATCATTACTTCCATCATTTCCTAGATGTCATGCAGCTTTATCGCTACTCCATTTCCTTGATGTCATGTCAATTTATACTCTGAAGTGAAATCAATTTTTATTAATTAGCATAAAATCTCAATAAATTTACGTAAAATCTCAATAATTTTGAGTAGTGAGTAATGTTCATAACTGTTCCAAAATTACCTAGATCGCCAATACAGAACATCTCACAAAACTATTCATAGTAGCTATTTTCATGCCAACAAAGCTCAGTTAAAGCAAAAGCCCAACTTCAAAACATATTGAAAGCACTAAAGATTCAACTTGTAGAGTATCGGGATAGTAGTGTAATTGGATTGCAATATATTTAGGTGTTGAGTGCACATAAGAGTGTTTGAATTGTGCAAATCTATTGAATAATGTCAAGGAAAAATATCAAAGCTGCATTTAAAACGAGCATAGACCATTTGTTTCGAATATGCAACCAAACATGTCCAATTCCATATCAGTCATTAACATTAATAAGTTTTTATTATTACATAAATTAAAATCTCTACAAAACTTAACTTTAATATACATTAGTATATTAAAGACACCGTGACTTGGTTAAACCAATGGGAGATCGACGAGAATGTTGCATTGCAAAACATTAATAACATTAAAAAAATTGTTACTTCTAAGTTCAAAGAAAAAGTGTGGTGTGAGAAAGATCTAGCAGCTAAAAGAAAATTAAGATATTATAAGGAGGTCATCAACCCCACCCTAGAAGATCAAAAGTATCTCTCTGTTTTAACTAGCTCAAAGAAGAAAATTAATATAGCCAAGATTAGAACGAACTCTCATGAGCTCCATAGTGAAACAGGTCGTTGGACAGCTCCTAAAACACCATGGATGGAAAGGATCTGCCATCTCTGTGAGAATATGAACATCGAGGATGAAAATCACTTCCTCTTAGAGTGCCCCGCGTACAACCACATTAGAGCTCAATTTCATAATCTTTGTTGCAATACTAACCTTCCTAGCCTTTTAAGATGTCAAAATTATAGTGAGCTTGGGAGGCTTCTCTCTAAGCTTTTTGAGCATAGGAAAAAAATCTTAAATCAAACTAAATAACTCTTTTCTTTAGGTCCGATAGACCAAAGATTGGTCTTAGTGGACGTTAACCATCATCATCATCATCATCATCAGTAAAATATAAAACCATAACACAACTAATTAAAATATAATGATCCTATAAAAATTATAAAATTTTTAATTAAAATATAATAATCATAGGATTATTGACCATAATTATAAGATAAAAATAATTAAAACATATAATTATGAAATTATTAACAACAATTTTCACATTCTCGCATAATATTACTTATTATAAAAAGTATAAAAAAAATATTTAAAGAAATTAAAAGCACTAAAAACCATCAACATGGATTAATTATAGCATAACAATCATGAAATCATTAACCATAATTACTAGATATTCCATATTCACATTGAACACTTAAGAAAATGATGCATATCACATTAAGTCAAAGTTGAAGCATATAAATCTAATGAGAGTTCTACTCTCTTACTCAAATATTAATACGTTTTTATTATTAAATTAATTAAAAAGACTATAAAATTTCAACATAAATATTAATAAAATATAATAACTATAAAATAGTTAATTAAAATATAATAATCATAACATTATTAACCATAATTATAAGATAAAAATAATTAAAACTTAAATATTTTATTGGAAAGAAAATTGATGATTCATTTTATACATTTCCTAAACTCTATATAACTCTTAAAAATAGCATCCAATCATTAGTAGACATATAAACTAGATATATAATACTTAAAAAATTAACACCCAACTATTAATACATAACTTATTTAACACATTGGAATATGAAAATGGTAACTTAAGAAACTAATCAAATTCACAATACGGTTATATCCAAAATTATATATTTACCTAAATATAAATATTTTATATTTAAGTTTAATTTAACTATATTTAAATTAAATATCAATAGCAAATATTCACTACTATGTAACACTGGTATCATTTTCATTATCATAGTTTTCATTTCATTATAATAATGGCTTGAACCCCAATCCCGCCAAATCGTGGTAAATGACAACTGAATTATTTCCAACCCTTTTCTTCTTGCATTGAATGGGATCCGTACCCCACCGATCATGGCGAATTTTTCCTCTCGAAAGATCATGTCATCCTCAAGTCTACAAAAGGAGATATTCTTTTGTTAAGCATGTGGGAAATCGCGCGTAGTACTGACCTTTTTTAAACCTCTACTCTAAACTACAGGTCAGAGATTCGTTCATGGACCGACAATAGTCGAGTAAGCTGGATAATAGCACAGTAGGATTCAGTAATTCCAGGAATCCAAGTTCATTCGAGGGCATTTGGTCTAGTGGTGTGATTCTCGCTTTGGGTGCGAGAGGTCCCGAGTTCGATTTTCGGAATGCCCCTTCTATAAATTTCAATTTTCATAATGTGCCTTTTTTTGTATTGGTTTTATTTGGAGTTTTTGCTCAATAAATTTGATGTATGGGTTTTATCTGGAGTTTTGTTAGAGACAGTGATGAGTCGTGAAAATTGACGGATTACATGGTAGATGTGTCATGAAATGAAAGATATCTATTAATTTTAGATATTCATAAATCTGTAGCTCTTTTAACGGATTACATGGTAGATGAGTCATGAAATGAAAGATATTTATTAATTTTAGATATTCATAAATCTGTAGCTCTTTTAAATGACTTTTACAGATTTTCGATTCGAATTTCAAAGTTTCGATCAATAATTTTATTTTACCCTATTATTT